>CM076580.1:616255110-616855110 GCA_034641835.2 Pinus albicaulis
TTAGGCAGTGCCATCTTAATTGTGGGTGGGAAAATCCCATTAGTATGCGTGATTCTCGAGTGATATCTAAGCAAATCTTGAACTTTTGTATTAGTGATATGTTTACAAGTGTGCATTTGGAGGTCAACCTAATGATGTTGTGGAAAGTGCATTAAGATAAATGTCACATTGGTGCTTGATATTGATTATTTAAATCTTGAACTCTCGTAATGATTGTGTCAAGAAGTACTCTATAGTTTCGTATAAAGTATCTATAGTCTAATATGAAGGATATAATGTTATATTAGAAAGTAATTTTATAAAAAAATAATTTCAATTTTTTTCAAGAAAGCTTTAAAATAAAAAGATACAAATCAAATTTAATGTAAATTTATATTTATATTGTTGAATTAGAATTAGAAATGAAAATGATTGTTAAAGTAATTTTAAATCTGTGTTTTCGAGTTAAAACTAAAAGTAAAAAAGATGTTTAATTTTACTATATAATAATAATAATATCATATATGTATTTTTAATTATAGGTATGCTCTCGAAATAGAGAAGAAAATGTAATTGTGCCAAGAGACACTCTACATCTCAATATAGGGGAGATGTGTAGGCATTAGATGTTAGATGTAAACATCTCTTAGATATCAACCTTACAACTCAGTATAGGGGAGATGTGTAGGTATTAGACATTATACGTTAGATGTAAATATTTAAATAAATGTCGGCTCTATCACCTTTGACGTGGTGCATCTCGATGGAATCATGGATTGTAGACCCAAACAAATAAATATGCAGGGGTCTACCAGCGAGATTGCCGGTGGAGTTAATATTAAAGCATGCAGCCATCATTATGGAAGGAAACACTTGATGGCCAAAAATGAGAAGATTGCTACTGTTTGTAGGGCATGCAATGGGCATGAAGGTGTTATGCATTGTTAAATTTATGAGAAAATCGACAATCTAGGTTCTCACTTTATATGCATTCTCCACTGAAAATTGGTCTTGCCCAAAGGTTAGATTGTCTTCACTTTTCTTGATTTATCAAACTTCTAATCTCATGCTGCAAACTTTCCTATAGCTTCATATTTTGTCCGCAGGTTTCTAATGATCCAAAATGGCATTCCTAGGTTTCTGGTGCAGGGGGGGGTTGATTATTTGATGAGGTTGTTTGAAACTCTATTAAATGGGATTACAAAGGTGTTGCAAAGGTTTGTGGTTTTTATTTTTATTTTTGTAGAGGTTTGTTTTTTTTTTCATTTGAAGTGTTCTAAATGCATACTTTTGATGTCATCTAGCAACATTCGTCACAAATTTTAAGCAAATAAGAGATATAAAAGATATGTAAATCAATCAAAGTGTGCATATTTACTTCTATTTATATACATATACATAGGATAGGTAAATTTATCGTACTATGAATATTTATGTATTTTTAATACATGTTCTTTTATTTATATTTAGGTTTATATTAGTATTGATTTATTTTAACTATGGATTTAGGAAGCATTTAGATACATCAAATCTCTTGAAATGTAAATCTCTTTTAAAATGTAAAATTCAGAAGAAAAATAAATAAATAATTGTATATAGAAATTTGATTCCTCTAGATGCTGGTTAGATCTTTGGTTCACACACACACACACACACACATATTATTTAAATCGCATTGTGTAGACTACATTGCTTAAAATTGCAAATCCAACCAATCTTTTTTGAATTTTAAACAAAATTACCCTAAATACATACATGAAAAGGGGTTAAAATGTAGAATACTACTTGATCTTTAAACCACAAGCCTAGATATATCTTAACTCTGAATCTACCAAGCATCGAGAGGGATCAAATCTCTTTTCACTCTAAAAGAGGTTTGCAGCTCAAGAGATTTGATCCCTATCGGCCCTTGGTAGATCCAAAGTTTTTTTTTTTTTTGAAACTTAAAATCATAAAAGAACTTTACAAAGGCTATGGGCAGAGATGGCAAGCAGTACTTAGCCAATCCATGCCTTGGAAGTTTTCAAAGTAAACCAAGTTTGGGGCTGCCTCATAGGAGGAAACTAGCCCCTTAAGAGAGTCAAACAGTGTTGTTTTACAAAATATTCAGTGACACATATGAAAACAAAATAGTCGAAGTATAACCTGAGTTGACAAAAATCAGAGATTAACCTTGCTACCGAACAATCATGGAGTTCCTTCATCTTCCTCTGTCGCGTGGCCCTCTTCCTCAATCGAGCATCCATATTTTCTTGCAATGGCTTCCTCCTCAGTTGTGGGCTCATGAGGATGCTTCAAAGGGGTCATGTGGACGATGGGAACAACTGGATACTCAGCATCGTAAACTCTGGTCCAGACACCGTCCGAGTCCATAACCCAAATGTTTGTCTCCTCCGTCGTAGGCTCATGAACTAGAAGCGGTTCGGTTTTCTTGGGCATGGGCAACTCATATTGCGCAATTATGGATTTCCTGCGCCTCTTCTGCCCTTAGGCTTCTCTGGGGGCAGAACAATCTTCCCCTGAGTGCTATCAAATGCTTGAGTGGTCGGCATTTCATGGCTTCCTGATGTGGAGCCTTTGTTGGATTCCAAACGCTGGTCATGGCCACGATGAGAGCGGCCTGAGAGCGCCCCTCTGTAGTTGCCCCTGATGGGCTTTTGACCTTGGTGCAGGGCCATGGAGAGGCTATCGAACAGAGGATGGGGAGCTAGTTGAGAGAAAAGGCTGAGAGTAGGGGGGCGCACATCAGAGGGAGTGATGACAGTGATAGCGCGCGAGGCAGGCTGGAGCAGTAGCGTAATGGCGAATAGAGGAGCCGCGATGGCAGAGAGCTCACGAGGCCGGCTGGATCAACAATGAAATGGACGATTGAGGGGCCTCTGTGCCATTTGAAGGCATGAGGCACTGAATTCGAGCGTAGAGGCAGGAGAGACATTCCAAGTGTGCTTGCATGTGATGCATGGTGTGGCAGGAAGCCAAGTGTAGCAGAGCGTTGGCAAAGATTATCAACGATTTGAGGTTTCGCATCAGGTTGGAGCTGGCATTGCAGGGCGGCATCAGTCTAAGCATGGGAGGAGTTGTCCTTGTCCGATCTGGAGATTTCACTCGCATCCGGGGGATTGGTAGATCCAGAGCTAAGATGGATCTAAGATATAATTTATTTATGTTCATGAGTTATTTAATAAATTTAGAAAAAATAATATTTTTTATTAATTGACAATGTAAAAATAAAAATAAAAAATAAAAGGTAAAGAAAAAAAAAAAGAGATTAATAACAACAAAAAATGACTCCATATGTATATATTAGCAACGATTTCTTGTTAAATATTCATGATGGGCAACAAATCTTGTTCTAGTATAGAAGAAGATTGGAGATATAAGATTATGCATATATTTTCATGCTTTAAATAAAGCAAGTGTAAAGATTACTTGGAATATTATATAACAAGCAAAATAAGATTTACAAGTGGTTGTTTTTGTGTATGATAAATGTTGATTGTTTTTATGTGCATCTACTTTCTAGGATTTTAGATAGTTTTAGTAATCATGTTAGTAGAATAGTTAGATTTATATACCTACTATGAATTGAATAAGGAGTTTAATTAATTTTTTTTTTAAATGCAACTTTATGAAGATGGAATAAATAAGGAGTCTTTTAATGTAAGTGTATAAACAAGTTTGAACTTTGGCACCTTACATGGATTAAACGTCACTGTAGTTTGTTGTCATAAATCATCTATAAATAGAAGATGTAATCAACATCACAATATTTTGTCAATTCAAATGTGATGTGTGTTTGAAGTGGAATAGAGGGTTTGTGTAACCTTATTGGGATTGAAAGTTTACATGTCAACTACATGTTAGAACAAGAATAAGATATGAACTATTAGTGACTAATATTAGTATTTGCTTGTGAAAATAAGTTCAAGATTGTGTCTCATACCGATTTTAAATTTTTGATATTTTGGCTTTTAAGCATGTCATAATAATTTATTCAAACTAGTTGTTAGGCCATATGAACTAATAGTCATTGCTGGTGGCAAAGGAGTCTCTATATGACACATTGAGCTTGATTCAAGCACAACTAAAAATCCTTTACTGAATATGGTTGCTTTGCTATTAGGGCATCATGGTGAGGTATGACCATTTGTAGGGTTTGAACTCTTGATTTTGTGTTAAATGGAGTTAGAGAAGGAATGGTTCCGCTAAATTTAGAAGTGTACTAAATGTGGCAGAGGGACCCACAAGTGAAGTTAAGGGGCAATCTACTTTTTCTTATTTTGACTTAGGAAAATTCAAAATTTCCTGTAGTAAAAAGGTGAATCGATCTCAATTGTCCATTGATTTTTAATCACAATTGTTCGTGGAAGATGGAAGACCAAGTCAACTTTATAAGGAGGAAAAGGGCACATGTTTGGTGTATTATGAAATAGATGACTTGTCTGTTTAGCTCAATAAAGAAGGGTTTTCTAGACCAACACACAAGGACTAAAAGAGAGGTAGAATAACCTCAACAAATTTCTTCAACCAGCATACATCTCTTCTAGGGCCGAGTTAGCTTGCACAAGAGGGTTGAATTAGCTTGTATGAATTCGTACAAGTACGCATGTCGGGAGGTCGAGTTAGTTAGAAGGGACACAAATCAATGTGTTGAGGGACAACAAATTGAAGGGAAAATTTGCCCTCTGATTTGTAATAAGTATTTGAGATTTTTGCAGAGCAGAATAATAAATCGCACAAGTTGGCAAGTTTTCCCTAGATGGGGTTTCCTGGGTAATTTCTGGTGTATTGTTTTGTTGTGTGCTCGTGTCTTTGTAAATTTATTTTCCGCTACTATTATTTGTTAGAACACTCAACGTATTTAGTTAAAGTGTTTGAAGTTCAATTTTTAGTTTCTTCATCGTAATTTTTTATATTAAATTAAGAGTTTGGTATTATAAAGCTAAATTTTTTTGTTCTATTTATGGATAATAAGTGCTTTAACCAAGATGATCTTTACATGTATGGATTTCGATATGCCATGGCATGACATTAGCAACATCGAGAAGTTACGGTGTTGTGCCTGTGGCAATGGGATACAAATGTAGTATCACAGAAAGTGGCAATTATAGAATGCAGTTAAATGATTAAATAAAGATACATTGTTATGATGTCCTTGTACCATGAATATTGAATAATTTTAACTTAGAAACATTGATCTTTATCATTATGAGTCCATTGACTTTGGTCTATCTTGGTTGAAAGATTAATTTTCTAGTAGTTAATTAAAATGGATTATTTCATCGTATTAATGTGCATTCATGGTGAGTTCTTTCACACTTACTCTCTTTCTAAAAAAAGACACAACCGCTTCCACTCAACCTAAATTCTAAATTCATAAACTCATATTGGGTTAAATAGGCTAAAGGAGAAATTCACTTCCAGTTTTATAGATTGGTAAATAAACTATTCAATAAATTTATGGAGAAAAAAAAATTCAATCGCAAGATGATAATCCATACAATTCAAGTATCATGAACATTGTTTTTGTTGGGACCAAGATACATTTTCAGTTTTTGAGATGATTACACACCCAAGATGTTTGTGGAGGATAAAAAATTATTTGAAACTTTCATGGAAAACATTGTAGGCCATTTTCAATTATTTATTTTATTTTTAAGTTAATAACCCAAAAAAGAAAGTCTCATTTATTGTAATCAATGAAAAAGAGGGCCTCATGATTTAAAAAAGGAAACAAAATAATCTTGCATACTAGAGTGATATTTAGTAAGGATTTTGGGAAAAATTTTCATGGTGGAATAGTATCTATGTAGTTCACACTTTTTTTTTACATTATAATAATAAAACCATACCATATCAAAATTGTTCTAACAAAATAGTAGTATCCACATTAATGCAATATTGAAGCTCATTATTAATAATATTTTTATGTCAAATTTAAATCTATTTAATCTTAAATATAATTATTAAATAGTTGATTTGTAATTATTTTTTTTAAGTTTGGTAGGACCTTTCATTTTTATTTTTATATTTATTTTTTTACTCCATCTTCATCAACATGTCCAGATACATCACCTCGATCGGGGAAGGGAATTGAACCTGTTATGAGTGTCATAACAGCTTGTTGTTGGAAATACTGAGAGGGGGGTGAATCAGTGTTCCTTTCAATTAGAGCATTAGTTAATCTTCAATTATTATCAGTGTTTGTACAATAATAGCAGTAAACAAAAGGAACACAAATGCACACATTTTTAAGGTGGAAACCCACTCCGTGAAAAAAACCACCTAATGTTTTTCTAATAATTCTTTAATATTCAACTCCAATTGAAAATAAAGTTCCAACTTCCTAGAATCTAGAAAAGCATTCTTCTCCAACTCCCACTGGATGAACGCTCCAATGCCCAAGATTCTTCAGTAGTCAACTGAACGGATGCCCCAACACCTAATAAGCTACAACTCACCCTAGCACCACCCTACCACCCTGTAGAAGAATGGACTTCCGTACTAGAGAAAAAGGTCCACTTTACAATGACATAGAATGATGTAGAAGAATAAGACACACTAGA
Organism: Pinus albicaulis; assembly: GCA_034641835.2. Taxonomy (NCBI): domain Eukaryota; kingdom Viridiplantae; phylum Streptophyta; class Pinopsida; order Pinales; family Pinaceae; genus Pinus; species Pinus albicaulis. Next base: position 616,261,656 of record CM076580.1, read on the forward strand.
CCATAACCCCAACTATGACACAACCACCTAATGACGATCCTAGACTTCCCGACACTACCTCTTCAACTCTTGGTAGATAAACACTGGTACAATTTTTACAATAATGTATTTACAATGACTTAGTACAATGATATATTTAGAGTGACTGTATGCAGTGCTGCCCACTTGAAGACTTCATGTGATGAACTTCTTGCTATTGTTCTACACCTTGGTTGTTGCTCTTGTCATGCTACCCTTTGTTGCACCTTGCTTTTCTTTGCTACCTTAGAAAGTCTGGTCCTTTGCAACCCTTGACAACACATGATCTAGTTTTTTCTTGCCTTCTAGGAGCTCGATATTGAATCTGGTGTATCTATGTTATTTCAGATCCCCAATATGTGATTTTCAGTCCTGTAGTATTCCTCTGAGTCTTCTTTCCAATGCCATAGGTCTAACCCAATTTGGATTCTTCAAGGGAGAGTTATGCCCAATCTCTCACAATGCCCTAATTATGGACTGTTTCAGTAGAGCGAACTTGTACGGTGTGCCACGTGTCATTGTTTCTTCATTCGGCTTTGAAATTGATAGAACGAAAACTACATCCCGTGCACTATCTGCCACTATTTACAGAATTCCAATTTGATACTCAGAGAGAGAGTTATGACGATTTTCAGAGTTTCAGCTTATGAACCTTCATAGAAAAAAAAGTTAGAGCGAAAATTCCACGATGACCTGTTTCAGATGGAGAAATCCCTACATAAGGAGGATATGAGGATCACAATTTATATAAATGCTTAGGTTGAGAGGGGCTTCAACAAGTGAACGTGGGAGAGATTTTAGGAGCTTAAAAAAATTTAATTATGACTTTTCAATGACCCATGCCACAACCCCATGGGGTTTTAGCCCACTAACTGGGGTTACAAACTTCAAACATGAATATCTCTCAAACCGTGAAGAATTACGTGGCGTCCCATATATCAACGGAAAAATCTCGACAAGTAGAAACCATCAAAAGCATTCTTGACCCAGAATATAGTAATTTGGTAGATAAAAATTCCCATGCAATATTGGGGTAGCCCCTGGTGCTGCTTGGGTTGACATCAATAACCATCGTTGATCAACAATCTCCACCTTTGGCATTGATGGAAACACAAGTACTCCCCCTGCGATCTTACACCTCTTCCTACAACATTATCTCCCCCTTTGACATCAATGGAAAAGGATAACTCTCCCTAACACACAACCATCTTGCGGACTTGTACACACTTCCACTCCCCCTGACACACAACCATCCCGCGGACTTGTACACACTTCCACTCCCCCTTTATATTCTGAATAAGGAAAATCTAATGAGAACTTGGGAGAATCCCAAGCTTCTAGCGAAGATATTCCAATGCTTCACGAGTACTCTCACGATCATCAATGCTTCCTGCCCAATCTGCATCTGTAAAGGAATGAATAATGAGATTGTTACCCTTGGGATACCACAAGCCATATTTTGTTGTTCCCTTTAGATATCAAAGAATTCTTTTGATGGCAATAATATGTGATTCTTTTGGTGCTGCTTGGAATCTTGCTCCTTGTCCAACTACTTGCATAACATCTGGTCGGGAGGTTGTTACATATAGAATACTACCAATCATAGATCTGTACAACCTTTGATCCACATCCTTAGATGAGTTGTCTATGCTCAATTTTCAACTTGTTACCATCGGAGTAAGGATGGGTCTGCAATCTTCCATTTTAAATTTCTTGAGCATTTCCTTGATGTACATGGCTTGACGTATAAATATTCATTTCTCTTGCTGAGATATTTGAAGCCTTAAGAAGTATGTCAGTTCACCAAGTAAATACATATCGAAATCACTTTGCATCTTTGTAGAAAACTTCTTACTTAGTCGATCATCATTGCTACCAAATATTATATCATCCTCTTTAGCTATTAGACGTGCTTTAGTTGCTTCATCCAGAACATGTATGTCGTTTGGAGCTCGACTTGTTGTAGCCACAATTTCACCATACCTTCCTTTCCTGATTTCAAATTTTGTGGAGTTGAATAGTATTGTGTGTCCTTGATCACACATTTGTCCAACACTGAGCAGATTGTGATTCATGTTTTCAACCAATAGAACATTCTTGGCTAGAGCATATTTGCTTCCGAGAGTGACGGTACCTAATCCTATAACATTTGAAGATCCATCATTTCCAAAGGACACAGTTCCATCCTTCTTCTCTTTCAGAGAGACAAATTTCTTTATATCTCCAGCCATATGCGTTGAGCAACTGCTATCAACATACCACACATATTTGTTGTTTTGAGCCTTGAGAGCGAGAGCACAATTATCAGTCTTCTTCTTCTTCCATGTTCGTTCGTTCTGTGGCTTCGAAGATTCTTCTGGATGATTTTCAAGTCTGCAGTCTCTGGCTATGTGTCCAAAGTTTCGACATTTGTAACATTCAATACTATTTCTTAAATGTTCAAATATATTGATGTTTCGCTGAGCCCTGGGAGGTTCATATTTGACAGATCTCCTGGAATTGTATTGGTTCCTAGGGTACGTGTGACATTCTACAACTTTATGACCAAATTTTCCACATGAATAACAATAGCCATAAAAAATATGTTGGTACCTAGATGGAAATCTTCGTCGAGGAATTGTCTTCCAAGGTTGTTCTTGCGAATCTTGTCCAATGAAGTCTACATGCATGTCATATCTCATAGGTTCATTGTATTTTATTGTAGAAGATCTTGCTTCTTCTTCTTTGTAACCAAGGCCAGCTTTGTCATTGTAAGATTGTTGATTGTTGATGAGTTCTTCCAATGCCCTTGAGCTATTGGCATAGTTTTGGATATTTTTTCCCTTCTTCACTTCCTTACGCAGCGAGACTACTTCGGCTTTTAATTCTTCCCTTTCTTGGTTGCTTTCTTCCAACTTCTTTTGAAGTGACTCTTCAATGCATTTGTGTTCTTCAACTTCAATTTTGAGACCTTGAACTTGTTCTTCAAGAGTATTGAAACGGATCTTCTCTGCCTTGAGATCTTTTATAAGCTTGATTGCTTCCTTAGGAAATTTCTTCTATGATCAACCCTCTTCTTCGTTGTTCAATACCTCTTGCTTATTGTGCTTGGCCATAAACAATACTTTCTTCATTGATCTTTTTTCTTGTCGTCATTGTCTTCATCGGATGATGATCTATCTTATTAAGAGAGAAAGTTCCTTTTGGATCCTTGCTTGTTGAATTTATTAAAGCCTTTCTTTCCTTTTGAGTTTCCATCACTTCTATTTGGACATTTTTCTGCAAAATTCCCAACCTCACCACGACCTAAACATATCAATGGAAGTTTACCTTTGAATTTTCCCTTACCAAGTTTTAGTTTTCTCGTGAATTAAGCATATTCTTCATCTGAAATACTTTCTTCATCATCTCCCTTTTCTTCACACTTGTAGGTGCATGTCTTTTCAATTGAAGGTTGTTTATCCTTATTGGTTTTCTTATATGCAACAAATTTAGTTTCTAGATGCGAAGTACCCTCTTCTTCATCAAGTCTCATTTCATATGCTGTGAGAACACCATGTAATTCCTCTTTGTTGAGTTTGTCCATATTTGCACTGTATTCTAAGACCGATACCTTTGGGTTGAATCTCCCTGGTAACGTTCTAAGAATCTTTCATATAATAGTCTTCTCATCAACTGGCTCTCCCAATCCTTCCATAGTATTGGTTATTTCATCAATGTATTGGAAGTATGCAGCAATGTTGCCATCTTATTTTATTCTGAGTTGCTCAAAATTTTCTCTATAGATTTGAATCTTTGCTTCTTTGACATTTGAGTCACCCGCATATATATTCTCAAGCTTGTCCCATACATTTTTGGTGGTTTTACAACCCAACACCTTATGATAAGCAGATTCAATAATTCCACTGATAATAATATTCTTTTTTTTTGCATCATTTACCAAATTATTCTTACCTTGTTTCATTCCGTTAGCCGATGTATCCATTTTGAATGTTGTCCCATACTTCGTAATCTTGCGCTAAGAGATAGATCTCCATTCTTCCTTTCCAAAGTGCATAATTATTTTCTCAATAAACAGAGGTACACCATTCTTGGTATGCTCCATGACCTCCTTCCACCGTTAAACCTGCTATTGAAGGAACCAAGCTTCCGATACCAATTGTTGGAAATACCGAGAGGGGGTGAATCCTAAGATTGCTTTCAATTAGAGCATTAGTTAATCTTCAATTATTATCATTTTTTGTACAATGATAGCAGCAAACAAGAGGAAAACAAATGCACACAGTTTTTAAGGTGGAAACCCACTCCAGGACAAAAACCACCTAATTCTTTTCTAATAATTATATAATATTCAACTCCAATTGAAAATAAAGCTCCAACTTCCTAGAATCTAGAAAAGCATTATTCTCCAGCTCCCACTGGATGGACGCTCTAACACCCAAGATTCTTTAGTATTCAACTGAATGGATTCCTCAACACCCAATGAGCCACAACTCACCCTAGCACCACCCTACCACCCTATAGAAGAATAAAAGAAGAATAGACTCCCGTACCAGGGAAAATGGTCCACTTTACAATGATATAGAATGATGTAGAAGAAGAAGATATACTAGAACATAACCCCAAATTTGACACAACCACCTAATGATGATCCTAGACCTCCTTTATTAATCGCCTTCAACTTCGCGTATAGACACTAGAACAATTTTTACAATAATGTATTTACAATGGCTTAGTACAATGATGCCTTTACAATGACTGTATGCAGTGCTACCCACTTGAAGACTTCATGTGATGAACTTCTTGTTGTTGTTCTGCACCTTGGTTTTTGCTCTTTCCATGCTACCCTATGCTGCACCTTGCTTTGCTTTGTTGCCCTAGAAAGTCTGGTCCTTTGCAGCCCTTAACAACACATGATCTAGCTTTTTCTTGCCTTCTAGGAGCTCTATATTGAATCTAGTGTATCTCTGTTATTTCATATCCCTAATATCTGATTTTCTGTCCTGTAGTATTCCTCTGAGTCTTCTTTCCAATGCCACAGGTCTGACCCAATTTGGATTCTTCAAGAGATATTTATGCCCAATATCTCACAATGGCCTAATTAAGGACTGGTTCAGTAGAGAGAAATTTTACGATGTACCACGTGTCAATGTTTCTTCATTAGGCTCTGAAATTGATATAGAGAAAACTACATCCCGTTCACTATCTTCCACTTTTTACATAATTCAAATCCGATACTAAGAGAGAGAGCTATGATGATTTCCCCAAGGTCACTTCTTTGAGATGAATTTCAGGAGCCTACAAAAACACTGACTTTGACAGATCATATCTCCGAAAATGTTGCGCACCTTGATATGAAATTTTCACAGGAGTGTCCTTAGGATTTAGGCTTTGCCTCATTAAAAATTCAGCTTCTAAAACTTCGTAGAAAAAAAGTTAGAGCGCAAATTCCACGATGACCTGTTTTAGATGGCGAAATCCCTATATAAGGAGGATATGAGGATCAAAATTTATATAAATGCTTAGGTTGAGAGGGGCTTCAACAAGTGAACGTAGGAGGGATTTTAGAGCTTAAAAATATTAATTATGAATTTTCAACACTCATGCCACAACCCCATGGGTTTTAGCCCACTAACTCAAGTCATAAACTTCAAACATGAATATCTCTCAAACCGTGAAGAATTACGTGGCGTGCCATATATCAACGGAAACATATCGACAAGTAGAAACCATTAAAAGCATTCTTGACCCATAATATAGTAATTTGGTAGGTCAAAAATCCCATGCAATATTGGAGTAGCCCCTAGTGCTGCTTGGGTTGACATCAATGACAACCGTTGATCAACACTTGCCTCATCACCTTTTAACCAAGACCCCACAGGCGATTTGTAATAAAAAATTGAATCCACTAATAATTTTCATTTCGTATTGATATTAATATAAATATACATTGCAACATTATTATTTATTTATTTATTTATTTTGCATAAAACCACAAGATATTGAAACTCATTATTAATAATATTTTCATGCCAAAAACTTATATTCATTTAGTCCAATATAATTATTAAATAGTTTATTTGTAATTAACAATTGAACCCACTATTAATTTACATTTCATATTACTATCAATATAGATATACATTCCCTTGAATGCGGGTGCCTGACATGCTTGATATAGGATGCCACCTAGCTCTTCAACGCAGGGGAACTTGTCTTAACCACATAGCGGCACATTCCTCCTGCGTGCAAACCTTAAAAAAGGGTGACAAGGGAGGACGTCGGCACTCTGTTGCATTCACTCCCCCTCCTTCCGCCTTCACTCCTGCTATTTAGCCATTAATGGATGATGGCACCTCGAATTTTCATATCAGTCTTCAAATTTCCTTCCCTACAACGCTCCTTTGTCACGCCTCCTCTGCTAGTCACTTTTCTCTTTGCCCGCCTCCCTCTGTGCATTCGACCTTTGCCCAGCAGACTCTCCTCCCCACTGAGACCATGCCATATAATGTTATGTCATCGAGGAGGTGGCAGAGGCACCCCATCTCGCGCTCTAACCCCTGGCTCGTCTGCGTGCACTTTGTCCCTCTCTGTAGCACTTGAAGACCTGGAGGTTCTCGACCCTTTCTCTGACCCCCAAATGCTCTCTGCCCAACTTTTGGTTCACCTCCTGGATGAGCAGCAACACGACATTGGCTCGAGAGGCAAGAAAATGCCTCACAAGTCAACAATCTCATGCTCCTCTTCCCCTCTGCTCAAAAAATCCGCTGGTAGCAAAGGAGTCTCTATATGGCACATTGAGCTTGATTCAAGCACAAATGAAAAGACTTTACCAAATAAGGTTTCTTTGCTATCGAGGCATCATGGTGAGGAATGACCATTTGTAGGGTTTGAACTCTTGATTTTGTTGTTTTGTTTATGGGTAATGAGTGCTTTAACCAAGAGGATCTTTATAGGTATGGAAATCGGATTGTTAATTTTCTTGTGTTCAATGCTTTAGACAATCACTTATAATAAGTCATATTCAATTAGCAATCGACTTCCAATATAATTTCAATCATCTAGCAACAAAGAGCAATTTTAGATAGAACAATCAACCAAATGCACAAGAGAAGACTGACAAGAACAAGAGACACAACAATTTTGGTCAAAGACCATGGAAAAACCCCACAAGGGTGAAACCCCTTTCCTAATTCTTCTTCGATTAGGTTGTGATCGAATTTTCAACAGAGAGATACATTATCCAAATACATCAATAATGAGTCAAATTCAAACCTCTGACTAACCAATATCCAATCAAAGATGACCTCAAAAGTAAAATTTGGTCAATAAGTAAAATCTGCAAATTCTATCAAAGTCAACAACAGTCAATGTTGCCCCAACCAATCAATAGTAAATGGCCAAATTCCTCCAAAGAGTTTGGTCGAAGCAGCAGAAAACTCGACCTTCCAAGCTCGGTCAAACACAGTAAAAAATGTCAACCATATCTCCCACATAATTTGGTCAAATTCAAAGTGTTGACCCGAAAAAACCCTAGCCCATAATCTAAAGTCAACACAAGTCAAATCTCAGTCAAATTAGAAGTCAACTCATCCTCCCAAACAATCCAAGAATTCGATTAATCCAAGTCAATGGTTGGTCAAACATATCCAAAATCGATGGCAATGTTGGTCAACATATTCTCCCTCCTTCTCCTTCACAGGTGTGGCTTCAGACCTAAAATTTCAATGTTATATGAACCAATCAAGAGAATAATGTGATGTGTGATGATGTCTCAAAGTGATGTGACATGAGGTCTATTTATATATGGCTGAGGGGGTTGAATGTCCTTTGGGCCCAAGATGACTTGTACTTTTGTGCACATGTGGGTTTCACATTAATAATAATATTTTTCCTTGTGCAAATTAAATTCTTCCAAGGGCAGGAGATGGATTCACAGGGTGAGGAAGGCTTCCCAAAGTTGGGAATTTCTCCTTTAGTTGCCAAATTTCAAAACTACCTCTCATAAGTCCCATCTCAAATGTCTCATCATCATCATCATTGAATCATATCATATCTTATATTTTTTCATCTTTTAAAAATTCTCAAATATAAAGTAGAAGAATCATCATAGGGGAGATCAATATACCACCCTATATCCATTGACAATAGACGAGATACAAATTACCAGGAAAGGATCACAACCATCTCATTGTCTAATGACAATAGGCGAGATACCAGTTTCTATAAGAGGTAAGTATCACGTCCATCATATTTTTTGTTGACCTTCCCACCTTGATCCTCAAGAATCAAGTGGTAGAACACCTGCATCCCATCACTTGAGTGAGATACCACTTACCATGAGAGGAAAGGATCACAACTATCTCTAGTATCCTCACCCATTGGCCAAATGGGTGGCAATCCCAAAAAGCCCAACTTGTGGGTAATATGCATACTGGGGTACTTTTTCAAGTCCCATACTATATAGGGGGAGATACCTAACTTTCTAGAAATGGAAAGGACCACGCACACCCTATAGTGGCAATAGGTGAGATACAACTTACCACGAATGGTAAGAATCACATCCATCCTATTTTCTAGAGTTCCCTCAAGCCTAGGAGCTCTCTAACTCCATTTCCCACCCCGAGAGCTCAAAAATGGGGGAAGAGCATAGCTCAATGTCCTCGTTCAATCGTGACCTTGTCCCGAGAGGGTCACATCCATCAGTCCAAGTTTCTCTCTGAAGACCAAGAATTTCCCTTTCGACAAAGCCTTGGTAAGAATATATGTTATCTGCTCATTAGTTGAGATGTCATGGAGTCTCACTTCTCCTCACTACACCGTATCTTAGATGTAGTGGTATCCAATATTGATGATTTTGGAATTGTCGTGGAACACAGTATTCTCTGTTAGTTGGATACCACTCTTGTTGTCACAATATATAACTTTCGTATTCAAGACCTACTTAAATATATCTCCAAATATATTCCTCAACCATACTGCTTCACATCTAGCCATGCTAGTAGTAATATAATCTGCCTCATCTGTTCTAAGGGAAACAAAATTCTACTTCCTACTCATCCAATATATCATGGCCTCCGAGGCTAACACCTTGATGTGCTCTTCATGTTAATAACATTTATGGCCCAGTCATCATCTATGTATCCATGTAGCCTCACATCTCTAATTTTATATCCTAGTCCAAGATTAATCATCCCATGTAAATATATTAGCACATGATTAGTAGCAACCTAGTGTGCGAGTAGAGGCTCAGTAATAAATTGTGTCATGTCCCCAATTAAAAATTTTGACAAGGAAATTCCCAATTTTACAATTTTGGCGATTAATATATATATTTAGATAAATAAAGTTAGGAGAAATAAGTTGTGGATATATTAAATATCTATAAATTATAAAACGATTATGTATATCATGGATTCAATCTGATCTAACAATGTACTAAATCTAGATATTGAATCATTCTACAAATCAATTGCGGAATCAAAAACACAATCGCCATTCACATGACGGAAATAAGAATCAATCAAACAACAACACAGATAATTTCCCAGGGAAAGATCATTGCTCAAAACCCCAATATATTCTATTGTATATTTAGCATGGATACATGAAAAAATTGCATACAACTCTTCTCACAAGAGCCCTTTTGTACTCAGCTAATTGTCTTACACTGTCTTGGACAAAACTGACCAACACTTAGCTAATTCTCAGCCTCTAAACAACCTGCCTTACTTGTGCAATTCATGTGGAATGAAATCCCTATTCTTTAGGAATTTTGGCCTTCCTTGAATGTGCAAGAATCATGGGAAATCCACTGGGTGTTTGGTTGCATGGGTGCAACCCAATGATCCTACAACTGATAGTCAACATCCCTTTCACCTAAATCTCAACTCGGTCTCCACTAGAATTGACATGCATGCAGCTAATAATAGTAAATCATCGGTTGCAAGTTAGATCATTGATTGTGAATTAAATAATATTTAATTCACTTGATCTCTCACTATTGCAACAAACAGTTACAACTAGATCATCTCACTTTAACTCACTTAATTGAGTTTATTGATTACTCATGCATTAAACTAATGCACCAACTGCACTTCGAACTCTGTTACAACTAGAATTACTCTACATGCCTCACCAACTACCCTCAACTCAAAATTCATGAGTTCACCGAGTTTATCACACTTAGTTAAATATTACAAGTTATTTTTAGATTAGATTACATTTTATTGTCCATCTTAATTAAGGGGTCACTAAAATAGACATGCACCAAATTTAGCCCACAACAGTGTAGGTGCTGCTAATACTTGTGGTCCCACACTAGTGTAGGTGCTTCTTGGACCTCCTGGTCCCACATTAGTGTAGGCGTTGCAATTTCTTGTTGGAATTCAACACTCCCTCTCAACAAGACATGGATTATCATTCAACCCGATCTGGTCTCTATGGTATTCAAATTTGCTCCTGGTAAGTGCCTTCGTCAAAATATATGCATCCTGATATTCTATGGGAATGTAATGAAGTAAAATTATGCACCTCTACACACAAAATCTGAGATAGTGGTATCAGATGTCTATGTTCTTGGATCTATCATGAAACACAGGATTAACTGAGAGTTTAATGCAATTTTGGTTATCACAATGTATCGATGTCGGATCCATCCGATAACCAAACAAACCAACCGGTGATCTTTCTCATCCAAATGGCCCTGCTACGCACGACCTGTCGCCATGTACTCGCCTCCGCCGAATGAGTTACAGAACACTCGCTTCCTATTGTACCAAGAACCAAGGTCGATCCCAGCTCAAGATCCCTCCCGATGTGTTGTGCTCTTTTCCGTCCGATGGACTCCGGTCGAGACCGCATCCGTGAAGCCTTGAAGCTTCACTACCTTATCTATCTATACCATAATCCATACTCTCGAGTGCCCATGTGCCCCTCAGTATCTCAACACATGATTCTTCCAAAAGAGGTTGGTAGGCTTAACCATAGCTTGACTTAGCTGGTTAACTATGTAGCAAATGTCTGGTCTAGTGTTCACTAAGTACATCAGTGAACCAACTAACTACCTGTAGACAATAGCATCCACTACCTCTCCTGAAGTAGCATCCTCTTTCCTCCAATTTCCTGGAAGAGGAGTGTCCATGGGTTTACAGATCTCCATGTGAAACTTACCCAATATCTCTTTGGCATAATTTCCTTGAGAAACAAAAATTTCACCATCCTGCTGCCATATTTCCCAACCAAGGAAATAATGAAGGAGACCCATGTCCTTCATTTTGAACTCCCTTGCAAGATCCTCCTTTCATGAGTGTATCAGCTCCTCATCACTTGTCAAAATTAGATCATCAACATAAAGTACAATAATCAATAGCTTACCCTCAACCACAATCTAGTACAAGTGTGCATCAACTTCACTTTTGGTGAAGCCCATTCCGGTGAAATAGCTGTCAATATAAGTGTACCAAGAATGAGGTGCTTACTTCAGCCCATACAGTGCTCTCTTGAGTCGACACACATACGACGCACTGTCAAAGATCTTGAAACCTTCTGGCTGCTCTATGTACACTTCTTCCTCAATAACTCCATTGAGAAATGCAATTTTCGCATCCATATGATGAATGTACCATCCCATCTGCGCTGAGAGTGCAAGGATGGATCTAATGGAAGAGTACCTTGCAACCGGTGTAAAAATCTCATCATAGTTGATCCTCTCAATCTGTGAGAATCTCCGGGCCACAAATTTGGCCTTGTACTTCTCCACACTCCCATCAGCAGCTTGCTTTACCTTGTAGATCCATCTAGATCCAACCATTGATTTACCGACCGGTCTTGGGACAAGCTCCCATGAATTTTTCTTGATAATGGATTCATACTCCTCCACCATTGCATCAACCCAAATTGGTTGTTGCACTGGCTCCAAAAGGAATATGGTTTTGTCACAATACACTTTCTCATAAGAGCCATGTATCCAGTAAACTTGTCTGGAGTATGTCTCTATCTGTGCTGTGAAGTAGGGGCTCCTACATTCTATGTTGCATCAAGTCTCAATCTATCAACTTTTGTGGTGCGCCCTCTACCATTTCTGGTGGATGGCTCTGCATGAGTGTTTTTTGCCACCCTGTGATCCTCTGCATGTGGCTGCTCCACATCTTGAGGCTCATCCTTGGGAACCAAGAGTTCCTCCTCTGCATGCAAATCCAACTCCCTCTCAAGGGACAATCATGTGGCTTTCTCCTCATCAAATTTCATATCCCGTCGCACAATTGTCATTATGTTTTTTGGAAAATACACCTGATAGTTGTGGGGAGTATCAGTGTACCCCACAAAAATTCCAATCTTATTTGTTGGTTCCAGCTTCTTCCTGGAGTCTTTGGTCACATGCACATAAATGGATGAGCCAAAAATCTTAAAATGTGAAACATCGGGTTTCTTACCAGTGAAATCCTCTTCTGGTGTACTCCTGCCAAGTATCATGATGAGGACAATGGTTATGCACAAATACCGTTGTGTTGCATGCCTCCACCCACAGATGCATCTGTAGACCCTGGTCATGCAACATTGCTCTTGCTTCACCCATAATAGTTTCATTCTTTCTCTCAGCGACCCCATTCTGCTATGGGTTATGAGGTGTTATTAGTTCTCTCTGAATCCCTTCTTTGTTGCAAAATTTTTGGAATTCGTTGGAGATGTACTCACTGCCATTATCCCTCCTAAGAGCCTTCACTTGTTTCCCCGTGTCTTTCTCCACCAGTGCTTTGAACTCAAGAAACTTTGAGAACGTCTAATATTTCTTCTACATGAAGTAGATCCAACACTTCCGAGAAAATTCATCAACAAATATCACATAATACTTATGCTTTGTTGTCGAAGCAATAGAGAATTGTCTACACACGTCTAAGTGAACTCTCTCAAGGATCCTTGAGGGTCGGTTCTCCTTCTCATGAAAGGTGACCTTTACATATTTTCCCATATTACATCCCTTGCATGTGTCTAACTTCACAAGTGTACCCTTGGGAAGACCTATAGAAATATGTTGCATGACTTTTAAGGCTCCGTGGTGAAGATGGCCCAATCTCATGTGCCATAACTCACCCTCATCTCATCTCACCACTTTGTCTGCCTTACCCATCAATGTTGCGCAGCCATCTACATCCAGTTTATAGAGATTCTTAACTCGAATCCCAATCTTCTTGGCTTGTCATGTTGTTTTGTGTCGCAGGAAAGCTTTTCCTTCACTGAAAACAACATCATAGCCTCTATCCTCCAAAATTGCAACTGAGACCAAATTTTTCTTCAAGCTTGGTACATGAATTAGATCTTTTAATTGAAAGGGCTTACCTGACTGTCTCTGGAAGGTAATGGTACCAATCCTGGTAGCACTGTAATGCCCGTCATCACCCACTTCTATATGCATTTGGAGGTCCTTCTCCTCCAAGCTACTGAAAAGTTCCTTGTCTCCCGTCATGTGAAAGGACGCACCATTATCCAAATACCACACCGATCCCATTACACTTGACACCATGCATGCAATGAGCGAAAAGTCAAGCTCAAATTGCGAGGCCAAGCCTCACCAGCTGTAGATCCTAAAGCCTTCTTGTTCTTATTCTTTTGTGGACAGTTAGTAGCATATACCCATGCTCATGACAGTGAAAACACTTCACTCTGGACATGTCACGCTTCTTGCCATCTTTGGACTCGGATTTGGAATGGAATTTCTTTCCTTTCCCCTTCTTCGCCTTGGCAGCCAAAGCATAATATTCTTCATCTTCATTCTTAGATGAAGATCCATCTCTGGTATTCCGTCTGAACTCCTCCTGCACCAAATCCGACCAATGTCGTTCCCAATCTGGAAACTTTTCCCTTCCATTGATAGAGTCCTGATAACTATGTCAACCCTTGGGAAGTCCTAGAAGAGCTAGGCTCACCAAATCATCAGCAACGACAGTAATGCCAACGCTCCCTAGATCATCCCGAAATTGGACAAACTTTGTTAAATATTTTGGCATGGAGTTGCCTTTCTCCATCTTGATATTCCTGAGTTTATCTTTCAGTGCCAATTTCATATGGTCACTGCTGCTCTGAAATACATCTGTCAAAGCTTTCCACATAGCATATGGTGTCGCTTTTCCATGGAGACTTGAGACAATGTGGTCTCGTACTCACTCCAGTAAGATCCTCCTTGCCTTTTCCACTTTCTTTTTCCATGCATCAAGATTTGCATCATCTCTCGCAGCGGGTTTAGGAACATCATTGTCAATGAATTCCTTCAAGTCATTGTCTTCGAGTACTGCCTCCATCCTGACTTTCCAAGCAATATAGTTAGAGTTGCCCTCGAGTGCATACTCCAATCTCAAGCCATTTAAATCCATTTCGATCCTAAACCAGTTATAGCACCAAGAAAGTCTTTTGCAAATTCAAATTTTATTCAGTCACAAACTCAGCTCCTCCTCCACTATTGTGATTTCCTATTCTCTAATACCATGTAGAAATTATACAATAATTATGTATATCATGGATTCAATCTGATCTAACAATGTACTAAAGCTAGATATTGAATCACTTCTACAAATAATTTGCTGAATTAAAAGCACAATCGCCAATCACATGAAGCAAAGAAGAATCAATCAAACCACAACACAGATAATTTCCCAGGGAAATCTTGCTGTTAAAAACCCCACTATCTTCTATTGTATATTCAGCATGGATACATGAAACAATTACATACAACTCTTCTCACAAGAGCCCTCCTGTACTCAGCTAATTGTCTCACACTGTCCTGGACAAAACTGACCAACACTTATCCAATTCTCAGCCTCTAAACAACCTGCCTTGGTTGCGCAATTCATGTGGAATGCAATCCCTATTCTTTAGTAATTTCGGCCTTCCTTGACTGCGAAAGGATCATGAGTAATCCAATGGGTGTTTGGTTGCATGGGTGAAACCCAATAATCCTACAACTGATAGTCAACATCCCTTTCACCTAGATCTCAATTGGGTCTCCACTAGAACTGGCATGCATGCAGTTAATAATAGTAAATCCTCAGTTGCATGTGAGATCACTGATTGTGAATTAAATAATATTTAATTCACTTGATCTCTCACTGTGTATCAAACAGTTACAACTAGCACAACTAACTTTAACTCACTTAACTGAGTTAAACTGATTACAACCTACATTAACTAATGCACCACAGCACTTCGAACTCTGTTACAACTAGAATTACTCTACATGCCTCACCAACTACCCTCAACTCGAAATTCATGAGTTAACTGAGTTTATCACACTCGGTTAACTATTACAAGTTATTTTGAGATTAGATTACATTTTATTGTCCATCTTAATTAAGGGATAACTAAAATAGACATGCACTAAATTTAGCCCACACCGGTGTAGGTGTTGCTAAGACCTGTGGTCCCACACTAATGTAGGTGCTGCTTGGACCTCATGGTCCCACACTAGTGTAGGTGCTGCAATTTCTTGTTGGACTTCAACAAAATAAATTTTGGAGAAAAGGCATAAAAAATAAAGTGAGGATAAGTTGTGAAAGAAATTGAACCATGGTATCAAATCATAGTGTGAAAGAAATTGAACCATGGTATGAGGAAGGGAATGGAACAATAAAAGAAAATTTAGAACCTCATTTTGATGATTCTATTCTTGCATTTCATTTCTGAATTGGAAGGTTTTCTTGAGCTATTGATTCAAGTCAACCAATGTTGTTTTACAAAGGGATTTCCAAGTGGAAAATCCCAACTCTCTTTTGGTGACCCTAAAGTGTCACCCTAGGAGAGAAATTTGGATCTGATTGGACATTTCATTTCCTAAAGTTTGTTAGCCATTTCATCTCTGCATCAGGTGGGCCAAATTATTCTTCCTTAGAGCCTACGCAAGGGTTTTACTGGACAATTTTTGCTAAAGCAATTGTTGTATCTTTGTGCCGAAAATAGCCGTAATTCTCACTCTATCATTCCAATGCTATTTCTCAGTGGGTTTTATAAATTATTTTTGTGGAGGATTGTGGGTGGATGCATCTATATTTTTTTGGGTAGGATGCAGAGCTGGGTAGTGGATGATTCCAATTTTTTTTGGGTAATTCTGGGAGATTGGAATTAACCAAAAATATTTTTGGGTTTTGTTGGTCTGGGATTGGAGAGAATTTTCCTAATTTTGCAGAATATTTTGGAGTATATTTTAGGCCTGAAATATTTTTTTTCCTCTAGCAGAAGCAACAATAAATTTCTAGGCAGGGTGTACAACCAGTGAGCCTATTTAAGTGTGGAGTTTCCTTCATTCTCACCTAGGTTTTGCATGCTTGCCTTAGCAAGCCTGGGTGCACTCATTCCACTATATTTTTTACTCATTTTCTCATTGTATATTCAATAAAATGGCTCGGTTGTATTATTTATGCACAATAATGTTCTAAATTTTTTGATCTTTTGGAGTTTCCAAATTGCATGTTTATTTGTTTGTTGTAACTAGTTCATGTTTTGATATTTCACTATATTTCTCTAATTAGAATATTATAGTGGTATCAGAGCACCGATATTGGCTCAATTTTGGAGAAAAATATCCTATGACCACAGAAGAGAAGCAGAAGATTACTTACAAGGGGCATAGATGCCAGACCTAGGAGAGGGAATTAGAGATTACAGATGATACTAAGTCTCTAAAACAGGAGGTAGATGAATTAACATGGTGTAACGCAAGAGAAAAGAGAAGGCCACGTTTGGTAACCACTTGAAGTTTTTGGGTGACCTGGAAAAGGGGCAGAAATAAATGTTGGAAGAAATTAAGCAGCAAATATGGGACAAGAGCATTCACTGGGATTTTAGGTTTGGGGAGACTTCGAGGAATTCCCACCAATATGACCATCATTCCCATTTGACTCACCCACATGCTTACAATGGGCCAAATAGGACCACATTTCCCACGTTTTTTCCTTTAAGAGTAGGTGAGCAGACTAGGCAGGATGAGATGCCTACTGGGGAGAATTTGTAGGAGTGGTAGTCGATGGGGGATGAATTTCGAGCTGCACTTTCCTTCCAGGATTTCTTCCAACTCAATCATAATGATAGGGGCAAGGGCACATGAGGTTCAGGCAAGAAAAATTTAGAGTTGCAACATACCATTGGGAGTATGTATCTACCCACATTCAATGGGTCATCCAAGTGCACAACTAGGGCATGGGTTGAGAAGTTAGACACATATTTTCATCTTAGCTGAATGATTGGGGTGGAGGCCATAAAAATGGCTATCTTGCACTTGGAGGGGGAGGCACACGATTAGTGTTTCCATGGGTTGACCATGCTAGCGTGACTTCCTATGAGGACTTCACATGGAGGGTTGTGGAGTGTTTTGATTGGAGAGATACGAAGGCACATTTCAGAGAGCTGACCCAACTCAAGTAGACAGACAACCTCGAGCACTGCATATCGAAGTTTTTTGATGGTGTTAGTGATGGTTCCAGACTTGTCAGATGCTAGGAGGGTCTACACTTTTGTGGAGGGTTTGTTTGAGCCCTTGCATGGGCTAGTGAGCGCAAGCAGGCCCACTACTTTACAAGAGGCAATGAATTGCACTAGGGATTTGCAGGACACAATTCTCAAGACTAAGGCACCAATTCCACCATGAGATCCTTTCCCACAAAGGGGCCATGAAACTAGGCCCCCACCATAGAGAGATGTTCAAGGGCATGGAAAACTGGATGATGAGGCTAGGAGGGATATCCGATAAAGGAAATTATGATTTACTTATCAAGAAACATGGGCACGAGAGCATCGGTGTACCAAGGGAAAGGCCCACTACATAGAGGTGTTTTCAGATAGTGAACCAGAGGAGGAGGTTGAATATCAGGGGGTAGATGTAAGTGATGGTGGACCTCAGATCTCGAGAGGTGGTGGCCCATCGCCACTTCGTGGAGGAGATTTCTTTCCCACTGGTGGAGTCATTGCTTCATTTCGAGGAGTTCTGAAGTATTTGACACTGAGGAACAGAGGCACAATGCAGGGACAACGTGTATCCATGTTGGTGGATAGTGGGGAAACCCACAATTTTATTAATGCACAGTTGGTAGAGCATAGAGGAATTCAAACAAAAGCTTTCGAGGTATTTTCAGTACTAGTTCCAGGAGATAGGACTATGCAGTGTACCCTACATGTTCGTCGAATGAAAATGACCATGGGGAAATACTCGGTGATAGACCATTTCTTCATGGTGGAGGTTCCATACACCAATGTGGTGATGGGGTTTTAGTGGTTTATTCTCTTGGGCGTGTCACCACTGATTGGATGAAATTGGATATGGAGTTCATAGGACCATATGGAAAGATAGTAGTGTTGAGGGGTATGCATTCATATCCACCCCATACAGTGTTTGTGCACAAGATGGAGGCTAATATGATGCATGGTGATATATCTTAGGCAATATATTTCTGGATTTATGAGTCAGGTGCACCAGTAACAAAGACACATCCCGGCGTATTGGCCCTTTTGGAGAAGCACCAGGTAGTATTTGAAGATATTCCCCTAGTTCATCCATTAGATAAATAATTTGAGCATACCATATATTTGGAGGAGTGGGTGCATGTAGTTCTTACCACTCCCTATCAGCACCCTAAGGCATATCGAGATGAGATTGAGAGATCTATACAGGAGTTGTTGAGATTGGGGCACATTAGGCCTAGTTCTAGTCCCTTCGCTTCTTTGATTGTGTTTGTGAGGAAGAAGGATGGGGCCATTTTCATGTGCATTGATTACAAGGCCCTCAAAGAGAAGACTTTAAAGAACATGTACTTCATTCCACGTATATATGAGTTGATGGATGAGCTTAGAGGAGGTAAGTACTTCTCTAAGATAGATCTATGATCGAGATATCATCAGATTCAGGTGAGGAGTAGGACATCTTGAAGACTGCTTTCTACTGCTATTATGGTCACTTTGAGTTCTTGGTGATGCCCATTGGGCTAACCAAAGCACCAGCTACATTTTAGTCTTGTAAGAACCACATGTTCTGTAAGTAGCTATGTCATTATGTGTTGTTATTCTTTGATGACATCTCGATATACATCCAAACATGGGAGGAGCACCTCCAACACCTGGGGGAGGTATTGTGCATTTTGGAGGAGCAACAATTATATGCTAATATGTCCAAGTGTGAGTTTGGACTTACAAAGATGCTCTACCTTGGCCGGCATGTGATTGGAGAAGATGGTGTGTGAGTACATCATGAGGAGCCATCCTGGAGTGGCCTAAACCTAGGAACGTTAAGGAGATACATGGATTCTTGGGCATATGCACATACTACAGGAGTTTTGTGAGAGTATTCTATCAGTTAGCATCACCCCTCACGGATTTGACGAAGAATGGGGCATTTGAGCATACCAACATGGCACAAGAGGCTTTTGAGCACCTCAATAGGGTGGTGAGTAGTTTTCCTATTCTGGCCTTACTAGATTTTTTACGCCCATTTTTCTTAGAGTTGGATGCATCAGGAGAGGGTGTTGGAGAATTTTGTCACAGGGAGGACATCCCATAGAATTTGAGATCCATAAACTTTAGCCAAACTAGAGGTTTTATTCCATATATGAAAAAGAGATGCTAGTTGTCATGCATATATTGGTTAAGTTTCAACAATACTTAGTTGTGAATAGGTTCAATGTGAAGATTGATCATAAAAGTCTTTGATTTTTCTTGGAGAAGTAGAACCTGTAGGAGAGGCATCATAAGTGGGTCCGTAAGACCCAAGCATATTATTTTGAGATTTAGTATGTCAAGGGAAAGCAGAACATAGTAGTTGATGAATTATCACAGAGGCCCACAAAACTTTCTTTAATGGATATCACACAGGATTGGAAGGCACAAATTTTGGTGGAGTACTCCAAATATCGACAAGGATGTGGGAGGATGTTATCTATTACAAGGACACAATTTATTTGGTGCTAGGATCACAATTATGGGAGAATATCCTTCACACAACTCATGACTCACCTTTGGCAGGGCATCAAGGATTCTACAATTCTTACTGAGTCATTAGGGAGCGTTTCACTTGTTGATGTCTATAGGAGGATGTTTTGAGGCATGTTAGGGAGTGTGATGCATGCCAAAGGAACAATGGAGAGCACACACATTCGACTGGACTACTACAACCTCTTCCTATTCCTAAGAGGAAGTGGGAGAGTATATCGATGGACTTTATTACAGGATCATCTATGTGGTTGTTGACAAGATGACAAATTTTGCACAATTTTTCTCCATTCCATCTCGATAGTCAAGATCATAGGTGATTGAGTTATTTTATAGGGAGGTGTTTAGGCTACATGGGCTGCATAAGACGATTATCAGTGGCAGGGATGCCAGATTTATGGGGGATTTTGGCAGGATTTATTTCGCCTGGTGGGTACAGAGATGACTCCTAGCACTAGCTACCACCCTCAAATAGATGGGTAGATGGAGATAGTAAATAAGTGGTTGGACGTACATCTGCGCAACTATGTGACTAGACAACAGAGAGCGTGGGTGAAGTGGTTGCACCTTAGGGAGTATTTATACAACACCACATATCATATGTCCATAGGTATGACACTCTTTATTTTTTTATATGGTTATGATGCACTTACTTTTGCTGATACATTTTTTGGAGATAGCAGGGCCCAGGGGCCAAAGATTGGATACAGGAGAGCCAAGATATCCTTAGAGTACTCAAGGATAACTTACAGATGGCACAAAATCAAAAGAATTTATACACATAAAGGGCAGAACAGAGTGTCATTTTTAGGTAGGGTATTTGGTTTTTCTGAGATTACAACCATACAAGCAGTCCACACTGAAGCATAAGGGAGTTGAGAAGCTCCAACCTCATTTCTATGGGCGATATAGAGTGATCCAACGAGTTGGAGAGATGGCTTATAAGTTGGAGCTTCCACCATGAAGCAGGGTGCACAATGTGTTCTATGTATCTTGCCTAAAAAAGGGTTTGGGACAACGAGTGATGGTTGCAACTGAGTTACCACCATTGGATGATGAGGGGCATTTAATTTTGGTACCAGAGGCTATTTTACAGGTGAGGGAGAAGAAGTTGATGAGAAGGACCATTAGAGAGTTACTTGTCAACTGGAACGATTTGCAAAGAGGATGCCACTTGGGAGTGAGAAAAAAATTTGCAGTGTCCAACACTACATTTGCTTGAGGACTAGCAACATTTGGGAGGGGAGGACTATCATGTCCCGAATTAAAAAAAATGACAAGGAAATTCACAATTTTGCAATTTTGGAGATATATATATATATATATATATATAAAGTTAGGAGATATAAGTTGTGGAGATATTAGATAAATTTTGGAGAAAAGGAAAAAAAAATAAAGTGATGATAAGTTGTGGAGATTACCAAGGATGGAAATAAAACCATGGTATAAAATCATAGTGTGAAAGAAATTGAACCATGGTATGAGGAAGGGAAAAAAATAATAAAAGAAAATCTAGAACCTCATTTTTATAATTCTACTCTTGCATTTCATTTTTGAATTGGAAGGTTTGCTTGAGCCATTGAGGCAAGTCAACAATTTCGTCTAGCACAGGGATTTCAAAGCGGAAAATACCAACTCTCTTTAGATGAACCTAGAGTGTCACCTTAGGAGAGAAATTTGGAGTTGATTTGACATTTATTTTCCTAAATTTTGTGAGACATTTCATCTCTGCATCACATGGTCCAAATTATTCTTCCTTAGAGAATGCGCGGGGATTTTATTGGACTATTTTTGCTAAAGCAGATGTTGTAGCTTTGTGCCTGAAATAGTTAGAATTATCACTCTATCATTCCAACATTATTTCTTAGTGGGTTTTAGTTATTTTTGTGGAGGATTTTGGGTGGATGTAGCTATATATTTTTGGCTAGGACACAGAGTTGGGAAGTGGGTGATCTCACTTGATTTTTGGGTAGTTTCGGGAGATTGGAATTAACCCAAAAATTTTATGGGTTTTTTTGGTTCAGGGTTGGAGATAATTTTCCTATTTTTTTATAATTTTTGGAGTATATTTGAGGCCTCAAATACCAGTTTTCCTCCAGCAGTAGCAATAGTAAATTTTTGGGTAGAGTGTTTCACCGTTGAGCTTATTTCAGTGTGGAGTTTCCTTCATTCTCACCTGAGTTTTGGATGATTGCCTTAGAAATCCTGGATGCACTCATTCCACTATATTTTGTACTCGTCTTCTCACTGGATATTCAATAAAATGGCTTGATTGTATTATTTTTGCACAATGTTCTAAATTTGTTGATCTTGTGGAGTTTTCAAATTGCATGTTTATTTGTTTGTTCTAACTAGTTCATGTTTTGATATTTGGTTGTATTTATCTAATTAGAATATTAGAAATTGACTCATAATATTAACTGCAAAAAATATGTTTGAACGAGTGTTCACAAGGAACATCAGTGCCCCAATCAATTGTTTATACTCAGATGGATTTGCCAAATCAGGTCCAACTTATTCTCCACATAACTTCTTGAATTTCATCTCCATCGATGTGGCCATGGACTTACATTCCACCATACCAAAACTTTCCAGTAGTTTAACGACATATTTCCCTTGCAAAAGGAAAATCTCATCGGGTCTCTCGTACACCTCTAATCCCAAGAAGTAGTGCATCAATGCAAGGTATTTCATCTCAAATTCAAAGGTTAGCTCCCTCTTACACTTGAGAATCAAAGGCTTTACACCTGTCAAGAATAATTCATCAACATATAACACCAAAATAAGGGGCATACCTTAGACAACTTTGCAGTAGTGGTTCAGGTCAACATTGCTTCTTATAAAACCAAGCTTCATCAGGTAGCTATCAATGCGGGCATACCAAAACTTCCATGGCCAAAAATTATCCTAGAGAGGAAAACCCAAAATAATATCTTCTCTTCTTATGGACACAATTCAAATGAGAATTCCAAAACTTAAGAACTTTGAAAAAGACACCCTCCAAGAACCAAGTCAACCTTTCAACAAAGTCCTTTCAATAAGTCAAATCATCCCAAATCCAATGAAGGTAAACATATTTCAAATTAGCCCTAGATTAGCTCTCGATCCTGCAATTTTAGATTTTTGGACCTACAACTTCTTCAGAACTTCAAACCTGTAACTTTCAGCTTCCTGCAGTAGAATAGCAACCCTAATTTCCTCACACGTATGAACAAAAATGATCAAAAATTCATCTTATTTTATTTTGATAGGTTTTTCTTCTTGTTTCCTTGCTTTGTTTCTTGAATTTTCTCTCCCTTCTTCTTCAAATTGAACCTATGTGTGTGTGTCCCAAATGAGGTCAAAGTCCTTCTATTTATATGCTTATTATGGGATCAAATTACCCCTCAGTGGGCCGACTTCTCTTGGACAAGTCGACTTGGTCTTGGAGGGTTACTTTCACACGTTAGAAACAAAATTAAATTTTATTTCTTGTTACAAGTTTCCCAATAGGATCTTACAAACATGACAATAACCTCTTCACTCATGACATTAATTATTTTGACTTGAACAACCCTAGAAGCATGAAGAAAATGCTTGACCTAGAAATATCACTTGGGTTGAGCATGAAACTCGTGCCTATAAGACTCATAATAATAATATTTTATTTCATATTTTTCTTTTACATAAAATATACAATATCAAGAGTACATGAATCATTATGAAAACCAAACCTAGTTACATATTTCAATAGCCCCTCTTGACTAGGTAGGTATTCATAATTTCTCGACCAGTACAAGGAAGACCTAAATTTGAAATTTTCCAAGAATAGTACCACATCATATACAATGCTATATACCATCAAGGCCAAAAAAATTCCAAGGTATCAATAAAGTGTCATCAAGGCTACCTCCCAAGACGCTAACATGGACTAAGGTGTCATCCAGGAAACTTGCCACTATAGGTACCATCAAGCTACAACCCTAGTATCAATCCAATTTGATATAGATACCATCTAGGCCTCCATGTGAAGACACTAACCTTCACAGGGATATAGAAATCATCAAGTTCAATATATCATCACTAAAATGGAGCTCTATATCATCAAGACTAGGATACCCTCCCACACAGGGATCTAGACATCATCAGTGCCAAACTATAACTGAGATCTCAATACCGACTAGGCCAATATGTCCTCCCAATTACCATCATACAAGAATGCAACCTAAGGTATTCATGTCCCCCTCTTAACCAAATCACAAATCCAAGCATGCTTAAAAAATATTTTAAATTCTCAAGTAGAGATCAACACATCAGCTACTTGTTCATCCATTAGAAAATATTGTAGTCTCACAACCCCAACCAGTATCAAAATTCCAATATGCCTGCATAAAATTTGAGGTCTTCAATGATTCTGATGTTTCATAGGTCATCATAATATCCAAACAAATCTCAATATAAGATTCCTATTCCATCTTCTCAAGCAACACCAAACTTAGCCTCAACATTTCTCAAAACAATCGATTCATATTCATGACTTTCATCAAAACTAATCACCGGTATTGCTTTAACTATTCTATGACCTTATTCTTTATTTATAGTCTTTACTGTACATCATGTCATCCTTCTCAAATATGGAGGATATACATTTTTCTTCAAAAAATAAATGCATCCAAGATACCTTTCAACTTATGGAGATAATTCTATCATCAACAACTTCATTCTTCCAGCTACATAGGCTCTTTCTTTTGTATCATCATATTATCGGAAAAATTTGAACTTTCAAAACTTCATTCATATGGAAACAAGTTCATATTTCAATCATAAATTTAAACTTCAATGTAATCAGGGTTCTTACAGTTCCCTCATTTCATCATGCTCAATATCATCATAAATTCATCATCAAGTATGAGGTGGGCATTCATCTTCACTATTATCATAAAGTCATTATCAAGTATTAGGTAGGCATACATATTTTACAACTTCTTGGAAACTATGTACTAGTAAATCTCATCATCAAGTACAACCAAACACAAATATATATGTGCAAGAGAATGAAATTAACTTTATCAAACTAGGTTACATGTTATTACAAAGAGAGCATCTAGGGTTATCCAAACTTTTGAAAACAAACCTTAGATATCCAACAACTAAACCATGTTAGTGTTTCAACTATAACAGAAGCATTTACACCTAGGGTTACACTTTCATGCCATATACTTTTACATCACCCTTTACTATGGTTTTATCATAGACCATAGATACAATTGTCAAACCCTAAAAATATAAGGTTTTATCATATTCCCTTATCAAAAAACCCTAGAAATTAAAAGGATAGGGTTTTATCAAAGTGAAAAATAGCAAAAGATAGTTATTACAAGGGTTAATTTAATCTAGAGATCAAACACCCTAACAATATAAGAATATTTATGATTCTATTAAAAAAAAACCTAGAAATGAGAGATTCATAAAGAAAAACTTTAAAGACAAAATGATCATATCATACCTTTTTATATGATGGATACTTGCTACAAATCCTTAAAACATACCTAGAGGTTGCTTATTTTATAAACCTTGAATGGATACCTCTCACCATGATAGTATTCTTCATAAAAGCATAAGCATCTTCATGGTCCATCTTGATATGAGTCTACCTTTATCCAACGATTTAATTTTATTATAAGATCAACATTTCTTTATGTACCTCCAACATTCACTGATAAGTACCGCCAAAAGCATACAAGTACAAGAGTGTGGTCATAATTTTGACAATCTAGGGATTTCATGGAATATTTAGAGAGGTAGAATTCCTAAGGTTTCCATATCCAAACCCTAAGTTACATTTCAAAACATCAATCCTAGGGTTTGATTTACCCTCACTAAGGTTTTCCATTTCTTCTTAGGCTACCTACAAACCCTAGATACCAAAATCTAGGGTTCTTATGAGGAAAAAAATAGAATAGGGTTAGGGTTTCCATATGATTAGGGTTTTCATGTACTATATAGGGTTTACAATCCCTAAACATTAAAAATATTTAACACAATGAGAAATTACACACCCTAGAATCGTACAGTCAACTAAACCCTAAAACATTTCATGCTAGAACTTTAACAAATGAACATGATATACATACCTCAAGATTACATACCTTCATCTTCCACGATTGAAAGTATGATGTTCCATCGAGATTATTTCTCTCCTTGCAAACTTAAGACATATTGTTAGATGATTGAAGCATAAAGAGAAATACCAATACTTACTTGAGTTTGATGAGGACTTCAATGTACACAATACTATTGACTTGCTTCAAGATGGTCCCAAGATGTTAGATGCTTCTTCTAATATTTTTTGTAGAAGAAGATTCCAAGGTGTTAAGTCAAAAAGCTCTTCTCAAGATGATAGGCTTCTCCTCTTCTCCTTGAGACAAAGATTTGTGGTTTCTCATTAATAAGTTTGTACAAAATTCTCCTTTCTCTTCCTTTAATATTAATATTGGCCTCTTTAAGACTTCCAATAAATACACAAGGTGATCATCATACTACTCGAAAAAATTCATACTTGATTCTTCTTTAATAGTCATAATTTGTTGGAGGGAGAGGTTGTTTCAAGCCTTAACAAAGACTGATATATATATTTCTGAAAATGATTGTGGTCTTTTAGATTATTGTAACTTTTGATCAGACCTTCCAAATGAGCTTAAGAATGCCTCCATATATTTTTGTCTTGGTAAATGTTTTTTTGGCTTTAAGGACTACCTCTAGTCCTCAAAATACACCTGAAAAATTACGGTTTGGTCACTCTTATATTGTGGCACAAAGCCTTATGAAGTTCAAATTTCTGAGATAATTTTAGACTCCTTGAGGTGATCCTTAGATAGTGCCCATATTTTCTTTAGCCTTGTCTAGGCTTATAACCTATATTTTCAGATCTTAAAAGTGATGCTTCTCAGTTCATTTAATCCCTTTGCTCTTTTAACCCAGAATTATGGCCCTAATCACATATATCTTGACATATAAGTTTTCCCATGATTTTTTTGTAAGCCTTGATATTGCTTCTAGGTAGCTCAACCTTCAAGATTGATGCAAATAGTTCCTTGAAACCATTTTCCTTTATACAATAGTGATCTTCCAGCTGCCTTATGTTACTATCCTTGGCTCTAAAACCATGTTGAGAAATCAATATGGCAACTAATTAAGGTGATTTATCTTAAATTGATAGTTTCTTGTGATGTTCTTTTACTTATTTGATTAGATTCTTCTTCTACATGTTATCATTATGTTCTTTATCATCAAACAACTACCAAAAACATGAATATCATCAAAGACAAATGGACACCAGATGTAGGCTACAAGCCAAAGCCAAAACCACTCCTATAGAGGAAAACAAAAAATAATCTCTTCTCTTCTTATGGAAACAATTCAAATGAGAATTCCAAGATTCATGACCTTTTACCAAGACACCCTCCAAGCTCCAAGTCAACCTTTCAACAAAATCCTTGCAATTATTCAAATCCTCCCAAATCCAATGAAGGTTAAAATCTTTAAATCAACCCTAGATCATCTCTCAGTCCTACAATTTCAGAGGTTTGGACTTACAACTTCTTTAGAACTGTAAATTTTGACTTCCTGTAGAAAAATAGTAACTTTAATTTCATTGAAAGTGTGAATAGAAATGATAAAAAAAATCATCTGCTTTTATTTTTCTAAGGTTTGCTTCTTGTTTCCTTGATTTTTTTCTTGATTCGATCTCCCTTCTTCTTTAGATCAAACTTATGTGTGTGTGTCCCAAATGAGGTCGAGGTCCTTATATATATATTCTTCTTGTGGGGTCTAATTACCCCTCACTGGACCAACTTCTCTTGGATAGGACGACTTGGCCTTGGAGGGTTACTTTGACACTTTAGAGACAAAAATACATTTTATTTCTTGTTACAAGTTTCCTAATAAGGTCTTACAAAAAATGAAATGAATTCTTGACTCATGGCTTTAATTATTTGACGTAACCAACCCTAGAAGAAAGAATAACATGGTTGATGTATAAATACCACTTGACTTGAGCATGATACCCATGCTTATAAAAATCATAAAAATAAATTTTCCTTTATTATTTTTCTTTTACATCAAATATACAATATCAAGAGTACATGAATTATTATGAGGGTCGAACCTAATTACATATTTCAATAGAAAGCAGACAGGGCAACTAAAGATCCTCAAATGTCCAACATTGGGGTTTACACCTGTGAGAAATTCTTTGGCAGTCTTGTCACCCAAGGCTTGATGAGGGGTCTTATTTTGAACTTAGACCACAGTGTCAGCAACTTCTCCCCGTAGAAAAAATTGGAAACTTTTGATCATGCAATATAGCTCAGGAAGCCTCCATGATGGTTTTGTTCTTCCTTTCAGCCACTCCATTTTGCTCGAGGTTGTAAGGTATGATAGTCCCCTTTTTTATTCATGCTCTCTTACAAAATTTAATAAAATCATTTGAAATGAATTCTCCACCATTATCAGAACTAAAGACTTTGATTATTTTCCCTGTTTGTTTTTCTATCAATGTGTTGAAGTCCCTGAACAAATAAACTACCTCGTCCTTTTGCTTCGAGAAGAATATCGAAGTTTTGCGAGTGAAGTAGTCCACAAAGATTATGTAGTATAGATAGCCCCAATAGATTTAGTTAGCATGGGTCCACATAGATCATAATGTGTGAGGTGTACAATATCATTGTTCTTGCTCTTGTTAGAAGGGAATGGTCGCCTTGTCTTCTTTCCACTTGCACATCCCAAAAAAACCCCATCATGATTTGCCTGGACCTTAAGAATTACAGAAACCATCCTCCTTACCTTGGGTAAGGCATCATAATGAAGGTGAGTGAATCTTTAGTGCCACAACTCACGTTGATGATTACAATCATTGATCAACGCTTGGATTGGTCTCCCATTGACTTTATAGAGGCATTCAATTCTTGATCCCAAAGTGAAGGCATCCCTCAACCTAGCCCTTCTTGGTCATGTAAGAACTTCTCCATTTATAAAAGAAACCTTAATTTCCTTTGTCCTCTAAGGCAAATCTAGATACAAGATTATTTTCAATCTCAGCACATATAAAACATCATGAAGGTGTATAATTTGATCAAGATCCAAATAAAATTAAATAAAACCAAACCCATTTATCGGATGAGTAGAATTTTCCACAAGAATGATCTTAAAATTTGTCTCCCTCTCAACTAGGTTTGAGAGGACTTCATGATACCTAGTCAAGTGTCTAGAAGCCCCACTATCTACTAACCAACTATCAAACAAATATGGAGGAGAGGAATTAGAAAGTGCAGAAATAAGAAAATATTCGAATTGAATGGTAGTTGTATTATTTTCATACCTTGAGTTTCTTGATCTCTTTTGAAAATGGTAGCCTTCTTCACGATCATCAAGATAATTTCTTCTTCTTCTATTATTGAAATCATCTCTTCTTCATATATCATTGAACTTGTTATTGTTTTAGCCATGGTTGTTGTTGCAGTTTGACGCAGGAGCACATGTTGAATTTGGGCAACTTCGGGATGAATTTCCCCAAAGAAAAACCCTACTCCCCAAGGAAAATATATATTTCCCCAAAAGATAATTTATATTGGTTAAAGAAGCTATTATTTTTTGAGATGAATTTATTTGGGAAAACAATTATTTGAATAATATATTTATGTCAAAAGAAAAAAAATTAAATAGTGATTCCCTTTAAATTAATAAGTCGTTCCCAGTTGAAGGGTCTCATTTGGAACTGAAGGCATCTCATCAGTTTATATAAATATAACTGTATAATTCATAGTTCATATGCTAATACAATAAGCTTGCACTTATATTTGTGGCTTTAGTATGTTTCGCATGGTTCGTTGTCTTATTTCAGAGTGGCATCAATTGGTTGTTTGGCTCATAAACTATGGTTCACTTCCCCTTTATGGATCGTATCTATATAACAACAGATGGAATTTTTCGTGAGATATTCGTAAATCATTTTATGGGGATTATTTTTATGAAGTAGCTTGCATAAGATTACAATGGGGTCGCATTTATTCTGTGATTCATATGGCTCAAATATTTTTTGGAATTGAATCTGTCAGTAGCTCAGTTCATGTGTCTTGCAATATACTACACAAAGGAAATGCATTACACAGTGGCATCACATTCTTTCCTTGATAGTGGTATCACATTCTTTCAATAGCTTATTTTCTTTGTGATTCTCTTTCTTTCCATGGTTTTGTGGCTCTCTATTTTTCTAAATGATTCATTGTAACAATGGTTCAAATCGACTCCTTTGTAATTCAACTAGGCTCACATTACAGTGGTTTGGAGAGGCTCGCATTACAGTAATTTGGAAGTTTGGTTCTATTTATTTTTGGCTCAGCTATGGCTCACTTCATAATGGGATCTAAGTAACCTATAAATTTTGGCAGTAATCCTATACATGACAGTGACCATGGTGTATGGACAGTGATTCAGTAAACTTTATAACACTGAGGTGATTATCTACAAGACAATAAGTTAGTTATCTTGATGAAAGCGATTATCTATATGATAGTGATACAATGACCTTATTGTATAAAAATGATATTTCTCTCACATGATTAAAATCACCTTTAATGGAAGTGTATCTTTGGTGATGACACCAAATAGTGATATGGCAACAACTCTCTAGAGATCAGATCGCTCAGTTCACAAACAAAGTTGTGAACTGACTTGGGTTGGATTTTGGAAGCTTGATATAATTTTTTAATCCTATCCTCATTGTACTTTGTATCTCATCTAAACATTTTATGAATATCTAATATAAGAATAATATGGTTGGGTTTTCCCCCTTGTGTGGTCTTTCCCTAGTATCTGACCTAAATCTTAGTTTCTCTATTGTGTATGTTTTTCTTCTATTGTTCTTTAATGTTTCATTGCATAATTTATGTTATTTTTCTCTCTACATAATCGATAATGTTATGGTGTGAATGTTATATGAAATGTTAAATAAGTTTGGAAATGAAATTATCTTCAGTATAAATAATAAAGCCCCAAAGGTAACATGGTATCAGAGTTGGGTTGAAGAAAAGTAATTGAGATCACCATTTTAAAGACACCAATGGATGGGAGAAGTGAAAGAAATGAATATGGATGAGACCTAAAAGAATGTTATGTTTTAAAAGAAACCCTAGGGTAGTTATTTTGTATAGAAGCTAGGGTTTGGAGAAACCCTAGGAATGGCCTTGATTTGGTGAGGGCCTAGTATGATTCAAAATTTATTCATAGATAAGCTATATGGAATAGATTCAAAAAAACCCTGGGAGAAAGGTATGGTGAAAGATTCAGTGGCCATCAATATTTGAGCTTAGGTGTTGATGAAGGATTTGGAATGAGAATACAAGTGGTGCTCAAGATGTATTTATTCTATCAATGGCATATGATTGATGGAAAATGGTAAATCATGGAGGTTGGATCAAGATGGAGTTTATAACTTCCTACAATCCTCATGAAAGATAGGTACCTTCAAGTCTTATGTTATTTATTAATGACACTACTCTAGTTTAGATTTATTGTTATAGGTTACTATTCATTCTTCTTGCATGAATATTTGAATGATTCTCTTTCAAACTTCTTCGATGAGGATGTGATCAAGGAAATAAGATATTGAGGATCGTCAGGATGCAAAATGGTGCAAGGAGAGTGAACTCCAAGTGGAAGTTGGTGCAGGATAATGAAGAAGCCACTCTCCTACCTAGAAAAAGGAATATAGTCATGCATCATCACTAGGTACACTTTTGTTATGATTATTTATTTTTTCTATTGTTTCTCTTTCTTTTTTTCTATGATCAATAGGTACATCTGGAGAGTGGGAGGAAAAGTTCCACTATATCGATTTTGAGGAGGATATAGAGCAATCCCATGACTTGAGTGGCACATGAAATGGACAAGAGCTCAAAACCTCGAAGGAAGGATTGTAGTCTCTCATATGAGTGAAGAAGCTTCCTATTCAAAGAGATTATATTGTCAAGTTGAATGTAATAGTATAATAATATGATGAGAGATATATGTACTTCATGCAAGTACCATTCTAGATGACAATATGCAGCGATATTAGATGTTTCCTTGATAATAAATAGGGATAGGATATATGATATCAACAAGAGAGGACTATGATGAGATATTTGCACCCGTAGCCCGATCATTTATTGATCTTGTTGATAACTAGGGATGGAATATACTTTCAAATGCACTATTATTAGATGATTTTGAAATTTTATTCCTCCGTGATGTACTTAAGGAAGCAACATATTTAGAGCTACCCCATAGATTTGAGGTGTATGAGTAGGAGGTGCATGATTGCATACTAGAGAAAGTCTCATATGGACTCAAGCTAGTCACCTAGACCTAACATGCATGGATTTTTGAATAGTTGATACATACTCCAACCCCTTTTCAAGGTTGAAGGTATTCCTTTGACGTTTGGTTTTATATATGCTAACAATTTATTTCTAACGGGATCTGATCATATTAGTATGTAGCAATAGAGGGAGCTAACCTTTGAGCCTAGATTATCAATATCTTGAGATGTATAGTGTAACAGAGAAAGGAAAGTATACTATCATAGACTTCGAAGGATGGACTACACTGAAGTAGTTGAGAGAGACTCTTCTTCTGATTTACTAGATACCATGATGTGCAAACAATCAGATGGATCCTTTCTTTGCATTATGTACTCTGAGCTAGATAGAGCCTGGACATAAACATGTGTTGAGATATCTACATGAAACTATTGGTTATGGAATGAGACACATTGTTTAAAACATGATGGATACTGGTTAAAACAAAGGGTTGTTGATAAGAGAATCACATCAAGGTGATACTATAGCTTAAGGGTTTGCCATAATTTCTTGAATGAGCCAAAATAGAAGTCTGTTGATTTCAGTATGCATGGCTAGTTGTGAGGCAGTGTGATTGAGAAAGATATTTGTAGAGTTTTTTGAGCATGTGTTGGACATGACTATGATATATTGCGAGTGGGATCTGAATTTCATAGAACTATGTGTTTTATGACCAGTCCTAGCATTTTGAGATTATATATAACTATATCTGAGATATGGTGCAGAGGGAGAAAAGAGACTCCGACATTGATTCATTATGGAATTGAAGTAGTAAGGCTTCATAAATCTAGTTTCTAACATTATCACCAAGCCTTTTCTGAAAGGGAAGTTCTTGGTCTTAAGAGAGAATATTGGACTAGTGAATGTGACCCTCTTGGGGAAGGGCCACGACTGATCAATAACATTGAGTTATGCTCTTCCCCCCTGTTTGAGCTCCCAAGGAGAGGAATTGAGCAAGAG
Source organism: Pinus albicaulis (assembly GCA_034641835.2). NCBI lineage: Eukaryota > Viridiplantae > Streptophyta > Pinopsida > Pinales > Pinaceae > Pinus > Pinus albicaulis. The sequence goes on from CM076580.1 coordinate 616,294,952, forward strand.
AGCTCTTGGGATTGAGGGAACTATGGACGATATGATAGGGCGTGATCCTCACCCATTGCGATAAGTGTATCTCTCCTATTCTCATTGTAGGGTGTGTGTGTGTGATCCTTGTCATTTATGAAAATTGGGTATCTCCCCCTACCATCAAGTCTAGGACTTTGTGAACTATACCCCAATTGGCACCCTACCCACAAGCTAGGCTTGTTGGGATTGTCCCTCCCCATCTAGCCAATGGGTGAGGAGACTTGGGCATGTGTGTGATCCTTAACATTTATGGTAAGTGTGTGTCTCCCCCAAGTGAGATAGGATGCAGGTGTTCTACCACTGGACTTCTAAGGATCATGGTGGGAAGATCAACGGACAATAGGATAAAGTGTGATACTTACCCCTTATAGTATGTGTATCTCACCTATTTTTATTAGTCAGTAGGATAGTGTGTGATCCTTACCTCTCATGGTAAGTGTATTTTTCCTTTTGAGATTGAATATAGAGTGGAAGTTGAAGCTCCCCTATGATGATTATTCTTCTTTAAATTAAGACATCATTATTCAGCTGATGATCAAAGGAGACAAGTTGAGACAAGATGTAATGAGTTGAATATCTTTCTAATGTTGTTGATATGAGGTCATGGAACTTGACTTGAACACGAGTAGGGTTTGGAGGATCTTATCGATCTCCCATTTCATCGGTTGTGGATTATTCCTCTTCTATAAGATGAAATGAGATAATATGACATGAGGTGATACATGATGCACCAATCCTATACATTTGAAATGGGACTTATGATATTCATGGAAATGCCTCCCTATATAAGAGGGAGTGTTGAAATTTAGGTAGCTTTGGGAAAAATTTCACCAAAGGGAAACCCTATTTCCTAAGGAAAATATATATTTCCCCAAAAGAGAATTTATAATGGTTAAAGGAGTTACTATTTGTTGAGACTAATTTAATTGGGAAAAAAATTATTTAAAGAATATATTTTTGTCAAAATAAAAATTTGAATTAGTGATTCTCTCCCAGAAGTTGGTCTCAATTAAAGGGTCTCATTTGGAACCAAAGGCATCTCATCTAATTATATAAATATAACCATATAATTCATAGTTCAAATACTAATATACTAAGCTTGCGTGTATCTATGTGGCTCAATTATTTTTGAGTGGCAAGAATTGGTTGTTTGACTCGTAAATTGTGGCTCACTTCCCATTTACATATTATATCTATAGAAAGAAAGAAAGAAAGCAATTTTAACATCCACGAGGCTACAAATATCCTATGGGACAGATCGCTTCTCCGTCTAGCTCTTGTAATCATCCCTTTTCCTGTGGAGTTTTACAATAAACGCTCCCATCTTCTCGACAAACTCTTCGCTGAATAGATTATCCTAGGAGCTAGCTGCCAGAATACCTGCATAATTTTCCCTACTGTATATGAAGGCCTCACATTCTAAAATGAAATGTTTTTTTGTTTCCACTTTTCTGAAAGAGAAAAAAATACGTACTCTTTCCTCCCACATTTCTTTTGGCCTTTTCTAGCCCCCTGTTTCACAACATATTTGATGAGAATTACTCCTTAATTGAGCAATAAGAATTTTAGATCTATAAGAAATATTGGCACCTATGTACACTTTTTGTTGATGATCATGAGTGGGGTTAAAATATTCAATGTAGTACTTCTTCTTTCTCCCTAACTCTTTCTCCCAAGTACATTTGTGGAACTTATCCATAACAAAAGTTTTAATCTCTTTACTATTTGTAGGACACGTGCTCAAGAAAATACCCCATTTACAAAACCATTTTATATTTTGCCTCATCCAAGTCTTCTTTCTTTTGCACAATCTGTCATTAAACACGGCCTTAGGCCATCTACCCTCTTCCATTTGCTCAATTTTTTTCAAATATCTTATGACTCGCACCATAGCAATTGCTTCAATAGGAGCAGCCCCTATTTCACTTAACAAGATGTCATAAGAAATTGCACTTCTAATTTTGAATTTGTTTGTAATAAAATGCTTCTAAATTTTCTCAATTTTTTTCCATTGCATGTCGGTTGTGTTGCTGGCCCACAATTCACAACCGTAGAGAATCACCGGAATCACTAGAAGCCCAAAAAGAGTTAGAGTGGTTTTCCAGTCCCACAGGTCCACCTCTCTACACCTGTTTTGAAGAGCATAAAATGCTTTCCAGCCCCCCAAAGTTCTTTTCTTTCTACAACCATCCCAATTTAAATTTATGTTGAAGTCAATTCCAAGGTATTTGTAGTCTGAAACTTCTTCCAGAATGTTGCCTTCAAAGTAAAAATTATGTTGTTTATGCTTTCTTTTGTTAGAGAAAACCACTACTTTCGTTTTGCTAATATTGATTTGCATCCCCACCCTTCTACAAAAATGCTCAAGGGAACGTAAGTGCTCTTGCAAACCAAGAGCTGATTTAGCAATCAGTATAAGGTCATCTGTGTATAAAAGAAGCCTTATAACGAACTTGCTCAAATGGAAATCGTCACCCCCTTGCAAATTTAGCCAATCTTCAAGATTGTCAATATATAAACCAAAGAGGGTAGGAGACAAAGGGCAGCCTTGCTTTACCCCAATATTGCTTCTAAAACTTTCAGAAATCCCTGCTGAAATTCTAATTTTGAATTTCACCTCTTCGTACAGTCTATGCACAGCTACTCTCAAATGCCTAAGAACCTCGAGTTCCTCCATTCTACGCCAAAGCTTATCCCTAGGAACCGTGTCAAAGGCTTTTCTGAAATCAACAAAGCAACAAAAAACTTCTTCCTTTTTTCCCCAAACTTTTCCAATGATGTGCCTTAAAGTTATACAATGATCAACTGTGGAATGTTTAGGTCTAAAACCTGCTTGCCCTTTAGCACGTTTATCTCTTTCTTCTGCCCACTTGCTGATTTTATTTTCTAACATGCTTCCAAATAAATTTGCAAACAAGGGGTTTATCACTATGGTTCTATAGTTGGAGGGATTATTGATGTCACCACTCTTGTAAAGAGGTATTTCCATACAAGTTGTCCAATCTGAGGGGAACCCCTGCTGTATGATGTTGTTGAAAATTTTTGTGATGTGAGGTGAAAGAATTTTTAAGCCCCATTTTAGATACTCTGCTTGGATTTCAACTAAGTCTTTTTCTTTTCCAACACCCAACTTCTTGATACCCATCTCTACCTCTTGCACCGTGAAGCATTTTGTGTCTATGTTGACCAAGGGAGGAGGGTCAACCTTGGTATCCTGCTCATAAATTTGTCTTGCATAGTCTAACCATTCAGAAGCTGTAATGTTGTTTTCAGTTTGCACCTTTTTCGGTTGAAGCTCCTTCCAGAATAATTTGGGGTTATTTTTCCCAAGGAAGATTAGTTCTTCTCTCCTCGAAACCATGAAATCATCCTTTTTCTCTCTTAATATCTGCTTGTACGCTTTGAGCTTTATGTTATCCTTGCCTCATTCCTTCCAGTGAGAGATTCGTAAGGGATGGAAATTTTCGTGAGAGATTCGTAAGGCGTTTTTTAGGATGATTTGTATGAAGTAACTCACATTTATTCTGTGATTCATATGGCTCAAAAATTTTCTGGAATCAAATATTTCAGTAGCTCAATTCTCGTGTCTTGCAATATACATTACACAGTGGCATCATCAAACTGCAAAAAGGCAACACATTACACAGTGACATCGCATTCATTTCCTTGATAATAGCATCACATTCTTTCAACGGCTTATATTCTCTGTGATTCTCTTTCTTTCCATAGTTCTATTCCTCGCTATTTTCTCTATGATTTGTTGTAACAGTAGTTCAGATCTACTTCTCTGTGATCGTTGGATCTTTGAATTGTCCTCAATTTTGACACTCTTTTTCCCATTTTTCCATCCATCCCATACATGTTTTGATGTATATTTATAGGTCATAAGGTCATTAATGTCATTTCATCTATAACAAAAGTTATCAAATCATTATTTCCCATAATTTAGACTTTATTTATGAAATTGACTAAAATATCTCTTTGGCTACCGAATTGTAACATTTTTGTAGTTGACTGAAATTTCCATTGCTCAACCCATGGTTAGACATGATGCAGATACTTTCAAAGAGAATAAAGGACATGAGAATATGTCAAATGTCAAGGACATGCTTATCCACCTATTATTCCAACTCAAAAGATTGATTACAATGAGAATCTATTTGGTCGAACATCTAATTCAACATTTTTCTATTTGTGTGCAAGGGTTTCACGAAGCAGTTTTGGCATCAAGAAAGTGTGTTGAAGAAGATAATAAGTGAGTGAGTCTGATGTAGCTGATGTGTAGAAAAAAATATGATCTGCATGATTTTCTATGACAGAGAAAATCATGCTAGAACCATTCTTTACTTAAATTCAAAGGTTTTGTTTTCGATCCACAAACTTTCCTCTCAACATTTCTTTATCTAAGTTGTTAAATTAGCTAGTGTATAAATATCTCCTTGATCTGCAAGTCAATATAATGAATAATATACCATATATACTTTGTTTAGAATTCTTGAAGACTCTTTATGTTTATTAATACAAGTACTTTGTTCTTGAAGTGCGAATGCATCCTTAGCCAATTTGATTTGAATTCATAATTCCTTACACTCAATGGGAGCCCCCCTAGAGAGATTAAAGATATTTTAGATGCTTTGTTTCAATTATTTACAGTTGGATTTGTAGCTACTTTACTATGTTCGAATCTTTTACTCACTGTTGATTTTGTTGCACAGGATTGAGCACTCTTAAAAATTGAAAACAACCAAGAAACATTTTAATTGTTGGTTCTTTTCATTAATACTTTCCACTTAGTCTCAGATTTATATGTTTAAATTGATTCAGATCTCTATTGTGCACAATAGTAATCTAACATAATTTGAAGTTTTATTATTTCTCTTTAGTTCATTTTATTTCAATAGTTTGGTTTTAGAATTAGTTTCAATTTTGTTTGATAGAATAAGTATTTCAATTTGTTACACTAGAAGAAGATTTCATTTCAGTAAGTAGAGTAGTCTATAAATTTAATGCAATTAGATTAGCAATTTTGATTTAATGCAAATAGAATAGTCATTTCCATTTTGATTCAATTAGAATAGCCATTTAAATTTTATTCAATTTCTGTTATTTGATCTTGCCTTTAAAAGAATAGTTTGTCCTTTTCAAGTTTGATATAAAGAACATGTGTGTAGAGTTGAGTTGAATTGATCTTGATTTAGTTCTCTTCCACAATTTCCTTTAATAGATTAAATGCTTCTTTGATAAAAATAAATAAAACTCCTAGCATATATTTTGCACATGCACTTCACAAGTACAAAAACCTTTGTTTGACAATTAATGAAGTAATTTAACTACCAATTAAACTACCCAAAATTTTAGCGTCGTTTTCGGGGAAGTGGATATAGGACTTTATTTTTTATTTGCTTATCATACTAGATGCATTCATTCTTTAGAAGCACAATTAAAATCATATTAAAATCATTTATGATGCATGTATAGAGATGGGGATTCTAAGGATAGATTTATAAGTAGAGGTAGAGGACGTAATTCAATACCAACATCGCAAACCACCCCCGCCAGACCATGTAGTTCCACATCATCCACTGACACTCACATTCCATCCATAGCAGGTAGACATAGACTCCTTGAGGTACATAGGTCTAAAATTCAACCTAGGGACTCACCAAATTCATCCATAGAAGTTGTAATTGAAGAACCCACATCCCGCACTGAAGGAGTTGTATTTATCTCTCCAATAGGTGAACAAATCCTAGGACAGGAGTTAGAAGTACTTAGTGAGGAAGAGGAAGAAACCTTTTTTGATATACCATTAGTAGAAGAACCAGAGGAAGAAGTAAAAACCCCTATTGTTGAACCTTACATTAGCTCTAAGGAATCTACAATGGCAATAGAGGGAGAAGGATAAGTGCACAATGTAGATGGTGAACATAGGGTTGGTGGAGGAAGAGGGGGAGGAGTAAATAGAGGAGGTGGCCAAGGTGGTAGACGTGGAATGGGAGATGATAGAGAACAATACCCTTATGGATTTCCTATTTTCGATGAATATACCACAACACCATGAAAAATATCTCACCTTATATTCTTCCTCATTTTCATGGCTTGAGAATTGAGGATCTCGAGACATTTAATTTTCAGTTTTAAGTCTTGTGTAGATCATATGATTATTTACTCGATACTCAAAAATTGAAATTATTTCCAGCCACTCTAAAAGATGGATCCCTTAAATGGTTCATGGGTCTAGGAATACACTCTATTATAACATTGGATGAAATGAAGAGAGCATTCCTAGAAAAATACAAAGATTACTATATGCACTGTAACTTTAAGGATGAAGTATTTAAGATGGTTCAAAGAGAGGATGAAAACCTTGAAGATCTAGTAGAAAGGTTTTCCTATAATATCAAAATGGCTAAAATGCACAATTTAGATGAAGAGACACTAAAAAATATTTTGCTTAAAACTATTAGAGATGAGTGGAATGATCTCCTCGATTTAATGGGCAAAGGAGATGTATATCAATTGTCATTTGATGAAATTTGTGAGTTATGTAAATACATTGCAAGAGGAAAAGCAAAATATGGTAATAATCCAAAAGACCCAATCATGTTAAGAGTAAGAAAATCTGGATCTAGAACAATAAGTAGAGTATAATTAGGAAATTTGCTTGATAATTTCAAAATAGATATCCTTGGAAACCTTAGTGAACAATTAGATACTCTAAGGATACAAAACAAGAAAAAAGTTGAGAATGTTGCATTATCTATTTTTTTCCTAGATGTATGAAAAGGCATGCTCTACGGGAATTTCCTATGGATAGTGTTGAGATATGTGTCATATATGTAGAAAAATATGATACAAAAGAATGTCCCTCAATACCTGGGCTTAAGGCAGTCTTTCAGGATGGAAGTGGAACAAGTCAAGTTGAATCACTTTGTTTTATTGCTAAAAGACCATGGCAGCCTCAACAAACAAGTATGGCACAAAGTGCCAATTCTCAATATCAATCATATGCACAATGACAGAGAAATTGGAATACACCCATGCCTTGGAAACCTTGGCCACCCCAACCTCAAAACCAATCTTGGGCACAAGGTTGGAAAAATTATTACGGTATAAATCTTTAGCATCCTCAATTCCAACAACCATATACTCATTATCAACCTTATTACTACTATCCTCAACCTACTCAACCACAATTCCAACCCCAACCATCAAATCCAGCCCTTCCCTTTCCATCCACTTCATTTCCTTAGAAATCCAATCAACTACCTACTCAACCACTTTTGAATCCAAATAATAAAAATCCTGAACAACCCATTTATAATGTTCAGGTTCAAAACTTTCAAGATTGCATGATATACCCTTTAGGTTTAAATGATGTCCAACTTAGATCTGGTAGTTTTTTGCAAAATAAATCACCACTAGTTGCCATCGAAGAATTTGAGGATAAAATTCCCGAAAAAAGAGGCATCTCTTAATCAAGAAAATACTCCTCCTGTAATATTCCTAATTAGCTTTCAGCTAGTTGGAATATTAACTTTTGTTTTTGTCATTTAGATAGATGAATAAGAGGGTAGGGAGACCCATAAATCTCCTTAGTAGGAATAAAATCAATTCCAATGTGAATGTGGATCATCTTATCAGCTGGATAAAGCACTCTTGGGTGTGAAAAGAGGTTGAAGCATGTGGATGGGGTCAAGTTTGACCAAATCAACAACGTTGGTATGGAGGGAGTGGAGAGTTATTGAAGGACAACGCAATGTTAGTGGGAGGGAGTCTCCATGAGATTAGCATCTTTAATGAGTGGGTCCAAGAGTGAGGAGGCTCACAAAGCATATAAGGAAGGGGATGGCAGCCCAAGAGGGCATTCTGATTATTGTATATGTCTTGGTATTTTATGACTTCTTGCATGCTTCAGCTATTAAGCGGAGTCTGTTGTGTTGTTTAGCACAAGGGTGTTTCCGAGCGGAAATCCCACCCTCATCCTCGGGGGAATTCGAGTGCCTACTCAAGTGATGTCTATTGAGCTGCATTTCCACCATCTAGCATCAGGCCAAGCTTCAGCCATCATCCACAGTGCTGTCTCCTTCAAGATTGTGTTTTTTTACAGGGTAGTAGCAATGGAGGAGTGATAGATCCAGTTCTAAGCTTGTTTTCCAGTGGAGGGAGCATCCCTTCATCTGGAAGGCTAGCAAGGAGGGTCCTTGAGCATCATTTGGTCATCTGGAATTTGGCCAAGCTTCTTCATCACCTACAGCGCAGTCTCTTTCAGGAACTATGTTATTTTATTGGGCAGTTGCAGTGGAGGGCTTAGTGCCCCAGTTTGTGAGTTGGATTTCCAGTGAGGGGAGAAGCCCTTCATCCGGGAGATCTATTGGAGGAGTATCAGTCATTTCCATATTAAATCAACCACCTCTTATCAGTTTTCCAGTTGCAGAGAGTTATTCAGCCCTAGGGTAGCATTTCATCATTTTTTATTTTGTGTATTTTCAGAAACCCTTTCTTGGTTGTCTTGTAAATGTGCTTGGGAGCTTAGATCTCTATCTCCCACACCTTTGGAGCATTATCTATATATTTATATTTTCCAACTGCATTTGTACTCACTGGGACTGTGTTGTCTTGTTTCTCTGGCATTTTGTGTAGTAGCAACATTTCATGTTTGGGTGCATTTGAGCATTAGAGGCTTCTCTAGCCTAGTTTGAGTGACTTGTTCCTCAAAATATTATACTTATTTGCTGTTGTTATACATAATCAAATGGATCTATGATTTTCTCATGTTTGATGTATTGATATTTACTACAAATTCCAGTTTTATGTTCAATATTGCTGTCTTTTCCATTTTGGAATATTAAAGTGGTATCAGAGCCTAATCTTGGCTCAACCTGTGTAGTACAACAACTATGTCATAAGAAGAAGAAGAGCCTCTCACATAGAGAGAAAAGAGGTATCTTAATATAAACCGGAGATATGATTATACAAACAATAAATAAGACAAGGGAAAAACTCCAATATCGGGAGAGGTGGATGATAAGGAGTTTCCCAAGCTTCTTCTCCAGACCATGCAAGATATTGCAAGAGAAATCAAGGAGATGAGGATGGAGAGACATAAAGAATCTCCTAGAGGGTTTCTACATGGAGAAAGCTCCGGAATTTCACATCACTGGTATGATCAACCAGTGAAGCAACAAGTTTCCCAATGCTCCACTATGCCTACATTCCTAGCAGTGGGAAATGGAGGTGGAGGACCCCAAGAACAAGAAACTCTTGAAGATTATTTCCTAGAGTATGAGTCTCAATCTTAGAGATTCAAAGATAATACAAAATTTTAGGAGTTTTGTCAGATCAAGGACAATAGGAGACTCTGGCATAACAATAGAAGTGGTGGGTTCATACATAACAATGATCTACAACAAACCATGGGTAGATTCTTTCTACCCGCTTTTGATGGGTCATCCAAGTGCACAACCAAGTCTTCGATGGAGAAGCTAGACATCTACTTTCAGCTGAACCAAGTACCAAAGATGGAGGCCATCAAAATTGCAGCTCTTCACTTTGAAGGTGAGGCACATGATTGGTGGTTTCATGGTCTTTCTACATTGGGGCATGCCAATGTGATTGCATACTTAGATTTCACCCAGACGTTAGTAAAGATATTTGATCGAAGAGACCCAGAGGCACCTTTTATTGAGCTAGCCAAGCTCAAGCAGTCAGGTAATCCATAAACCTATATTTTTGAATTTCTAAAACTTGTTATCATGGTTCCTGATTTATCTGCAGCTAGGAGGGTTTATATGTTCATTGATGGGCTAGCAGAGCCTCTGCATGGGTTGGTTAAATATACTAAACCAACTACTCTTCAAGATGATATTGAGAGGGAAAGATATTTACAAGATGCCTTACCAAGGGAAAAGGCTCCATTCCAGCAAAGTACACCCTTTCAGTCAAAAGGGAAATATGTGAAGGTTCTCCCTTAAAAGGAGAACTGGAAAAAAGGGCCTCTTAGTGATGATGTCCAAAGAGAATTGAGGAGGAGGAAGCTTTGCTTCACATGCCAAAAACCTTGGGAACCAGGGCATCGATGTGCAGCAAGGAAAGTAAACTATATAGAGGTATTCTCTAATAGTGAGGAGGAGGAAGAAGAGAAGCCAGAAGGGGACAACATCATTGTGATAGCAGGAGAGGATCCACCACCACCAGGAGGCGGGAATGGGGAATTTGCTCCAATTGGAAGGGCCCTTGCATCTTTGCGGGGAGTACCCAAGTATCTAATTTTGAGAGTCTGAGGTACCATTTAGGATCATAGAGTATCAGTGTTGATTGATAGTGGGGCTACCCACAACTTTATTGATGTTCAATTAGTACAGAGGAGAGCAATACCCATTGATGATTTTGAGGGATTTTCATTTTTGGTTCCAGGAGCTAGAACTATGTAGTGTATGAAGTATGTTTCGGCATTGTCAGTAACCTTGGGGACATATACTTTGACTGATCACTTATTTGTGGTCGACATCCCTGACACTAATATGATATTGGGTGTGCAATGGTTGATTACATTGGGGAAAGTCACCACAGATTGGGAGACTTTGCAGATGGAATGGGTAGATAAGAAGAGTGGTAAGCATCAGATGATCAGGGGCATGCACACTTATCCCCCTCAGATAGCTTCTACAGACAAGATAGAGCTTGATTTTCATAGTGGGAGAAAGGACACATCAACCCACTTAGTCATGCAGTTGACTCTGACCCATGATGTAGTATTATTTGGAGGAATTCCACCAGGAAGGCCCCCCAACCTAGATTTGGTTAAAGATTTCTCACAACAAGCTGCACCATTCCTAGATCTGGCTAAGATGGGAACCTTGGGTGAGCTTAGCACAGCGTAGAGAGTCTTTGGTAGGCTCAAGGAGTATAGGGACATTCTTTCAGTATTAATATTACCATCTCTCTCCAAGCATCTTGCATTGAGAGGAGATGTTTCAGGGGTGGATGATGGCACAATGATGGTGCAAGGGGGCTACTCCATGGTCTTTGAGAGTCATAAGATACTTCCACATAGGAATGGATCTTCCATATATGGTAGAGGGTTGTTGTCATTCATACATACATTGGCCAAACTCATAAAGTTTTGGATGGGTAGTAGCTTCCAAGTGAAGACTAGCCTCCATAAAATTCAACCCCTACTTAGGCCGGAGCAACTACAATGGAGATAGCAAAGGCAAGCCAACAGTGTTTCGGCATATGACCTTGGCATTAAACATGTCAAAGAGGGGAGCAGTAAAGTGACAAGTGCCTTTCCACCAAGGCCAGCAGCGCTGTCATTGTTGGGTATAGATCCTTATTGGGAGTCCCAAATATTGGTGGAGTATTTCAAGGATCACTTCACATGTGAAGTGCTTGATGGACAGGTGAAAGATGATAGGTATACAGTGATGGACAGAGTCATCTATTATCAGGATCGGATCTTCTTGGCTAGAGACTCTTCTCAAGAAGAAGATTCTACATGCAGCATATGACTCAATCCTTTCCGATCACCAAGATTTCATTGGGACTTATCAAGCCATTGGAGAGAGATTCACATGGGAAGGTCTCAAGGAGGATGTACACCAACATATCAAGAGATGCATGGTTTTCTTGAAGAATGAGGAGGAAAAAAATCACCTTGCAAGGTTGTTACAACAACTCCCCTTTCTGACAAAGAGATGGGAAGGATCATCTATGGACCTCTTCACCGGCCTGCCAGCAGTACATGGTCAGGATTGTGTCTTTATGCTTATTGATCAACTAATCAAGTATGTATATTCCTTTATTATTCATTTACACTACATTTCTCCACAAGAGGGCAAGCCTCTCTTTAGACTTCATGGTCTTATTGGAGCCACAACCAGTGATGGGAATGGCCAATTCCTAAGAGGCTATGGGGATATGATATCTTATTTGGGGTGTACTCAGTTGACACCAAACATCAGTTAATTTCCCAAGGCAAATGAGAAAAGAAGGGCATCATGCAAGTGGCTAGGAAGCTGCTCTCACCATCATGTTCCAGGGCAGCAAGGAGCAGAACTACGCTAGTTCCACTTGAGGGACTATTATCATCCTCCAGTATTTCATATGGCAGTCAGTGTATGTCTAATTTTGGTTCCATATGTTGATGATGTCTTGATCATTATTGTTGGAATGGTTGGAGGGATGACACATGGATTGGAGTTGTTCATTGGGAATGAGATCTCCAAAATTTCTTATGTCCCATGCTTCAATGAGAACATTGGACAATATGTGGTAACTACCATGGATCTCTTACTTCCTTATGATTTGAGCCATTTGGCTAGTTTTACCCTTGGGAGGAGAAGCTAAGGGGTAGATTGATTGGAGAACATCTGATTTAGTGGAGGAGCTTATCAGATGTGAGTGCAACCAGAGAAGGAGAAGAGGTTTTGCAACCTTCATCCTTACATTTTCTTGAGGACAAGCAACATTTAGGAGGGGAGGACTGTAATACTCCTAATTAGCTTTCAACTAGTTGGAATATTAAATTTTCCTTTGGTCATTTAGATAGATGAATAAGAGGGTAGGAAGACCCATAAATCTCCTTAGTAGGAGTAAAATGACTTCCAATGTGAATTTGGATCATCTTATCAACTGGATAAATCACTCTTAGGTGTGAAAAGAGGTTGAAGCATGTGGATGGGGTCAAGTTTGAACAAATCAATAGTGCTAGTATGGAGGGAGTGGAGAGTTAATGAGGGACAGTGCAGTGTTAGTGGGAGGGAGTCTCCATGAGAGTAGCATCTTTAACGAGTGGGGCCAAGGGTGAGGAGGCTCACAAAGCATATAAGGAAGGGGATGGAAGCCATAGAGGGCATTCTGATTATTTTTTATGTCTTGATCTTTTATGACTTCTTGCACGCTTCATTTGTTTAGTGGAGTCTGTTGTGTTGTTTAGCACAAGGGTGTTTCCGAGCGGAAATCCCACCCTCATCCTCGGGGGACTTCAAGTGCCTACTCAAGAGAGGTCAATTGAGCTAAAATTCCACCATCCGGAATCATGCCAAGCTTCAGCCATCATCCATAGTTCATTCTCCTTTAGGATTGTGTTATTTTGCAGGGCAGTAGTAGTGGAGGAGTGATAGATCCAATTCTGAGCTTGTTTTCCAGTGGAGGGAGCAGCCCTTCATCCGGGAGGCTAGCAAGGAGGGTCCTTGAGCATCATTTGGTAATCTGGCATTAGGCCAAGCTAATTCCATCACCTACAGTGCAGTCCCTTTTAGGAACTGCGTTATTTTATTGGGCAGTTGCAGTGGAGGGCTCAGTGCCCTAGTTTGTGAGTTAGATTTCCAGTGAGGGGAGCAACCCTTAATCCATGAGATCTATTGGAGGAGTATCAATCATTTCCATATCAGATCAGCCACCTCTTAACAATTTTCTATTTTTAGAGTGTTATTCAGTCCTAGGGCTACATTTCATCATTTCTGTATTTTGTGTATTTCAGAAAACCCTTTTTGGGTTGTCTTGGAACTGTGCTTGGGAGGTTAGATCTCTATCTCATACACCTTTGGAGCATTATATCAATAGATCTATATATTTATAGTTTCCAACTGCAGTTTTACTCCCTGGGATTGCACTGTCTTTTTACTCTGGCATTTTGTGTACCAGCAACATTTCATGTTTGGGTGTATTTGAGCATTGGAGGCTTCTCTGGCCTAGTTTGAGTGACTTTTTCCTCAAGATATTGTCCTTATTTGCTGTTGTTATACATAATAAAATGGATCTATGATTTTCTCATGTTTGATGTATTGATATTTACTGCAAATTCCAGTTTATTTTCAATATTGTTGTCTTTTCCATTTTGGAATATTACACCTCCAAAGGAGGATGTTCCTACGCAATTATACGAAAACCAACTTAATCCAACTCCTACAATTCTTCTAGTATAGCAACCGTTTGTTTCCATACAAAAACCCATTTTTCCCAAGAGACTCAAAATTGATAAGGGAATAGAATGGAAAATTGTTTTACCTAAATACAATATACTAGATGAATTGAAAAATATTTTCATCAAAATTCCTTTACTTCAGGCTATAAAGGAAATACCTATATTTGAAACAACAATGAAGGATTTGTGCATTAAAAAACCAGGAAGAAAAATAAAAGATGTTAAAAAGATTTAATTGGTAGGAAATATTGCAAATATTATGATGAGGAAACCAATAGTTCGAATATATTTAGATCCAGGTAAAATCCACATCAATGGTATTGAAATTACAAACACTTTGATTGATTTATGAGCATCCATTAATATCCATTCAATATAACCCAAACCTATGACACTTGACAGATAGATATGTTATCAAAACAGATGATATATTAGAATATGTGTCTGTATATTTAGATTCATGGGAGTATGCTATTGATTTTATGATTTTAACTCCCAAGAATAATCTAGGAGGCCATCCATTAATCCTTGGTAGACCTTGCGTAGCTACAGCTGATGCATTCATAAGTTGTAGATATGGTGATATGTACATTTCTAATGGTAATTCAACTAAGAGATTCACATTATATCCACCTACTAAAATAATAATTAAAGTAGAAAGTGAAGTTTGGATTGACGATGATAACGAAGGCTTTGAGGACATTCAACCAATATTTACTTTTTCACAATTAGATGAAGATGATCAATTTATAAATTTGATGAATAATAATGATATTTCTTCATATTGTGAACAAGATCAAAGTTTTCAAGAACAATATAATATTTAATATTTATCATCTCTTCAAATAGCTTCACATTCTATGGAAAATTTTGGTAACTCTTTAGTATATTTTTTCTAGGAAAAACATTAAACATTAATAATAACTTGGAAGAATTTCAAAAGAGAAAATTATAAATATTCTATAGAAACATTCTTCTTCGTATGCATGGGAATACATTGATATGAAGGGAAACAATCCTAACACAAGTATGGATCACATCTACATTCAGGAAAATGTCAAACCAGTTAGACAACCTCAGAGAAGGATGAATCATAATCTAGAGAAATTGTTAAGGAGGAACTACAAAATTTACTAAATCTGAATTTCATTTATCCAATATCGGATAGTCAATAGGTCTCACCTTTAGTGATTTTTCCTAATAATAATACATAATGGAGAGTGTGCATTGATTATAGGGGACTGAATAAGGCTACTTTAATATATCAATTTCCACTACCTTTCATTGATCAAGTACTAGATACCTTAGTAAGGAAGAAATACTTTTCATTTCTTGATGGTTTCAATGGATACAACCAAATCCAATTGACATCAGAAGGTCAATAAAAAACAACATTTGCATGTCCATAGAGTACATATGCTTATAGGGTACTTCCTTTTAGGTTATGTAATGCACCTACAACATTCCAAAGCACAGTTTTAGGTATATTTTCTAATCTAATTCATGATTGTGTAGAAGTTTATATGGATGATTTCAATATATATGGAAATAATTTTGAAGAGGCTCTTGAAAAATTGGAAAAAAAATCTCATTAGATGTAAAGAAGAAAATATTTCATTAAGTCATGAGAAATTTTTTATGATGTTTAATGAGGGAATTGTATTAGGCCACCATATTTCAGGTTACGTAATTAAGGTGGATGCATCTAAAGTAAAAGTAATTTTTAATTGAAGTTCCATCTTGTCAAATAGATGTTAGAAGTTTTCTTGGTTTTACCGGATATTACAAAAGAATCGTAGAAAACTTCACCAAATAGCCTCTCCACTCTTTAAACTTCTTACTAATGATTGTGATTTTGTTTGGAATTTTGACTTCCATAAACCGTTTGAATTATTCAAGAAGAAAATTACTGAAGCACCAATACCAAGCAGACCTAATTAGTCTCTTCCTTTTCATATTTCAACTGATATGCTTCAGATACAACTTTAGGAGTTGTGTTGGGACAAAAATATCTAACTCCTTATGTTATTTATTACAAAATTAAAAATTTGACTCTTGTAGAGTTAAATTACACAGTAATAGAAAAAGAGTTTTTAGTTGTTGTTCATGTCAATAATAAGTTTCAACACTATATCATTGGTTATGAAGCTTTCATTCATATAGATCATTTTGTTATTATGTATCTAATGAATAAACCAATTACTAATGGAAGGATTACTAGATGGTTGTTATTATTACAAGAATTCAATATTACAATTCTTGATAAGACAGGAAAGGAAAACATAGTTGTTGATTTCCTTTCCACGACATAATGATAATATAGATACCCTTGTGAAGGATAATTTTCCTGTTGAATATATTTTTGCAGTGTCTACTAAAACTCCTTGGTTTGCAGATATTGCTAAATATTTGGCTACAGGAAAGTTCCCCCCATAATTATTAGCCAAAGAAAAGAAAAAACCCATCAAATCCAGTGCACTTTACTCATGGATAGAGGAACAATTGTACCAAAATGGACTTGATATGATCATCCAGAGACGTGTTTGAGAGGATGAAGTACCAGAGATATTAAAAGCTTGCCATGATGAACCATGTAGAGGACACTTTATTGATAGAATAATTGCTTACAAAGTCCTTCTTTTGGGATATTATTAACCTTCTCTTTTTAGAGATTCCAAGGAACATGTCAAAAGATAAGTATGAGATCCCTATGTTCGATGTGTACTTATGACTTGTACATTTCATGTTCATGATGTGTTTGATGAAATTTTTTTCATAGTTAGGCCTGGTTAGGTCAAGTTCTTGTCTAAGATTTGTATGGAAGGATTTTTCCTTATGTCATTCATGGTTCTGGATATTTTCTTTAAGTTCTAGTTAGAGGTATAGATCCTAGCCTGAAAAAGTGGCTTAAATCTTGTTGTCCCAGACATAGAACTGGGTGAAAAATACTGCATGTTCTCACTTCTAGGAATCATGCATGGGACTGGATGGTTTCAGTCAAAATTAGGTAGTGTTTTGCCAGTGTCTGGGAGATCAGAGCACTAAAAAAGAAAGCTAACTCAGGGTTTGGCCACCTAGAAGGGTGGTTTATCCCTTGGGGGTCCTGTAGCACTTGAGGGAAGTCATCAAGGGTTTTTTTATTGTTGATTCCACTACCTTAAGGTGATATAGGAATTTGAATCATATCATAGTAACTCTTCATCACATGTTTACCTTGGCAAGCCAATAACTTGGGTAAATGTGGGAGGTGGGTGTTACAGTGTGGTATCAGAGCGTGGTTCAACCCTTGGACTAGATGGGCGAAATGTGGTTGTACTGCATGCATGTAGGTTTTGTACGTTCTTGTTATGTATACATGGTGATGGCTATTGTTACAATTGTATTTTCATGTAGAAGTTGATGTTGGAATATTTTTGTCATGCATGCATGTTAATTGTCTATGTGATTGTTATGCATGCATTTTCATGGTTAAGGTTGTCGTTCTTGAGGTCATTATTTAGTTGTATCATCATGATGTCATCGATATGTTGTGATGTTGATATGTTGCCTGAGATGGAGTAGGAGATGTAGATTATTAGAGCGAGGTTGCAGAACTGGACCTTGGCAATGCGTAGGACACTTTGTTGATAAAAGAATTGCTTACAAAGTTCTTCTCTTAGGATATTATTGGCCTTCCCCTTTTAAGGATGCCAAGGAATATGTTAAGATATGTGATAGTTTCCAAAGAATGGGGAGACATGTTCCTTCGGATGAAATGCCTCTACAACCTCAAGTACTCCTTGAACCTTTCAAAAAAAGGGCTCTAGATTTTGTCAGCCAATTAATCCATAATCAAGACAAAAGAGGTATATTCTTATGTGCATTGATTATGTTAATAAATGGGTAGAAGCTAAAGAACTTTCTTTTGGTACTGAAAATGTTGTAGTTTCATTTATTTTTTAGGATATTTTTACTCGTTTTGGTGTCTCGAGGGAGATTGTAACATATCAAGGTACCCAATTCACATCTAGAATGGTATAGAAGATAGTGGAGGAATATAAAATCAAGCATCAAAAGTATACTCCATATCATCCACAAGCAAATGGAAAAGTAGAATCTACTAACAAAGTGATTGAAGCAATCCTTACCAAGATTGTACATTTTCATAGAAGGGAATGGGTAGAAAAGCTTCCAAAATCTTTATGGGCCTACCATACCACATGGAAAATCACTACAAGACATACTCCCTATGAACTTGTTTATGGGAAGAAAGTCCTATTTCCTATTGAGTTTCAAATAAAACTTTCAAGACAACAATTAAATTGGGACTAGACCTATCAGAGGCACAAAAGCAGATAATGGGACAACTCAATGAGCTTGATGAGATAAGGCAAGATGTTATTCAGAAGACCAGTTTAGTTCAACAACAAAGATCCAAGTGGCATGACAAATATATCAAAGAAGGAAAACTTCAAATGGGAGATTGGGCATTACTCTTTGATTCAAATTTTAAGGATTTTAAGGGAAATTTTCAAACTCACTAGCTTGGGCCTTATGAGATTGAAAAATTATTTGAGAATGGAGCAGTCAGGATCAAGACAATTGATGAAGGAAAAATTCCTCCCCTTGTGAATGGACATCGACTAAGGATTTATCACGAGCCATTAACAAAGGAGGAGTTTGTTGAGATTTTTCAAAACAATTCTAATTTGAAATTGGTTGGAAACCATTCTTCTTCTTCCCTAGCCTTAGGCCTTCTTATATATATATATATATATATATATAATAAAAATTAATAAATGTATAAACATGAAAACCAACAATTATTAGCATGTTTATACATAAAATATAAGGTGAAAATCAAGAATTCTTGGCACCTTAAATTCTCTTCATACCTACTCTAAATCCCATTTTCTTTGCATCCCTTTCTTTTGATTATGGAATAAAACAGCTACATAATTGTTGAGAATATGCAGCTCTCACAGATTTTTGCAGCTAATGTTTGATAGTAACCTTTAAATTGAAGAAATTGAAGAAATGATTGAATCCACCACTGAAAACGCCTGAAGGCAATGCAAAAAGGAGCAACCAAGTGTTAGAAACATCAATTCAAAAGGTATGAAAATAATTAATTTGATAATAAGTGTCAAAAAATTAGTATATGAATTATATGGACATTGTACCACTAACTCAAAAACCATTATTGCTAAGATTTTAGATGAGAATATCATGTCAAATCAAATAAAATCCAAAATCTACCATCCACTCCTCATCATTACATAAACACTCCACCTGAATATCAACTTCATTGTTAAGATCACCCAACTCACATTCTTTCATACCCTAATGGTCACTTGTTTTCCTCTCGCTCTCATTTACGCTCTCATCAAAGCCATCGTTCTGAAACACTCATTCATACCCTTTCAAGAAGCAATTGTAAGGTGAAATTTCTCAACCATGGGGGTCATAGTAAGAACAGAACTAGAGGGGAGAAAATTCATGGAAGGATACCTATAGGTGAAAGAAATGTTGCAAAAATCACAGTGGCTAGAATTTGTGGATAAATTTGATGGTTTTAACAAGGAAGTAACCAAATAATTTTTCAAGGCCTTTGACAGGATGGAGGTTGAAATTGGAGATTGAGTGACATGGTCCTTTATTACTGAAGCTACCAGATTGTTGAGAATTGGAGAAAGATGGTTCAAGACCAGAGGCATTGAATGAGAAGAATGGAAGAACTTCTTGAAGAATCCAGGTATGGACACCACCATTTTTAAGAAAGGTATTCCAAGTACAACACTTAAGGGTAAATGGAGAAAATTTCTATTAGTAATTCAAAAATTTGTCACTTGTGAAGGGAGATTTGGGTGTATGTTCTTCTATCACATTCGTCTATTGATGCATTTTCTTGAAGGAAATGAATTAATCTTACATAATTTATGTTAAATAGTTTAAGAAATATGTCAAGGAATGTTCAGAGAAATATCCAATTCATAGAAAACACCATGTATCACCATGGACTTATCAAAATACTCATTGAGTTTCATCTTGAAAATTTGGGAGATAATTGGGATAGCTTCCTAGTTAGTAATCATTTCAAGGAAGGAAACCAAAAGCAACCCAACAGTAGCAAAAAAAAGAGAGGAAGGAAAAGAAAAACTGAATATCCTATTGAAAATATACCACATAAACCACAAGAGAAATTAGAGGATGACATTCCTATTGCAGAAATTTTAGGAAGCATTAAAAAGCAAGGTGTTAGAATAAAGAAAGACAGAAGAAAAGAAGAGAGTACGCCCAAGAAAACATAGGAGCCTAAAACAGAGAAGAAAAGAGCTAAAAATAAAAACCTACATCCGTTAAATATTAGAAGAAGTGTCAGGCTTAGCCAAACAATAAATGAAACATCCCCAAAAAATATAGAGTACATTGATTTGGAGGAAAATGAGGAACCAAGGATTCCATCACCTACTATCATCTCACCTATTCATAGGCCAAGCCGAAAAACACCATAAATTGATCTTGTGTAGCAACAAATCTATTTTCACATTGAATCTTTGGAGAAGAGAGATGCAGGAAAACCATCAGTTTTAAATCAAGAGGAAGAAGCTCAGTCTAGTAGTCACACAAAACCCTCCAGTTATAAACATTTTGAAACAATAAATATTTAAACTAGAGACACTAAATAGACACATACAACAAGAGCATGAGGCCTTAAGGATACAGAATAAAATTGAGAAAACCCACAATGATAATATTCTTTTTGCATTTGGGTATGTGGTATAAGAAAAACAAGAATTTGAAGCAAAAGAATATACCTCTTAAAATAAAGGTCATGAATATGAAGTACAAAGTCTTGATGAAAAAGCCAAGAATGTCAGTGGCTAAAAGGAAGGTAAATAAGATAAAACTGGATGTACTAGAAGAATTCTCAGGAGAAATGCAATAGTTGATAGGGATCATCATTTTTTCATTTTTGCATGAGGACATGCAATGACCTCCATGTGGGGGAATGTATAGCCTCAGGATTGCTTCATTTTGACACTCTCTTTTACCTATTTTTCCTCTTTTAGACCATCATCATCAACTCAAATAAACATCAAACTACATGTTTTTGACATGGTAAGGTATTTAATTGTCTTTTCTTTCATATTTAATAATGTTCCTTATAATTAAGTTAATATTTGTATAGCTACGGAATTGACATGATTCTGCAACTAATCTGTGTTTTTGTGGCCAAATCCATGGTTTTACAGACTCTAAGGTGCCAGCTAAGCGAATAAGTACATGGACGGGTGGAGATTGATCTCCTCAAGGATTTCCTCCTATTCATCCGAGCCAGATCATGAAAGAAATCGTTCAATTGCGTGGTCAAAGGAGTGGTTCAACACGTTGTTGAACAGGCAAGCAAGAGTCTGAGATATTCATGATTCACGATTTTCTTTTCAAAATAGAAAATCGTGAATAGGCAATAATTTGATTTTTCTAGAAGTCAAATTAGAGTTTATTTTTAGCTTAAGTAGGCATGAAATCCTCGAACAGTTATGAACACGAGATTTTATAAATATCGTGCAAACAAAACCTGAACAATGTGAGTGTGTGTATTTTTTATGCGAATGTGATATTTTAAAACTTTGTTTTTCATCCTTTTTAATGAAGAAGTGCTTTGAAGATTTGATGTGTAACTGACTATTGGAGTAAATATTTGAGACCGCATGTTTGTGGAGGGCCTCTGCAAATAGTGAAAGCTATGCATTTTATGTTTTTGATATAGTTATTTTTATGTTTTAATTTTATCATTTGATGTAGTTAATTTCATGTTTTCATTTTATCATTTGATGTGGTTAATTTCATAATTTCATTTTGTCATTTGATGTAGATTCATTAGCCTTCCCTTTCAAATTGTCAAATTGTAGAGTAATTCTTCTTCACAGATTTATTCATAGTTTTATTTCAAAAGCAATTGTGATTTATCTCAGAGTAGTTTTACAAATTCATGAGTGATTTCCTTTCAACATATGAGTGGGATCTTTTCAAAGCAGTAGTGATTTCTTTATAAATTTATGAGTAGTTTATTTCAGAATATGAGTGAGTTATTTTCAAAAGAAAGAGTGATTTCTTTTCAAGTTTTATTTTCATGAATCTTTCATTTTAAAAGCATGTGTGATTTCCATTTCTAGAATTTAATTTTGTCTTTATGCAGAGGATTGTTAGAACAATAGTTCGGTAATTTTGTTTTTAAAGACTAACAATAGATTGTTTAAAGCTTTCTTTAGTTTTATTTTGCAGAGTAAAAAGCATATTGATTTTAGGAACTTAAATTTTGATTTGAACGCATCAATTTCATTAGGAACAAAAGAATAAAAATCATCCTTAGAAGTAATTTCTACAAACTCAATCATCACACCAATAAACAAAATTAAAAGAGGCTTCTAGCATATATAGTGCACTTGCACTTCACAAGTTTACCAACTCCGGTCGATAATTTATGTAAGCAATTTAAGACCATTAAATTTACTAAATAGTATATACATGTATTTCATTAATTGGTTGATCTTGGAGGATGTATCCTCCCAAAATTACACTAGCGTATGTTGTTTTATTTATGAATTGGTTTAGCTAACATATTGTAAACTGCAGGAAGAAATCAAAATGAATACCAGAATGGTATACTACAGATATTCTCCCTATGAGTCATATGAGAAACATGGTGTTGGACATTCATCTGATTTGGCAGATACACTGAGAAGTTTAAAGGAAAAAATAAGGAGTTGCAAGGCAGAGAATGATAGACTTAATGTAGCCATCCTTCAAATTTTGCCAGAGTTTCTGAAACAAGGGCTACTTAGAATCAACTATGGGAAGGAGGATAGGACCAATGGAGTATATGGCAGTAGGACTCCCGATCGTTACAGATCGAATAGGGATGACACGGTTAATGATGGCATATTTTTGGACACTTCGGATAGGAGAGGTGATAGACAGGTATCATTCTAATTCTGGTTCTAACAAGCATCATGATCATCATCGTTATCATCCTTATAGGAGGAGTGACCGGGGCTATTTTCTGGAAGAGTTTAAAAAGGAAAAAACACCTACATTTGATGGAGAGATTATGAAACCACGGGATGCAGAGGAATGGTTACTTGGCATGAAGAATTTTTTCACATTGCATGATTACTCAGAAAATATGAAAGCTAGGTTAGCTACATTAAACCTTAGAGGTAGAGCAGAAAATTGGTGGGAAGATATGACGAACGTAAGAGATATGTCTGAGGAGGAGTTGACTTGGAGTGAGTTCGAAATGCTATTCCGGAAGAAATACCTGTTAGAGATATACTACGATGATAGGGGAAAGAAGTTTTATGAGCTGAAGATGGGTTCCATGACATATGAGTATACTAGCAAGTTCTTGTAGTTACTAAGATATGTGCCTTGCCTCGAGGAGGAGAAGGCCAAGATTCATAGATTTATTAGTGGGTTTTTTATTGCATTCAGAGGTAGGATCAAGTTCAACGAGCCTAAATCATTGGAGGAGGCCATATGGAAGCTCAAGCATTGTTATGAGAAATCAAAGTGTAGATCAGAAACAAAGTAAGATTGGAGAGGTAATGATAAGAATAAAGGAAATGGGACAAAAAGTGAGCAAGGCCTCAAGATCCAGGTAACAAGGAGAATGATTCCCCACCTAAGAAGTTCAATACATCTAGTAGAGGACAAGGATTTCATTTTGAGGAGCAGAATAAGGATGAGGAATGGAAACCTATATAGTGTTGACAAAGATCATCATAGGAGAGATTGTCCACAACATCACGGTGGTAGGCCACATATCTACAGTGTGCAAGAGGCACAGACAGTGAGATATTTTGGGCATATCATTCCTTGGGTTTATGCAGTTGTGGACAACATGCAGGTAGATCATCAAGCTTCTATCATTTAGATGGACGGTAAGTTTTATGATCAATTTATTTCTATTTTGATTGACCCTGGATCTGACTATAGTTATATTAATCCTGACCTGGTGGATAGGTGTGGATTGAGTAAGGAAATGCATGCAGAATATTGGTTAGTGCATTTTGCCACTGGTGTGAAGAAAAGAGTTCACAATTGGGTAAGATCTTGTGCATTCGAGCTAAATGGTATTCCTATAGCAATGCACTTGAACATGTTTCCTTTGGGATCATACATTATGTTGTTGGGTATGGATTGGCTATATCTTCATAGGACTAAGGTATAAAGCTATGAAAAAACTATTGAGTGCTTGGATGACAATGGGGAACCAAGAGTCTTGCAAGGAAAGAATAAATCCACATCAGTTAGGATGGTGACAGCCATGCAGGCCAAGCACAGTCATAGGAAAGTGCGTGTACTATTTTCAGTTCATATCTCTAGTGACAAAGGTAAAGAAGTTGAGGATGCAAATGTGTTGAACAGGTATCCAGTTTTATAGCAGTTTTAGGATGTGTTTCCAGCAGAGATTTCAGAGTTTCCACCGCACAGGGAAGTAGAGATTTCAGAGTTTCCACCGCACAGGGAAGTAGAATTTTCTATTAAGTTGATGCCAGGGGCATCTCCTAAGGCACCTTAGAGGATGAGCACACCTGAGTTGGTAGAATTAAAGTTGCACATGAAATAGATGCTTGAAAAAGGGTACATTAGGCCAATTGTATCGCCATGGGGTGCACCTCTGTTGTTCATGAAGAAGAAATATGGCACTCTTAGATTGTGCATTGACTATAGGAAGCTAAACAAAGTGACCATCAAGAACAATTACCCATTACTGAGGATTTACGATTTGTTCGACCACCTGAAGGGAGCAACAATGTTCTTTAAGATCGACTTGAGATCGGACTATCATAAGGTATGCATCAAAGAGAAGGACATCTACAAGACAACATTTAGGACCAAGTACAGGCATTATGAGGTTTTTTTTAGTTCCATTCGGTTTGACTAATGCCCTAGCTAAATTTATGTGTTTGATGAATAGTGTGTTGCATCCTTATTTGGACAAGTTTGTGATTGTGTTTATTAATGACATATTGGTGTATTCTAAAAATGAGGAAGAGCATGCTGACCATTTGGTAGCAGTATTGAGATTGTTGAGAGAGCATCAGTTGTATGTTAAGCTCAACAAATGAAGTTTCTTCCAGACTAAGGTACATTACTTGGGACATGTTGTATCTGAAGAAGGAATTGCAGTAGATCCAGAAAAGATAAGAGTCATCATGGAGTGGCTAGCTCCTAAGAGTGTATATGATGTGAGATCATTTATGGGAATGGTAGGTTATTGCAGGAGGTTCATCAGGAACTTCTCATATATTTCTTATATGATTACATCATTGAAAAGGAAGGGTAAGAAGTTTGATTGGACAGAGGAATGTGAGGCGAGTTTATAGCAACTTAAGCAGTTGTTGACACATGCTCCAGTGTTAAAGACTGCAAATCTAGACAAGGAGTTTGTAGTGTGTATAGATGCTTTCTAAAGAGGGCTTGGTGGAGTCCTTATAAAGGGTGGACAGGTGGTATGATATGAGTCACGAAAACTGAATGAGCACAAGAAAAACTACCTGACACAAGATCTTGAGCTAGCAGTGATCATTCATGCACTGAAGATGTGGAGGCATTATCTTCTTGGCAGATGTTTTGTATTGATAATTGATCACATTGGGTTGAGGTACTTGTTTGACCAGCGGAGTTTGAACGCTAGGCAGGTTAGATGGTTAGCAATGATCAATGAGTTTGACTTCGAGATCAGGTATATCAAGGAAAAGGAAAACAGGGTCGCAGATGCTCTTAGGAGGAAGGTACAAGTAAATCACATATCAGTTATGAGCTCCTATGGGACAAACTTACAGGATAGGATCTTGCGGGCAGGTAAGCTGGATCACAGGTATATGGATATTGTGCACAGGTTCCAGTAGGGTACAGGTATAGGTGTTGGCACATGTACAGGGACAGGTGTTGCTACAGGTACATGTGTTGGCATAGGAACAGGTACAAGTGTTTTTACGGGTACAGGTGTTGGTATAGGTATAGGTGCAAGTACAGGTGCAGGTGTACAGTATTTGGACTACCATCTCACAACAGATGGATTGGTTAGATTTAGAGACAAAATATATTTAGCGGATAACAATGAGCTCAAGAAGGTGATATTGAGGGAGTTTCATGCAAAACTATATTCAGGTCACCCAAGATACCAAAAAACATTGATTGTAGTGAATAGATTTTACTATTGGATGAATCTAAAGAAAGATGTGGTAGATTTTGTAGCCAGATGTTTGGATTGGCATATGGTTAAGGAAGAGTGTAAACATCCAGGTGGACTGCTATAGCCGATTACAATTCCAAAGTGGAAAATTGGAGGCCATATCCATGGACCTTATCATAGGTTTGTGGAGGATAGTTAGACAGCATGATTCCATCATGGTTGTGGTGGAAAGGTTGACAAGGCTTTCACATTTCATATTGGTGAAGACTACATACTCAGCTAGTGATGTAGCACAGGTGTTTATCATAGACATACTCAGATTGCATGGTGTTCCGAAGAAGATTGTATCCGATAGGGATGAAAAATCCACTTCTAAGTTTTGGAAAGAGTTGTTTGTAGGCTTGGGCACCAAGTTGGCCTTCAGCAAAACCTATCATCTGTAGACAAATGGGCATACTAAAAATATCAACAAGATATTGGAGGATATGTTGAGGATGTATTTGATGCATCAACAACACAAGTGGGAAGAGTATCTCCCATTGGTAGAGTTCACCTACAACAATGGGTATCAGGAGTTATTGAGGGTGAGTCCATTTGAGGCATTGTATGGGAGAAGTTGCAACACTCCTATCAGCTGGAGTGATCCAATTAATAGGGTATTGATTGGGCCAAATATGTTAGCAGAAATGGAACAAAAAATGTAGGTGATCAAGTAGAACTTGAAAGCATCACAAGGTATGTAGAAGATTTATGTAGACAGGAACAGGTTGTTCAAGGATTTTTAGGTTGGGATTAGGTGTAGTTTCATATCAAGCACAAGAAGAGCTTGTTTCGGATTGGATCGTGTCCCAAGCTGGCACCAAGGTTTTGTGGACCCTTTTGATATCATTGATAGGACCAGACCAATGGCCTATCGAATTGCACTTCCTTCCATAGTGAAATTCCATGATGTTTTTCATATATCATTTCTTAAGAAATATGTTAAAGATGTTGATAAGATTATTGATTGGTCTATATTGCAGGTGGATCCAGAAGTAGAGTTCCAGCCAAAACTGCAGTGCATTTTGTAGAAAAATCCGCTCATGCTCCAGAATCAAGAAATAAAACAAGTTAAAGTGCAATGGAATCACTTTGGTCCCAATGAAGCTACATGGGAGATGGAGGATTAGATGTGGGCCATGTATCCTTCCTTGTTTTTGGTTGAGGAAAAGTACTTTTGGTATGATGTTGGTTTTTGTTTAGCATATGTTTTGGTGATGTTTTGGTATATGTTTTGATGTGATGGTTGGATGTATGTACATATGTATATAGATGTAAAAATTGCCATGAGCTATGTTATAAATCTTTAATAAGTGGTATGGTGTCATGTCATTATTGTTGTCATGTTATTATGATGTCATGTTGGTTTGCCTTTTAGCAAGGTGATCATTGTAAATAATGTATTGAGCTATGCTACAAAGATCCATGGGAAGTATTTCTTCTTTTCAGCATTGTTGCTGAGGTATATGTATGATTGAACATCGAGGAGCGTGTCCCACAAGGGTGAGGGTTCAGTAACATCCCTAGTGAAAATTCCATGTAATAAAGTTAAAATAATAACCACGGTTGATGGGGCATGTATTCCAAGTTTAATTTAGGGAAAAGCATCCCAGTGTGGGTGTTCACATGGTTTATTATGGCTAAGAAACTGGCAAAGGCTATGGCTAAGGCATTAAAGAGGAAAAAAGTATTTTTGGAACATTTATTTATGAAAATAATGAAAATTAGGAGAAAAGGGAGATGAAAGGTCATAGGTTGCATGTGAGGAGGAAAATGAAGGTAAATAATGGAAAATGAAGAAAATAGAGGCATCTTCTATAAAAAGGCTTTTAAGGATCGCTTGGTACCTTTTGTCGGTGAAATTTTGGAGCTCTCTCTCTCTCTCTCTCTCTCACATACCCTTGGATACTTAGAGTTTTATTGGAGAGCTCTTGGAGAGTGTGGATGCTTGGTGATTTAGAGCAAGAAGGAAAAGGAAGAGAAGGAAAGCACAAGTGAACATCAGGATTAGCAGCTACAATGGGATTTTATTGCAGGCACGAGTTGCATGTATGCTTTCCTCACTAGTTTTGGCATGCATGGTGTATGCATGTGGATTTTCCTATCCCTTCCATTTCTTGGATATCCATGGTTTTGTGGGTTTATTTCCATTGATATTTTTCTGGTTGGTTCTCATGATTCCTTTCGTTATGGGCTCAGTTATTAGTTCTTGGAAGCCTTAGTTGGAAAAACGCTCTAGAAGCCTGACGGACAACTTGGGTTGAGTTACTAGTCCTGGAATACTTGGTTGGAAAAATGCTCTAGAATCCCTAGGTGGGTTGATTTATTAGTCCTGGAAGCCCTAATTAGAAAAACACTCTCGAAGCCCTATAAAAGTTGGGGTTGATTTACTAGTCCTAGAAGCCCTAGATGGAACAAACACTCTGGAGCCCTGGAACATCTTAGACAGATACCAATCTGTGATGGTTGTGATGTCCGGCCATGGGGTGGAATCACTGGTTGAGGGTTGAGGTGTTTTGGTCTCTGGAAGCCCTGGATGGATTCTGGTTGTTATGTTTGATGAGATCCCACATGCATGCTTGTAATATGGCATGGGAGTGATTGGTTTAAGTGAGACTTGGCTCAACCAATCTACGGTCGGGTGGAACGTGGAAGTCCCATCTCCGGTTGGTTTTTACATTCAGTAATGAATAGCTCATTCCTCTGGTATTCGGTATGCAAATACACTAGTTTATGTATGGATTTTAGTGTTGTTTTATCCAATGTATTTATGTTGTTATTGTGTTAGTTATAAGCATGTATTCCATTAGTGATGATGTATGGCTCTATCCATGTTTTTACCTATATATTAATACACAATGTATCTATGGTCAAATAGATTATATCGTAGCTTATGATGTAGGGAAACAATGATTCTTAGCGATTCTCGGATAAGTAAGAGCCCCCCATGTTTAAATCTATTGTTTAAACCTATAGATTCAATGTTTGTGACATGTTTGACAAAATGTTTGTCATGGCTAGGAGGGGTCCAGATGAGTTCCTGATTATGTGATTGCTTCAATACATTTGCTCTAATTTTATTTATCATCTCCTAAAGTTTCATGAAGTTATGGGCAGTGACCTGGGATCTGGGGTTGAAAGGTGGCACAAATCTCAAAGTTGCAGGCACAAAATTGACCAATTGGGGCACGGTTGCATGCTTGGTGTGTTGTTCTTGCGGATATAACCTCCCACCTGCTACATTTCCTTGGAATTCCTACGGCTATGGTCCAAAAGGGTCAAAAATTCAGTCTCCTTCAGGGGTCAGGGTCTGGTAGGTTGGGCTACTTCCTGGGGATGTTTTTGATGTAGGTGTGTTTGTCATTTTTCCGTCAGTTCCACTTCCTCAAGGTCATCTAGGAGGTTGAATCTCGTATTAGTGTTCTCTCATCACATGTTACCCTGGTTGGTGGGTTACTTGGGTAGATGTGGGAAGAGGGTGTTACAAAAATAAACAATATGGAAATAAATTATTTTGATCCACATTTAATTATATATATGAATCTACTAACCTCACTTGAGTCCAAATTAAATTCAAGTAAGATGGGGGTCTGATGAATCTGGGTTTGGTGTTCCACTGCCTGTCGCTCAAATATTGGGGCCTGCATTGATGGAATTTCATCATCAGTGCCTCTATAACCAACATCCCATTCATGTTTCCATATAACTACGACGTCGACGACACTCTGGATATGGGCCTGTGTACACAATGGAAAAGACAAATTATAATTATTCTGCGAATTATTTAGCATGCATGTAACTTAAAAACTAAAATGTTTAAATCTTAGGAATAAAAAAGATTACCTCAATTGCTAGTCCATGTGGTTGTACATAGTGACTCTCCTCCACATAAGCGTTATGAGGTGTAGGTGGAGAATATCCATGGAAACATGCACTAGTGGAGGTTTCTTTCGTTGATCAACTACCCCCTCAAATGACCTCAGAGGCTCATCCATGTAGATGGGTTGTATCTACATGTTATCATTAAATTATTAATATAAATGCAATCTAATATGAACTAACTTAATGTAAATAATTATGTATAATTTGACAATAGGAGTCAAAAAATTTGTATATATGTATTTGGTCTATGTCACGCAGGTTGTGCACATTCCAAGTGTCACGGATGGCATCAAGACACATACATGCATATGAAAAAAGTTGGTCAATAGTTAGACTCGCGAGATATGAATCATCATATAATGGAATTGGCCAGTCATAAGAAAACGGTGGTGTTCTACTCATCTCTCTGTGTAATGCGACATGTGCATTGGCCAATGTCGTCTACATGCCACCTGCAATGGTACGTTTGGTATTAGCACCGAGACGCAATGACTCCGCTAGTTTTGTCAACAATACCATGCTCTGAGACGATAGTGGAAATAATCTCGGAGGTGGTGGTACATGCCCAGGGTCACTGTGAGCCCTGTCACGATCATAGGTACGTCCCAATCCATATCCATCAAACTCAAATCCAGTTGACAGATGCACTGAGAAGTTTAAAGGAAGAAATAATGAGTTTCAAGGCAGAAAATGATAGAGTTATATAGGCATAGGAAAAGCAAGCAGAGTTTAATGCATCCATCCTTTAAATTTTTTCACTGTTGCAGAAACAGGGTCCATTTAGGATCAGTTATGGGTAGGAGTATGGGACCAATGGAGCATATGGCAGTAGGTCTCCAGGTGGTTACAGGTCGGATAGGGATGACAAAATTAAAGATGGAGGATTGTTGGACACTCTGGATAGGAGAGGTGACAAACACATGTATCATTCGAATTATGGTTCTGACAATCATCATGATCGTCGTCATTATCATCCTTATAGGAGGAGTGACAAGGGTTATTTTCCAGAAGAGTTTAAAAAGGAAAAACCACCTACATTTGATGGACAGATGAAGACACCACAGGATGTAGAGGCATGGTTACTTTGCATGAAGAATTTTTTCATATTGCATTTATTACTCATAAAATATGAAATCTAGGATAGATACATTCATCCTCAGAGGTAGTGCAGACATTTAGTGGGAAGATGTGAAGAACGTCATAGATATGTCTCAAGAGGATCTAAAATTGAGTGAGTTTGATAGGTTATTCAAGAAGAAGTACCTATCAAAGAGATACTACGATGACAAGGAAAATGAGTTTTATGAGCTGAAGATGGGTTCCATGATAGATGAGGAGTATGCTAGCAGGTTCTTGGAGTTACTGAGATATGTGCCTTACCTCAAGGAGGAGAAGGCCCATATTCAAATATTTATTAGTGGGTTGTCGATTGCATTCAGAGGTAGGATTGAGTTCGACGAGCCTAGATCATTAGAGGAGGCCATCCGGAAACTCAAGAATTGTTATGAGAAATTGAAGCGCAGATCAAAAATAAAACTATAATATTGGAGAGGTAATGATAAGAATAAAGCAAAATGGGACAAGAAGCAAGCAAGGCCTCAAGATTCAGGTAACAAGGATAATGTTTCACCGCCTAAGAAGTTCAATACATCTAGTAGAGGACAGGGATTTCGATGTAAGGAGCAAGATAAGGATGAGGGCTAGAAGCCTATAGAGTGTTGGACTTGTGGAAAATATCATCGTATGAGATATTGTCCACAACATCAGGGTGGTAGGCCACAGATCTACAGTGCACTGGAGGCACAGAAAATGGGAGATGTTGGGCATAACGTTCCTCTGATTTATGCAATTGTGGACAACATGTAAACAAATCATCAGGCTTCTATCATTTAGATGGACGATAAGCTTTATGATCAAGTTGTTTCTATTTTGATTGACCCTAGATCTAAATATAGTTATATTAATCATGACCTGGCCGATAAATGTGGTTTGAGTAAGGAAATGTATGCAAAATATTGGTTAGTGCAGTTGGCCATAGGTACGAAGAAAATAGTTCACCATTGGGTAAGAGCTTGAGCACTCAAGCTAAATGGTATGCCTACAATAGCGCACTTGAACATATTTCCTTTGGGATCATACAATATGCTATTGGGTATGGATTAGCTATATCTTCACAAGACCAAGGTAGACTATTATGACAAAGCTATTGAGTGCTTTGATGAAAATGGGGAACGAAGAGTCTTGCAAGGAAAGAAGAAAGCCACATTAGTTAGGATGGTGACATCCATGCAGGCCAAGGATAGTCGTAGGAAAGGGTGTGTACTATTTCCAGTTCATATCTCTAAGGACAAAGGTAAGGAAGTTGAGGATGAAGATGTGCTGAATAGGTATCTAGTTTTACCACAGTTTTAGGATGTGTTTCCAACATAGATTTCAGAGTTTCCACCACACAAGTAAGTAGAATTTTCTGTTGATTTGATTCCAGGGGCAGCTCCAACATCAAAGGCACCTTACAGTATGAGCACACCTAAGTTGGTAAAATTAAATTTGCAGCTGAAAGAGATGCTTGAAAAAGGGTACGTTAGGCCAAGTGTATTGCCATGGGGTGCACCGGTCTTGTTTGTGAAGAAGAAATATGGCACTCTCATATTGTGCATTGACTATAGGCGTCTAAACAAAGTGACCATCAAGAAAAGGTACCCATTACTGAGGATTAATGATTTTTTTTATCAGTTGAAGGGAGAAGTAGTGTTCTATAAGATTGACTTGAGATCGGGCTATCATTAGGTACGCATCAAAGAGCAGGACATCTACAAGAGCGCATTCAGGACCACGTACGGGAATTATGAGTTTGTTGTAGATCCATTTGGTTTGAATAATGCCCCAACTACATTTATATGTTTGATGAACAGTGTGTTGCATCTTTATTTGGACAAGTTTGTGATTGTGTTTATTGATAACATATTGGTGTATTCTAAAAATGAGGAAGAGCATGTCGAGCATTTGGCAGTAGTATCGAGGTTGTTGAGAGGGCATCACTTGTATGCTAAGCTCAACAAATGAAATTTCTTCCAGACTGAGGTACACTACTTGGGACATGTTTTCTCCAAGGAGGGCATTGTAGTAGCTCCAAAAAATATAAGAGTCATCATTGAGTGGGTAGCTCCTAAGAGTGTAGATGAGGTGATATCATTCATGCGATTGGAAGTTTATTACAGAGGTTCATCACGAACTTCTCATGGATTGCTTATCTGATTACATCATTACAGAGGAAGGGTAAGAAGTTTGATTGGACAAATGAATGTAAGGCTAGTTTTGAGAAAATTAAGAATTTGTTGACACATGCTCCAATGTTAAATATTCTAGATCCAGACAAGGAGTTTGTAGTGTATATAGATGTTTGCAAAAGAGGGCTTGGAGGAGTCCTTGTGCAGGATGGACACGTGGTATGCTATGAGTCATGAACACTAGATGAGCATGAGTAGAACTACCTAACACATGATCTTGAGCTAGCAACTATCATTCATGCATTGAATATGTGGAGGTGTTATCTTCTTGGCGGGAAGTTTGTATTGATGAGTGATCACATTTGGTTGAGGTACTTGTTTGACCAGCCGAATCTAAATTCTAGGCATGCTATATGGTTGGAAATGATCATCGAATTTGAATTTGAGATCATGTACATCAAGTGAAAGGAAAACAAGTTTGCATATGCTCTTAGCAGGAAGGTACAGGTAAATCACATAGCAGCTATGAGCTCCTATGGGACATACTTACAGAATATGATCTTGCAGGTGGGTCAGCTGGATCACAAGTATATGGATATTGTGCATGGGTTACAGCAGGGTACAGGTACAAATATTGTTACAAGTACAAGTGTTGCCACAGGTACATGTACAAGGGTTGTTACGAGTAACGATGTTGGTACAAGTACAGGTACAAGTACATGTGCAAGTGTACAAGATTTGGAATATCGTCTCATAGCAAATGGATTGATTAGATTTAGAGACAGGATATATGTACCAAATAATAGTGAACTCAAGAAGGTGATCTTGAGTGAGTTTCATGTGAAACCATATTCGAGTCACCTAGGATACCAGAAAAAATTAACTGTAGTGAAGAGATTTTACTATTAGCCAAATATAATAGAAAGATGTGGCAGAGTTTGTAGCCAGATGTTTGGATTTTCAGATGGTTAAGGTAGAGTGTAAACATCCAAGTGTACTGCTACAACCAATTGCGATTCTAGAGTGTAAATGATAGGTCATTTCCATGGACTTCAAACAGAATACTAAGTCTCGACAGTCAGGAAGAGTTTTTGCTCCACTAATTAAATCAAATTCCCTGCCTACGAGGTTTGTCTCTGAAGATTTGGCTTTTCCTCCATTACCTGAAAAATATTTAATTAGAACCAAGTCTCAAACTTTTCTCTCATAAGCTACTTTTGACCCTTTTGATTTTGAGTCTTTTTCACCATTTTCTGAAACCTTTGAGTCTGAAATTGATTTTGAAGTTTAGTCTAATTTCCATAAACTTAAAGGCTTAGTAGACAAATTTCAAGAAACCCATGAAAAGGCCTATTTTTAATATCAACAGTAGGCTTTTGGTACTTCTTTTACCTCACCATCTCATACAGCTACATCATTTGTTCCTCCTTTTACTCCATCTTTACCTTTTCATACTTTTATTCAATCTATATCACAATCCACACCTCCTCCATTAATCATGGCTAGATTTGCTCCACTGATTCTACCAAGTCATCTTACTGCTCTACCTCAAAATTATGGTCAGACGTTGTCTCTATTTGATGGAACATCAAAAATTACAGCCTATTGGCATGTGGCTAAAGTAAATTATTTTATATATCTTGAAGAAATAGACAATTGTAGTGCCCCTAAAACCATCATTTTATATATGAATTTATTCTATACATATATTTAAGCATAAATGTGAATAAATGGAACCAACAGTAAATTTAAACTTACATAAGCAACTATTTTATACACAAAAAAAATAAATACCTGGAATGAAACTGATGAATTCTTGGGTTGTGGTTCTCCTCATAAATACAGCAGATAGATTACCGAAACAATCGTTTCCTCCCAGCCAATCTAGGAAACAATCCTCGACCCAAAAGATGCCTCTTCTGCCCCCTTGCCCATAATTCCAAGAACAATGAGTTTTCCCTTCATAACAATTCATATCCCTCAATATTTCCTCTTGACAATAATGTAGAATTTAACAAAGCAAAGCCTCCCCCTCTCCTTCATATTCCACTCCTTATATAACTTTTTCCACCTCCTCACATCTATGTAGATATTTTGGTATTTATGTGGATATTATCGGCATTTATGGAGATATTTTACTCATTTATGTAGATATTATAGGTATTTATGGAGATATTATAGTCATTTATGAAGATATTGACTTTGATTAATTATTTTAAGAATTATTTTTGTTTTTAACTTAATTAAATTAACTTTATAATTAATTATATTATATTATTATTTTATTTGTCCACTCACATATAATTTGTGCTAAATTATAATTTGTTTTTCTTGAATAATTCTCTACCACGCATACACATATAAGGGCGGTATACATGTTAAGTCTTTTGTTGATATTTCATTATATCTCGGCGAGATAAAATGCATTGTGATATTCAATTTGTTACTCTAACTTAGGTAGTCTCGATACTAGCAGGTATGTATACTAGTGCAGTGTATATGCATGTGTAGCTATCATATGCGTATGTCATATACACGCTAATATTAATTTTCTTATAACTTGGAATGGGTCGTTACATACTTCCTCCCTTCGGAAAACTTTGTCCCGAAGTTAGGGTTTTATATAATCATATTAATAACTTTTCTTTTTTTTTAGAGATTAGGGCGATTTGTATAAGATTTGTAATTTAAGGTTGACTTTATGTTTGAATAAGTATGTATTGGTATTTTAATTGTTACTTCCCATTTTTAACCGAGTCTCCAAGCTATTCTAGAATCATCCTATCCTTCCTAATTTCTTCTGCTCCCATCCTATCCATCCTTTACAGGAATATGCCATGGCATCAGTTTTACTGATCCAACCATTCATAGACCTTAAGGGTATCAATGTCGATTACGTCGACCTGATTTACTAGTAGGCATATGGCAGTCATCATCACACGTCTAGCGGAGCGTGACTCGCACAGTCCTCCCATGACTTCGGATTTTGGAGGATAAACGGTGGGTAACACCTCCACCCCTCCTAGTAGGACCAAGGTCAACACCCTATCATGGAATCTCATGGTGTCTCAACTGTTCTTGGAATTCTGTCATCACGTAGATTGTTTTGGTAACGATGTGTTCTGCAAAGTAATCACTTTGTACACAATCTACAATGTAAACACTTATACACACATTACGACATATGCATCTATATATTTAATACAATTTCTCATTAGATACAACTCCTATATAGTTCATACATGTTCCATCTATGATACATTGTATTTAGTCACTTTCAATCTATATACTAATATGTTTCGCTTTCATATTTACAATGTAGTTACTTTTCTATTTCTTTTCCTTCAATCAAATTGAGATGAAAAATGAAATGAATTGATATATAGTCTCATTTATAACGTAATCTATGATTTCATATTCTTGCAATGTTAATTTAAATGACATATTGCATAATGGTATCCATGCACTAGTAAAGTTAAACAAATAGCATATATCATGTATCACTAGAGTCAAGTAACATTCTATATTCATGGGTATCTATGTACCAACAAAATAAAACTCATCCTTACGTGATATTTCAAAATAAAGTTTCAAGTACCAAAATAGAGCAGTCATATACATATAAAGTTTCCAGTTTCTCATAATTTAGCATAAGTTGGGGTAATTTTGGCATATGGTCTTAGCATCTTCCCAAGTTGCCGATCCAGGACTATATTTGTCCCACTAGACTTTAACTGGGTCTATCAGTTGATTCCTGAGTTGTTGAACCCTACGTTCTAGAATACGTAATGGTTCCCTCATCCAATACCTGCAGTTCCTTCCATTGAAGATCATGATATTTGTCAGCAATATAGTGTCATAAGGTAGATAGATGAAATACATTATGAATTTTGTACAAGTGGGGTGGCAGTGCAAGACAATAGGCAACAGGTCCAACTTTTTCCAAGACTTCGAATGGCCCTATAAATCGGGGTGATAATTTTGTCCCCTTCTCAAACCAAATGGTGCTCTTATTTAGTCTGATGCAGATGAAAACCTGATCTCCTACTACATAGTTTCTATCTGTCCTGTGAGCATCAACATAACTTTTCTGTCTATCATGTGCCTCTTTCAATCGTTGCCTAATTAGCTTTACCTATTCCTCCATCTCTTGGATGAATTATAGTCCAACTATTACCCGGTCTTCTAACTTGTCCCAACTTAACGACGTTCTGTAGGGTCTCCCATATAATGCTTCAAATGGAGGCATCCCAATTGAACTGTGATAGCTATTATTGTATGCAAATTCTACTAAGGGCAAGTACTTTTCCCAGTGTGATTGTTGGTCCATAACATACATCCTTAGCATATCTTCTAGTACTTGATTTACCCTTTCTGTTTGCCTGTCAGTCTTAGGATGATAAGCTGTACTCAAATATAACTGAGTCCCTAAGGCTGATTGCATACAAGTCCAAAATCTCGATGTGAATCGAAAATCTCTATCTGATAGTATTTTCTTAGGTACTCCATGAAATCTAATAATTTCATTTATGAATACCCGAACTACATCAACAACTTCGTAAGTTTCTCTTACCAGGATAAAATGGGTGTTTTTTGTTAATTTATCTACCACAACCAAAATGACATTATGCTTTTGTTGTGAAAGGAGCGGCCCAACGATAAAATCCATAGAAATTATTTTTCACTTGGTCATAAGGATATCATGAGGTTGTAAGAGACCCGTTGGGTGACAATGATCAACTTTTACCTGCTGACATTCAAGACACTTAGCGACAAATTAGACAATGTCGTTTTGCATGCCTATCCAGAAAAAGAGTCTCTTAATGTCAGCATACATCTTATTTACACTAGGATGTGCACAATAAACTGCTTTGTGGGCTTCCTTCAGGATGGTGTTTCAGAGATCTCCACTATCTAGTATATACATCCTTCCATGAAATCGTAGAATTCAGTCTTCTTCCAGATCATATCCTTTTAACTTAGGTTCCTTCGAATGGTTGCTATCAAGCCTCAATCTTACTTTTAAGTACCAACTATCTCTTACGAGATATTCAAGTACTTGATCTCTTAAGTCCACCTTGATAGGTCTGAGAGAAAATATTCAAGGTCTTCTACTTAAGGCATTTGCTATTACATTCTTCTTCCCTTTTATATATGAAATCACAAAATCATATTCACTTAAGAATTCATTCCATCGTCTCTGTCTAGAATTTAAGTCTCTCTGGGTGAACAAATACTGTAAACTTTGGTGGTCACTTTTAAGCACAAAGTTTCTTCCTACCAAGTAGTGTCTCCATATTTTTAAAGCTAAAACCATTGTGGCTAACTCTAAATCATGCGTACCATAAAGTTCTTCATGGAGCTTTAATTTTCTTGAAGCGTATGCTATTACACCTCCTTCCTGCATTAATACTGCACCTAACCCCTGTTTAGATGCGTCAGTACACACAGTAAAATCTTTATCCATATCATGAACTCGCAAAATGGGTGCACTAGTCAATAATATTTTAAGTTCGGAAAATGCTTTATCACATTCTTCAGTCCATTCATACCTAACACCTTTGCGCTAGAGGGTTGTGATCAACTTTGCAATTTTGGAGAATCCCTCCACAAACCTTCGATAGTAACCTACTAAACCCATAAAACTATGCACTTCACGTGCATTCTTAGGTATCGACCACTCCCTTATTGTGTTTACCTTGTGAGGATCTACAAAGTTTCCTTCACTAGATATGATATGACCTGAATAACGAATTTCCTTTAGAAAGAAAGCGCATTTGAATAATTTTCCATATAACTTGTGTTCTTTAAGGCAAGATAATATTATCTGAAGATGCTCTTCGTGCTCCTTATCATTCCTAGAGTAAATGAAAATATCGTCCAGGAAGACTTGCACAAATTGATCGAGATATTTGTGGAGAAAGCTATTCATAAGGTTCATGAATACCGCAGGAGAATTGGTCAGCCCAAATGGTACCACAATGAATTCATAATGCCCGAGACGAGTTCGGAATGCAGTCTTAGAAACATCATTTTCTTTAATCCTTAGCTGATGATAACCTGATCACAAATCGATCTTTGAAAACACTGCAGCTTCTTTCATTTGGTCAAAAAGGTCGTCGATGCGAGGCATTGGATACCTATTCTTTACAGTGGCCTGATTTAAATCTCGATAGTCCACACACAGTCGTAATGAACCATCTTTCTTCTTGACAAAGATTACAGGAGCGCACCAAGGTGAAATACTGGGTCGAATGTGTCCTATATCTAATAGTTCTTTAAATTGTATTTGTAATTCTTGAAGTTTAGGAACGGTCATTCTATAAGGTGTTTTAGATATTGGTTCTGTACCAGGTTTCAATTCTATTGTGAGGTCTAGCTCTCTTTTAGGAGGCAATCCTGGTAATTCCTTTGGAAAAACATCTGAAAATTATGATAGAATCGGATACTGTTCTAAGGATGGTCCTTTCTCCTTACTTACTTCTTGAACGACATATACCTGGTAACATTTCCTTAAACACCGTTTCACTTGTATAGCTGAGATGAAGCGTAAGGATACTTTCCTCTTAATACCTTGGATTTGTATTATCTCTCCCTCATCATTCGTGTAAAGTATTGTTTTCCCGAAACAGTCTACCCATGCCAGATGCGACTCTAACCAATCCATTCATATCACCAGGTCGTACGTTCCTAGGGCTGTGACATATACTTTTAGTTTGGTCGAACAGACTCCTAGATCAACTTTGCAATCCTCAACACTTAATTCTACTGGTTGAAGTTCTCTCGAAGCCATTTATACCTGTCTGAAATCGTTTTTCTTACAAACTACTAACCCACATTTATTTAATGTATATGATGAAATAAAACAATCAGTAGCACCAGTGTCAAATAAGATTTTGAGTTTTATTTCGTTGATTGTACCTAAAGATTCCACTACTGTGGATTGATGTGTTGCTTGGTTGTTGTTGACGACAGCATGGATTCTATGATTGTCTTGGGTATTTGATGATGGTCCTTTTCTTGCTCTCAGTGAGTTCTTCGAACAATCACGCTGAAAATAAGGTCCTCCACACCCCCAACAATCCACCTGGGTTGGCCCCCTTGATTATGACTGTGAATTTCTAGACCAGGAGCTTTGTCCCTTGGTGCTACTTCCTCTCCCATTCCTTCCCCAATTACCAGTCCCTTGAGATTTCCAAGGACTGATGTTTAAGGATTCAGAAGCTATAGTATTAATGGTCATGGGAGCTCTTGCTCCTACTCCTCTTGGGGTAAACCTGTTACCATAAGGAGGTGGTCTCGAGCTATTTCCTCGGAAGAAATTTCGGGGAGTCTTTCCTGTAAATCCCTGCTGTGATGGTTCAGCTGGCCTGAAATCCCTTTTAATCCCCAGATGTTATTCTACATATCGTGCACATTCAACCACCTCTGCTACCGCTGATGGCTTCCACATTATTACCATGGCCCTGATTCGAGGATTTAACCTATATATGAAACGCTCGGCGTGCCTTTCATTCGTGTCCAGATAAGGAACATATTCTACAAGTTCCATAAACTTTATCTCGTATTATTCCACGGTCTTATTACCCTGGATTAGAGTATGGAAATTTCATGATTGTTGCTCCTGAAAGAAAGGTGGTAAGTATTTTGCACGGAATCGGTCTACAAACAACTCCCAAGGAACGATGTCTGATGTGATATGTAGTTGTTTTTCTAGATTTCCCCACCAAATCAGCGCATTCCCCCTGAGTTGGAATATAGCGATCCTTGTTTTAGAGGTAGAAGAATATTCTCTTAGTGCGAAGCATATTATCATCCCTTCTAACCATGCTTCGGCATGTTCTCTAGCTCGTCCTCCAGAGAATTCCGGGAGTTTAATCTTTTGCAATTCTCGGGAAATATCTTCTCTATGAGGCTTATAATCATAATCCTTAAGCTTTTCTGAATGTCTTTCCTCTAGATGAGGTCGTTCCTCTTTGCTACTGGTCGGCTGCGACCTTTTCAATGTTTCCAGAATGGCTTCTAATGAGCGCATTACAGTAGTTAGATCGATTGTTGGCGCAACTGGTGCTGATGACGATCTAGGTGGTGGCGATGGTGGAGGTGTTAGAGATGGCGATGCATCTCGCTAGCGTTGCCGCCTTTGGTACGTTCTTATCACCGTGACTTTTCCTGGAATACATAATAAATTTATTTGAATCGGGTAAATTTTTAGACTAACTAAATATGATTTTCGTAAAATTGAGCTTGCATACGGGTATAGTTCTTTTGCTATATTACTTGCAAGCATGTCTTACTAGTACCGAGGTCAAGGAGGGTGGCCACACGACCTCCTTGTTCTATGCTGGATATTCTATGCTTACTATTTATAGAGTGAAATGCAAGGGTCTTGATAGGTCATAATATCGTTTCACAATATTTGTCTAGAATGTTTAGTCCTAGATGCAGTTATAGAAAGGATTATTGATTTTCTGCTACTTATGACTATAACTAATACTTGAAATTTAATAAGTTTAAATTCGTGTTTCTTTGAATTGTTATTATGCTGTCATAGAACGACATCTCTAAGTAACAAATGTTCAAGTGTCATAATAAAATTTAGTGCACATCTTTTATTGTTCATAAATAACTTTAAGTATTTATATAATTACACTTACTCTACTTTAACTCCTTTCACCACTTTTAACACTATATATATATATATATATATATATATATATATATATATATATATATTATTTATTTTTTATTTTTTATTTTTATTTTTTTTGGTGGGTGGCTCCATTACTTATATCACATATATGTTTATTGGTGTATTTATTTATAAAATAAATTTTGTTGAAAATAAAGTTTACTTCAACGTTAATATATATATATATATATCATTTTCTAAATAAACTTTACTCTTATATATATTTATATATAATTATTTTCTAGGAGCTGCCACTATAATTTATTAAGTTTTGTTGTCGAATTTTGAATCACAGCGTGTTGACTTATTCTCCCTGTTCACATTGCCATGAGAACTATTACTGGGGCAAGACGAGTTATAAGAGATAAGTGGTGAAACTTATCTAAGGTCTTTCTGCCACATCTATATTCTTTACATCTTATCTTAATATTTTTTGGTCACATCTATATTCTTTACACCTCATCTCATACTCGAACCACCTGGCAATATTATTGAAACAACACGAGTTATATGAGATAAGTGGTGCAATTCATCTAATGTCCTTCTCGAGCATATCTCCTTCATGAATAGAACCCATCTGGTTATGCTCAACACAACCGACTAGCTTTGGTGGTGATGAATTTGGCACGCGAGGAGGTTCAATGTTCCCTCCACCCTTCGGATCGTTTCAAACGCTGAAACAAGTGCATAGGTCGTGATGAGAAGTAGCACGAAATAGATGGGAAGAAACACAAAATAGATGGGAAGTAACACTCTAAAACTCTACTCGACATTAACGTTGAGACTGTTACAACTTAGTCCGTGATTATTTATTCGAATAAGGTATTAAGGAATGATGCCACGTCCAGGCTTTCAATGGCTGCGACCCTGATTGAGGCTACTGGTGGTGCTACAAATGTTGCCCCATCGGCTATTTGTAGAGGTGAATTTGGCAGCGGTTGCAGTTGCGCTAAAAGTGAGAGTGAAAGCTGCAGATATGCCGGTGTTGCTGTAAGAGAGGGCATTGGACATTATTAAGAGTCGAAGACACACTGAACCAAATAGAATGCAGAATCCAAAGGCCTAAGATGGCATCACAATCACACAGATCCATGCCTTAAGAAAAAAAAAATCGAGACTGGCAGGATTCATGAAATCTCAGGTTTCAGCCAGCACTACATAAATGTGAACCACTCATGATCTACGATGCAAACAAGGCATTTGATTCTCATTTATTTCTTTCCACACTTTCCGGAAATTTAGGGTTCGTAAATCCATGGCTTCAAACGACATCGTCGACGTGAGACCAAAGTTTGAGGAAATCTATTTTGAGCTTAAAGCTCAGATTCTGGCGGGTCCTGCCTTCGACTACATTGTAGACGCCCGTCAATGGGTCGACAAGATGCTGGACTACACTGTGCTCGGAGGAAAGCTGAATCGTGGTCTATATGTA
Source organism: Pinus albicaulis (assembly GCA_034641835.2). Lineage (NCBI taxonomy): Eukaryota > Viridiplantae > Streptophyta > Pinopsida > Pinales > Pinaceae > Pinus > Pinus albicaulis. Next base: position 616,338,365 of record CM076580.1, read on the forward strand.
ATAGACAGCTATAGGCTATTGAAAGCAGGAGAGGAAATATTAGAAGATGAAGTCTTTCTTGGATGTGTACTTGGCTGGTGCATTGAATGGCTTCAAGCATATTTCCTCATATTAGATGACATCATGGGAGGGAGCAAGTCCGAAAAATGTTTTACCATGCATATGACAACTATATGCATTATGCATTCCTGCATGATGAGTTAAAGCCTCTAACAAAGAATTCCATAGATTCACTTGCAGAGTTTGGCAATCTTAAGCTTGAACATTTACTTGAGAAGTACTATGGGTTTAGCTTTGACTCTTATTGAATAAATTTCCAGTTTAATTGTTTTGGGAAACAATTCGGAATTTGGAATATTTGTGCTATGGCTCGAGGAAAACCTTACATTTGATGTTGATGTATGAGTAAGCTTGTTTGAGTGTAGTATTAGCCTACTTGGAGGGCTTAATTCGGCTCATTTGCTTGCAACAGAATCAACCAAGAAAAGTTTTAAGGAAAAATACAATGGATCATTGCTTATTCTTGCGAATGATTTGGGCTAGCATTTTCTGCAAGCTTTTGATACTTCCACTGGCCTTCCATATGCATGGATCAATCTTAATCATGGAGAATGAGACACTAGAGACGAGCACATCCGGCTATGGTTCACTCATACTTGAAATGGGGGCACTTTCACGATTGAAAGGCAATCCTGGGTAGCAGTATTGCATGCTATTCGTAACGAGATTTAATGGGCCTATAAGGTCCCGAAGGTTTCTGAGTAGCTCTAATACCATCTGTAGTACCTCTAAAACCATCATTTTATACATGAATTTATTCTATACATATATTTAAGCATAAATTTGAATAAATGGAACCAACAGTAAATTTAAACTTACATAAGCAACTATTTTATACATAAAAAAATACCTGGAATGAAACTGATGAATTATTGGGCTGTGGTTCTCCTCGTGAATGCAATAGACAGGTTACCGAAACAATCATTTCCTCCCAGCCAATCTAGGAAATAATCCTAGACCCACAAGATGCTTCTTCTACCCCCGTGCCCAGAATTCCAAGAACAATGAGTCTTCCCTTCAGAACACTTCATATCCCTCAATATTTCCTCTTGACAATAATGCAGAATTTTGCAAAGCAAAGCCTCCCCCTCTCCTTCGTATTCCACTCCTTATATAACTTTTTCCACCTCCTCACATCTATGTAGATATTTTGGCATTTATGTGGATATTATAGGGATTTATGTAGATATTTTACTCATTTATGTAGATATTGACTTTGATTAACTATTTTAAGATTAATTGTATTGTTTTTGTTTTTAACTTAATTAAATTAACTTTATAATTAATTAAATTATATTATTATTTTATTTGTCCACTCACATATAATTTGTACTAAATTATAATTTGTTTTTCTTGAATAATGCTCTACCACGCATATGCATATAAGGGCGGTATACGTGATAAGTCTTTTGTTGATATTTCATTATATCTCTGCGAGATAAAATGCATTGTGATATTCAATTTGTTACTCTAACTTAGGTAGTCTCGATACTAGCAAGTATGTATACTAGTGTGGTGTATGTGATATATGCATGTGTAGCTATCATATGCGTATGTCGTATACACCCTAGTATTATTTTGCTTATAACTTGGAATGGGTCGTTACAACAATGATGATGCTAAGATGCGTATTATTGCTCAATTTTTTTCTGGAGAAGTAAATAAATGGTTTCTCTCTCTTGGAGTTGGTACAATTTGCACCTCACAATAGCTAATTGATTTATTCATGGAAAAATGGGAAGAGAAGAAAATTTCATTACAAATCCTAGCTGAATATAATGCTCTAAAAAGGAATACAAATGAATCTGTCCAAGAATTCACAACTAGATTTAATAAGATATATCATTCAATTCCTGATAATATTAAACCACCCCCTGGCCTTGCTTTACTCCATTACCCTGATGGTTTTGACCCTGATATGGCCTATCAATTAAGAGAGAGAAACCCATCAACTTTGGAAGAAATGCAAATAAATGCAGCGAGTTTAGAGGAAAATCTTATTATTAAGAAGTCCAAGGTCAAAATGGATAAAAGAGTCACAATAAAAGAAGAAAAAACCACTTCATTAGAAGGAAAAATTGATACTTTGATTAAAGCCATGGAAAAAATTGAACCTTCTATAAGAAATCCCAATTTCAAGGGTCAAAATCAACAACCCCAATACAGGACTAAAAAAAAAGGGAATAGAGGGGTCAGGATCCACAAAGTCAACAACAAGTTAAGACACCTTTCCAGCAGAATTATACTGAAGGCCCTGATGAAGAAGCTGAAGAAGAAATTTATGTAGAAAATCATTTATTTGAGGAAAATCAACAACCTTTCTTCCTCACTGAAGAAGTTCAATATTCTGCAAAAATTTATGCATCAGAAGACCAACTATATGTCATGTCAAATGAAGACTTAATGTGCACTAAATATTATCAGAGAGGATATCAAAATGCCCTCACCCAATTTCAAAGGTAGTATGGTTTGAGGAGTAGAAATGTTCCTCTAATTTCCAATCAAAAGAAGCAGAACTCTCAAACCAATACTCAGCAAAAAGAAGTTGTTTCTCCAAATAGAAACAAAGAAAAGGTCCCTGCTGCTTCTACCTCTCCCAAAACTAATGAAGCATACACCAGTAATCAAATAAAAGATCAAGAATTTCAAGGAGGGCAAAAGAAAGTTTCTTCATCCAAAGAACTGCCTGAAAAGAAGGACACGTCACTAAAAGAGGTAGAAAAACATCTTGCTCATTTTTCCCTTGAAAATTAAATTGCTAAACTGAAAGTTTCTATTCCTCTAACTGAGATAATGAAGAATGATTAATACAAGTTTCGAGTTACTAAGTTGCTTAGAGTTGATCAAACATTTGATATGGTTAATTTAAGTGACGATCATCCTGAGCTTCTTTTTGGTCCTGTTGTTGATGGAAAAACAGAAGATAGTGAAGTTCCTCCCTTCTATTTAAGTCTCAATATCCATGATTTTATTCTTCATAATGCAATGCTTGATTCTGGAGCATCCCACAATCTCATGCCTAAAGCCATTATGGACAAATTAGGACTTGACATCACAAGACCTTATCATGATCTCTATTCATTTGATTTATGCAGGGTGAAATTTCTTGGTCTTATCAAGGATTTAGTGGTCTCATTAGAACAAATTCCAGCAAGGAATATCCTCATGGATGTTGTTGTGGCTGACATCCCACCAGGTATGGAATGCTACTTTCTAGATCATGGGGAGAAAATCTTAGAGGAACAATGCAACTTGACTTTTCATATGCAACAATTCCTATATTTGGACAATTCAGGAAACTTTACAAAGAAATTAAGATGAAGTATATGATCAGTATAAGATAAAGGCCTAGAAATCATCCCATTCATGTTGTACATACAGATTTAGAGTCTTTTATTTTATTCAACGAAGAATGCTCAATATCTTCAGACTTTTTAATTGAAGAAAAATCAGAAAATACAAAAACTTCAGATTCTGTTTTAGAACTGGAAAAGACAGAATTTTGTAAATTAGTGCCAAGCAGTTTGGAATTGAAGACATCATCTCAAGAAGAAAATAAGAAAACAGTAGAAAAAATAGAAATTTTGGATATAACAAGGTATCTCAAACATAAAATAAAAATCAGCCATCTGATTTACACCTTCGAGATCAAGAAAATAGTCTTTGGACTATGGATTTTTATGGAGCCATGGGAAAAGAAGGTGTTGGTATTGGAATATGGATTCACAACCCAATTAATAAATCATTGGATATCCCTCCAAATGTTAGAATGTCTTCTTACAAACTAGCATTTGACTGCACAAATAATGAAGCCGAATATGAAGCCTTAATTGTTGGTCTAAAAATTTCGAAAAAGCTTGGTGTAAAGAAAATTTCTATATATGGCGACTCCGATTTAGTTATCAAGCAAGTTAAAGGAGAGTACCAAGCCAAACATCCTAGAATGAGAGCTTACAAAAATGCAATCCTAGATATCCTTAAAACATTTCCTGAATATACTCTATCATTAATTCCTAGAAACAACATTGTTATTGCTGATTCTCTGGCCACTTCTGCTAGTATGTTCAAAATTCCTCCGTTTCCAAATAAAAAATATGAAATAAATGTCAAACATCGCCTTGTTGTCCCTGACAATTCTCAATATTGGCAAGTGTTTGAAAATGATGAGAAAATCAATAACTTTTTGCAGACATAAGAAGAATTCATAAATGCCCAAATAGATGACCAAGAAATTCATGATACAGAGATGCAAGTACTACAACTTAAAGATAATTCTATTCCAAGAGGTTTGGTACCTTTGGAAGAACTTTTTGACCAATATGATGTTGCAAGGAAGCCTACTATGTCACCAACAAAGGTGGTAGTGGAAGATTTAAATCTTGTCATTTCAAAAAAGCCAAAGATGGTGCAAATTTCTAAATCCTTGAGTCCAGAAATGAAAGCTAAGTATGCAGTACTTATGTATCAATTTTCAGATGTCTTTTCTTGGGAATATTCAGATTTGAAGGTCTATGATAAAAGTATTATTCAACACACTATTCCTTTGAAGCCAGATCAAAAACCATTTCTCCATAAGCTTAGAAGGATGAATCCTAAATTGTTGCCTTCTATTTAGAAGGAAGTAAATAGATTATTCACTGCCGGAATAATAGTTCCTATTCGTTTCTCAGACTAGATGTCAAATCTAGTACCTGTGAGAAAGAAGGCAGGAGAAATAAGATTGTGCATTGATTTTAGAAATTTGAACAAATTATCTTTAAAAGACAATTATCCACTACCAAAAATGGATCACATTCTGCAAAGGGTAGTTGGATCATCTAGAATTTCTTTGTTAGATGGATATTCAGGATACAATCAGGTTCTTGTCCACCCAGATGATCAAGAAAATACATCTTTCACCACACCTTTGGGCACTTTCATGTATGCTAAAATGACTTTTGGTTTGAAGAATGCAGGGGAAACTTTTCAAAGAGAAATGGATATTTCTTTTTCCAATGAAAAGCATTTGTTTTTTGTTATTTACCTTGATGATATCACTGTCTTTTCAAAGACAGATGAACACCATTTTCAGCATCTAAAGACAATCTTTGAAAAGTGGATAAAGTTTGGAATTTCATTGAATCCAAAGAAGAGTCCCTTTGCTATGGAAGAAGGAAAATTATTGGGGCATATTATATCTAAATATGGCATAAGAGTAGATCCTTCAAGGATTGAAGCAATTTAGAATTTAGATTATCCAAGGAGCAAAAAGGAGATTCAAATTTTTAGTGGTAAAATTAATTTTTTGAGAAGATTTGTTCCCAATCTTGCTAAAAATTTGAGGCATATTATTGATATGTTGAATAAAGATAACGAAGTAAAATGGTTTGAAGAAGCAAAGAAGTAATTTAATCAAGTCAAGTTATCTCTATCTTATGCTCCTATTCTCATTAGCCCAGACTATACACCTGATTTTATTATTTTTTCAATTGCTTCAAAGCATGCACTTGCAGTTGTCTTAATGCAGAAGAAAAATCAAAATAAAGAACAACCTATTGCTTTATTTATCAGAACAATAAGAGATGTTGATTTAAAGTACAATATAATTGAGAAACAAGCTTTAGCTTTAGTCAAAGCATTGAAATATTTCAGAGTGTATATTTTACATTCCCATGTCATTGCCTATGTGCCAAATGCTACTATTAAAGAAGTACTCACACAGAATGACCCATAAGGTCGAAGAGGAAAATGGATTTATGCCTTTCTAGAGTATTATTTGGAGATTAAGCCCACAAAATTAATCAAGGGACAAGGCCTAGCAAATTTGATGGAAGATTCTAATCTCCATGCCCTAGATATAAACTTCATTGATGCAATATCTGATGAACAAACTGCTGAAACATTACCTAAGATAGTTGAGATCTTTTCTTTATCTCCATGGTATGTTGATATTGTATATATTTTACAACATTTGAATCCTCCTCCTGGCATACCAAGCAATAAAGCAAGATCACTGAAGTTAAAAACACTAAAATATTGCATTCTGAATGGTGTCTTATATTGGAAAGATCCTAGTGGAATATTATCGAATTGTTTAACCGAAGGTGAGGTTGAGAAATTTATGATATATTTTCATAAGGGTGACTGTGGCGGCCATCTTTATTGGAAAACCACATTAAATAAGATCTCGAGAGCAGGTTTCTATTGGCCCACCTTGTTTTCTGATGTTTATAAAACAATTAATAGTTGTCATGAGTGTTAGATATTTTGAGGAAAAATTAAACTTTTACCCTTGCCTCTTAAACTAATTGAAGTTCAAGCACCATTTCAGCAATGGGGACTTAATTTTATTGGTGAAATTCATCCCCCATATTCAGCTCAACACAAATGTATTCTCACAACTACAAATTATTTTACCAAATGGATTGAGGCTATTCCCACTAGGCAAGCAACTGATTCTGTTATCATTCAGTTTCTTGAAAATAATATTCTGTCAAGATTTGGTTTTCCATATAATATCATCACTGATAATGCAGTTGATTTCAAATCCAAGAAGATGATTGATTTCTATGATAAATATCACATTGGACTTGGACATTCTACTGCATATTATCCTCACAAAAATGGACTTGCAGAATCATCTAATAAGTCTTTGGTGAATATTATCAAGAAGATGTTACAGGAAAACAAAAGGAATTGGCACAAGAATCTTACAAATGCTCTGTTGGATGATAAAGTGAGCACAAAAAGATCAATTAACATGTATCCATTTCAACTTGTTTATGGAATTGATATTATTTTCCCTACTTCTTTGGTTGTTCTAGTAATGAACGTTTTGCAGGAAATTGACAGTGAGCCTAATGACATTCAGAGAAGAATCAACTAGATGATACATTTGCAACAATCAAGAGATGAAGTTTTCAGCAACACTTCAAAGCTGCATGACAGAATTAAAAATGTTTTTGACAGAAAAACAAAGGCTGATGATTTCAATATTGGAGATATTGTTCTAAGATGGGATGCTAGAAATGAAGAAAAGGGCAAGCATGGGAAATTTGAAAATATATGGAAAGGAACTTACAAGACTGTTTAATTTAGAGGAAACAAAGCATTTTTGCTAGAAGATATTGAAGAATAGGAAGTGCTGGGAGGACCTATCAATGGTAGGTTTCTAAAGTACTATGTTTCTTAAAATTCTGACAAAGAAATTCACTGTCATTGTATATACCAGTTTACATTTAATTCTCATCAAATGAGGGAATGATTGCAAAATTTTGAAGCCCGAGGAGAAGGCCATGAGACTTTTGCAAATAATTCAGGTTTAGGAAAAAAAAAGTTCACAAGTTTTAGTCTTTTGTCAAGTCAGTTGTTTTTAGTCAAAAGTTTTCAGTTTTTTTTTTCAAAGTCCTGTTGACTTTATAGCCGAATGGATAAGGCTACCTGATCTACGGTGTTCTTAACACCTCCTGAAGGAGCTGCCATCCCCAGTTGGAGCTTTTCAGTGATCAAAGGTGGCTCTTTTGAGAGTTTTCCATCAGGTCATTAGTCAATTTTTTTTGCTTTTTTCAATTAGTCTTCAGTAATAATTTTTATCATTGAATGAGTCCTATCAAGATATGCTACTCCTTAACACTCTTTCATTTCGTTTCAGAGGTCTAAATTCATGTCATTCTATCATATATAGGTCAAGTCTAGGGTCTAAAATGCCATGAAAAGTCTTCAAATTTTCACTTTAAAAAGGGGGCAGTCAAGCTTTCATCTCATTCATAAAGGTCTAGTTGAAAGAGTAAGCATGTTTCATAGTCCAAAAATAAAATCTGTGTCATGAGAATTCTATACTCTTTCACTATTTCTGAGAGGAAATGCAAAGTTTTGTAGAAGAAAGATATTTTCGAAATCATATACTTATTAAAGTTTATATTTGATATTTCAAAAAATTTAATCCCCAAAACCATAGGTTATAAATCCTATGTGTTGTACTCTACCACCGTTATTCTCCATTACCGTTATTTCCACTACCAATGCAACACATTGCATTCACACATTCATCAATCATTCATGTCACATCATACCCCTACCCCACCATTTCATTCAACTTCATCGCACATTAATGCTCCCCCATTTAGAGAATCATCTATCACATCTCCATTTCATCTAACAACCCGTATCTAGCCAATAATATGTCACATCTCCATTTCATCTGTCACATGCAGCTGAAGCACAGGGGGCCAAAAAGCTGATTGAGAGGTTACATAAAGAGCAAAAAGAGTCATCTATTGGAAATACTTTGGACCATGTGAAAGAGATTATATGGGCAGACATTACAGATTCTATCAGTGAAATTTGGCCAAGTATACAGATCATATTTGAGCAAAAGGAGTTGATACATAAGGCAAATGAGGCCATTACAACAATCAAAGAATAGATGGGAGATAAGCCTGCAATAGTTAACAATATTATTAGATTTCTGAATTCAAAGAACAGGTATGAGCTGGATGAATTAGGAATTGATGACAGAACATAAACAATTATAGAAGTGAAGAAAGTGCTAACAAAGAAAAATTTGATTCTTCAACTTGAAGAGAAGTGTCACACTCTAGATACTACATTTTAGAGATTTTTTAGCAAAATAGAGCCTCTGACACAGAAAGGGTTGCCTTCTCTTTTTGTAATTAATGATAAATTGATGACTAGAGATGACTATGGAAAGAGACTTTAGGAAATTTCCAAGGATATTGCTAAGTTTGCAAATATTAAAGGCACATTAACAGGGAGGGCACTGTTGGGAACATTAAATAATCACATTTATATTCAACATGAAATTAAACATGTGTTTGTAGTGAAGCCCACTTTTGCTAAATACACTAAAGTAGATGAGATTTACCGTAAGGTAATAAAATTAGTTATCCCTGATGGAGACATCTGGGAAAAGCTCTGTGAGTTTCAGGAGTAATTAATAAAATCAAAAAATCCAAAGTTTTCCAGATCAACAGGCAACTATCAGCCAATGCAGCCTGTGATTATCTTCTTCATCAACAGTTTTCAGTTACAGCCAGCGCCAGCACAACAGATTAAATTTATTTCCATGATGCAATTATAAATTAGTTAGCAAATAAAACGCTATCAGTTATGATAGCCTTTAATGTAACTGTTGTAATTTTTTTTCTATATATACTTCGATGTACGAAGTATTACTGTTGGATAGTCAAGTTTTTGAACTCTGTGTATTACTGTGGACCTGCTATTAATGAAAATCAAAGGAGTTGCAGCAATTGTGTGAGATTCATATGTTATTTTATTGAGCGTTGTGCCTTTCTCTGTTAATTCATTTCCATTTCACTTTGTGTGTAAAATTTTATCATTTTATAAGCAGAAATCAGTCATATGTTATGTTTATTAAGATTTTTACAATGTTTCTCTTCCTCTAATGAATGAATTCAGTAAAATGCTCATTCCGAATCTTCTCTTTTCTACCACTATACACAATTCACAACTTAATTGTGCTCAAATAGTTTGCATATATTTCCTTGCTCTGTTTTCTGCAATTCAGTCTTTGAAATCAATTTTAGCTTCACCGATTATAATTTTTATCCAAAAAATAAATCATTAAACAAATTCTAAAACATATTAACTCATATCTATCCTAAAATCCAGTACTTAGCCCAAAATTGAATATTTAAAAAGTGACACAAAGAGAGCCTCTCTGGTTAGGTAGGGCTAGCTACCTAGTTAAAAGTTGGTTTGTGGTTACCTTTATTCACTCCTAATTTCAGCCTAGGAATTTGGGGAGAGTGATAACACCCTCCACATGGTTTTGTCTCGCACCAAGTCGTGGAAACACTTACGTTGCCAAATATGGCTCTTGTGATACCAGTCTGGTATCTGGCCCCTCCGACAATGTTGATAAACTCATGTATCACCTTGATATGTATCATTCCTATAAACCCTCAGGAGGCCATCATAAATCAGGTAGCACCTGTATCGACACCAGTCAGCGCCACCAAGAGGGATAAGAAAAAAGACAAGCAGGTGGATGCCATAAATTATTCCAGTGTGCTTCCACCCGTGCTTTGTGCGGAGTAGTTTTCAACCCTACCAACATCTCCCATGAGTTAGACGAGTTAAAAACTCTTATGCATGCCCCGAAAATGATCCTAATCTCAACTCCACTAATCAGAGAAAAGTTCACAACAGTACATAACAAGGCATTTTGCACCAACCATGCATGCACCATTTATGTAGAATATGGGCATTACACCCATCATTTCCCCGAAATCCCTCAATACCGAGATGCATTACGTGAACTCGTACAAGACAATTCCGAAGCTCCATTAGTATTGGCCACGCAACTAGTTAATGATGGATCCAAAAAAATCCTTTATGTACAAGAAGAACCAGCTTCATCCTCGTACCCCTCTCACCCAACCTCCCAAAATATAAGAAGGCAAATAGAGTCCACATCTCTTGACCTGCTATGCGCATTATGCGATGAACCAGACCACTTGATTACCCAGTGCCCTGAATTACAAGCATTCAACCAATGGTCTCCAGTTAACTGAGTTTCCAAAAGAAACATATCAAGGTGAAAATGCCATACTTGCCATATTTTCACAAGAAACCATCACGTGCGACAATGCCCTCATCTTTCCCTATTGTGCTCTATGTTAGATTTCATGCGTCAATTCCTTGTTGAAAACTATGATTTAGTCGGATATGACATTGAATCATCAGAAAATAATACACCACAAGGGTATGAAGCATATAGGTCCATCTTATGTGTGTTTGAGGAAAAAATATCATCGGCATTACAGCCAATCTCCTCTCGCCATCACCGATCTATATCTGGAAAAAAAGACCAAACACCCTCAAACCGCCTAGTCAAAACCACCCCTCGCATGCGCCCTATGTGATAGACCCAACCACCTGGTAAATCAATGTTGGGAATTGGATAAGTTTAAAATATATTTTTCTTAGTGGTCCAAATTCCTCAAATCCATCTCTTAAATCAAGAGAAACTCACATGTTGTTATTGTCACATCTGCTCTCAATCACATCAAACAGGGAATTGTCAATACCTTCCACGTTTTAGAGTAGTAAGAGGAGCGTTGAGACAAACCCACACTAGGAAGTCACTTCATGCTAATACTAATATTTGAAGGTGGAAAGCACCATAATATGCTCCATATCATGACTTTAACCATGCATCGTCATATTATACTATGAGTAGTACCAACACACACACTATCTATTCGGTTAGTACCAATCCTGTGTGAAACATTTGCACTAGTAATTATCATAGTGCATAAGCATGTTATATGTTACAAACATTTTGGAAAATTATGATTCAATTTCTACCTCCCATAAAGGAAGAAAAAATTTCTCCTTGTACACCAACAAGGTTTCAAGAACTTCCTCCCACCATTACGGAAATTCTTCCACCACCTAATGCTTACGACACGCAACATCACATACGATTCATTTCCTCATTCATAGGAGCCATAATTCGTGTTGTTTTCTCATCATTTTTTGGTGTCGATACCATTGAACCTACCCTGTTGGTGGTAACACGACCAACTGTGCAAACCCATAATATCTGCACATTTTAAACTTTGCCTGGTTCTATGGCATCCACTACCAAATCATATTTTTTCTTGTCAACCAAAATTGTTAGGCCCAAACTCCCTCATCACAGCCTCACACAATCAAATTCAACTTTAGATAATATTTTTCACTTAGATAAGATATTCTAGAGTCTGTGACGAAACCTGAATGTCCATGGGACGCCATGCACCATCGTTCATTTCTTATACTTGAAAAAATATTGTGCCTACTGACACACCAACCCACGATATTTTTGCCATAGAATCTAAAGACTTCCTATCATCATGAAGAGTATAATGGTTCAAAAATTCCATCCCAACTCTTGATGCAATTGAGGAAGGGAACATGTCAAATATTTCACCTACCATTGAGGTAAATATTTCAAACAAACCTGGAAAAGTCGAAGAGATATTTATGGGGGCAACATGCTCTCTAGAATAGGTAACCTCATACAAAGCTTTGTTCTAAGAGTACATGTATATTTTTTCATGGGATTACTCTGAGATTCCAGGCATCATTCTCGTACACCATATTAACACATTTCCCAATGCCCATCACGCTCGGCAGAAAAAACGTCAATTACATCCCTCTAAGGAAGAAGCAATCAATAAGGAAATAGATAAACTCCACAAAGTTGTACTTATATATACTATCACTTACATGTATTGGGTTTCTAACCTTATACCTGTCATTAAAAAATAGTGCACCATTCGTGTTTGTACAGATTTCTGAGATTTGAACAAAGTGTGTCTAAAAGACATTTACCCTACACCATTCATTGACCAAGTCATTGATGCTTGTGTCGGCCATTATTATACAGAATTATAATCTATGAATAAACTAGAGCTCCATGAGTGTGGTGTTCCTTCACTCAAAACAACAGAAGAAAGACAAATATTCTTTTCTCTAAGACAAATAGATAAACAAAAATGAAAGGGACCTACTTGTGATCCTTCTCTCTCGTTCCTCTTATTTCGTTGTTGTCGTCACTCTCAATCCAACTAAACTGGCTAGATCGATACCTACAACCAAAGATAGAGAATAACAAACAACATACAAATATACAATATCTATCTATATTAACCAAATTGAATTGATTAGATATGAGAATACATTCACAAGATATAAGTGTATATATGAGAGAAAGAACATATATCTTTATTAAGAAAATAGGAAGAGAAGATTACAACCAATAGATAGATTCATCGTCAACCTGCTCCAACTTCATTCCATCCTCATCACACCAAGAATCATATCAGTAGCATAACAACACTCCAGCTCTCATCAATTGAGAATCCAACATCATAACACTACACCAATTTATTCCTCCCTAACACTTAGATGAGTGCTCAATTTATAGGGAAATTGTAGGTTGTTTCTCAATAAATGGATTTGAATGGATTTCTAATAATAGGTGAGACATGTTTCCAGGTTCAATGGCGATGGATAAACACATGTATTCGAAGTATGACACCTATGAGCTCTTTTAGAAGGCACTGAACATGTGGAGATTCCTGAAACAATGATGATTTCGCTCCTAGGAGACCAACACACCCTTAAGTGTCGGGAAGTGCTTTGCAGAGCACCCTTTCATGGAGATAGGTGCTTTGCAACGCACTTAGGCCCATTTAGAGGAGCGTTGATGAGTCAATGAGTCGTATAATCTATACTTCAAATATTGGAAATCTCATGAATTAAAGCCATCAATGGAATGACTTCTCTTAGGGCATATAGCAACTAAATTAGGGGATGATAGACGTTGTTAGTATTGAATTAGGGGATGATAGACCCTGTTCATACTGGTCTTGGGGGATGATGCCCAAATTGACCTGTAATAGATCCCCCCTGAAGCATGAAGTCAAAATAATGATAATATTAGGATGAGATGCTTTACCATGTGATGAGTAGTATCTCAAGCGGATGGTGACCTACATCAATTTGTGATACAGTACATCATGATATCTTGTATATCATGGACATGAATTGTTGAGGGAGGCATACCCATGCTCAGCACATAAACTATCATAACACGTACATAAATCAGAAAGTCGTCTACAGATATAGGCCCATGATCGGATGACCATCTATATGTAAAGCCATCATACGTATGATGTGGTACAATTCTTGAAATCGCAGCCTGGATGGATGAAACTAGATCCGGGGTCTTCTATCTCGTTTACTCGATCATTCAAGTACAAGTATAACCATGTGAATATGTGATCTGAAGTTGAACATGGGAAGACATCGTCTAATTACCATTCATTGAGTTAAGTCATTAACAGACGCGAGAGAAACTACAGTTGATGTTAATGGTTCTCAAGGTACTTCAGTAGAATTTTCAAGGCATGAATATATGATGTCAACCTGTCGTTGGAAGTGAGAAACCTATTGTTGATGTAAGCAAGCTCCAAGGCACTGGAAAAATGTTTCTAAGTTAACTTCCTGGATGATGAGCTGATGTCGACAAGAAGCAACTTTATCGTGAAACGAGAGTAATGATTTCGGAGACAAAATGTGACTTGATGAAGCAATGTTCAGGGACGGTTGTCATGAAAATGAAGGTTTATGAGTATTGCAGAAGATGAGGAATTACCGAATGACTTCTCTAGAACATATCAGCGACACTGAAATGAGTTGGAAGCATTGACCCAAAACCGAAGCGATGGATGGTATGATAGACCATAGGTATGATAGACCGTCAAGAAGATTACCCAACCCAAATATCATGGTGATGAAGTGAAAGTGTCTTGTTCAAGAGCGACCTGCTACCATAAAGTGTTATGTTCTTTTTCCCAAATTTTTCCTAGTCATTGCTGACCAATACCTCTTTATTTTTTAACAAGCTTGAGGAGAGTAACGTATTCTTGATCTATAATTCTATCCTTCAGGTGAATCCATCTCTATTTAATGATTTAACGAGTCTAGCGATAATGAAACTCGATCTTGCCATGATTAGACAAGTTTGTCGTTATTTTATGTTTTAACGAGTCTAATGACAGTAAAAACCTGGTCCTTTTTCATATTTAGAGAGTTTGAAAAAGGGACAAAAAGAAAACTCCATGAGTCCTTTTTCATAAAATTTTCGCTTAGGTCCAAAAATGTGTAAAATGATACCTGAGAAAACCTCTTAGCCATGTTCGACTAAGGTGTTCCTTTTTTGTAAATAATCTATCTCATTCTGGAAAAGGGTTAAACTTATACTGAGTAGATGTCATTTCATTTACTTTTACGAGCTCGAAAATACTAGTGCTCGACAATCTTCTCACATTGTCGGAGTCTAAAAAGAGCTAAAAGAAGACTCCAAGGGGTTCCCTTTTCACATTTATCAAAGCTCGAAAAGAGATAAAAGTGCACTTTAATTTCGTTTTTCATGTTTATCAAATCTCGAAAAAAGAGGATAAAAGTATGCTTTGTGGTCAAATCATTTTGAATAATTGTGCACTTCAAACTCACTGTATCAGCAGTAAAACAACCGCTTGATGAGTGGATGGTTGCTTGACCATGAGATATGCTTCCATTTGGGCACCAACCAACAAAGCAAGTAAATAGATATCAAGGGTGCACTTCTACATGTCTCACACGTGGTTAAAATGTGACGAGATTTTTTAAAACACCAGATTTAAAAATGCCACAACCTCTTAATATTCATTGGATTTGTATTACAACCACTTTTTAGAAAAGGTGTGGCCATTCTGTATATAATGTCATTGATTTGGAAACAATAAGGGACTTTGGACCCAACTTTTGGATTATGAAAATACGTCATTCAGATGTCAAGCATGTTACCAAACAAGACACTTGTAGAACACCTACCCATAGGCAAAAAAGAACCCAAAAAATAAAAAGGGGCAGGCCCAAAAATAAAAAGGATGCCAACATTTTGATCACTACCTCGCGGAGGAAGAAGAAGAAGAAATCACGGATAACCCTCCAAACCAAGAAGAAGGGGAAGCTCCAGTCCATAATGGTACAAAATCAGAAGCGATCCATGAACTAGAACAACAGAAAAATGTGGCACACAAAGAGAATGGGACAACTGGAGAGTTCATGTTTCCAAAACATCATATTCAGACAAAGAAATCCCATTGAAGATAACTATAAGTGATTTGGAAATGGTTCCAGTCGACCCCAACTCAAGGGGATGACAAAAGCTCTAGAAAAAGAAAAGTAAGAAAGAGAAGTTAAGTGGTTACTATCACACTTAACTTCGCAAGTTCACTATTTATTTATTTATTATTATTATTATTATTTATTTAGTTTTTCCCTGCTTTTTTCTTATGCACATATGTTGAGAGGCTACTCTTACTAAATGTGATTAGTAAATTTTGTTCCTTTCTTAAAGTTGAATAAAATTACAAGTTTTTTTTCCCTTTGGAAAAAGCATTTTGTTCCTTTTTTAAAGTTGAATAAAATTAAGAGTTTTTTTCCCTTTGGAAAAAGCTAACTTCACAAGTTTTTTATTTATTTTTTATGCACATAAGCTGAGAGGCTACTCCTACTGAATGCGATTATTACATTTGTTCCTTTCTTAAAGTTGAATAAAATTATGAGATTTTTTCCCTTTGGAAAAAGCAATCGAGGCACTTTGCCAAAATATCTTTATTATTAAGCTATCACACATAATCTGAAGTACCCTCTCACACGTGCTGTCCAAAAATAGTAAGAAGACCAAGTAAAGGTCAAACCACTCTAGGAGAGGTCACTCCAAAAGAATATCTCCATGAATGTGTAATGTAATCAACTCAAACCACTTGTGTGGCCTCCAAGGTTATGCCATCTCATCAAGTACCATGGGAATTATGGAATGCGTGCTCCATATGGCATAATGTGGTTATAAAATAAATACACCCCACCAAAGTAACCATAAAATAATTTATCACATGCTCTCTGAGGGGATGACAAGTCAACAATCCATATAATAATGGCATGAGCCACATAACAAGTCAATTAAAGCTTAACCAACTCCCATAAAATAGGACGATCCCATTACTTGTAATAGAATAATGATAAAATTGTGACAATGCCTCCTCACATGTGCCATCAAGATGAGTGCTTCACATTAAACTACTATAAATGATTGCTTCTAGTGTGAATAATACCAATATGAGCTTGGGTTCTCAATAGTTTGACCTTCTCTAAGTCAAACAAGAGTTAAAACCACCATTAAACACTATAATCACATGTTGTGATAAAAAACACTAGAGTTACCCTCATGTAATATGAGGGGTAATACCACTCTAGAGCATTAAGTGAGAATGAGATTGCAATATCTCCCCAATCTGAATCAACTTGTAAAAGAAAAACATGTCATGAGTGGGATTTGAACTCAAGTGGGGAGGATAACAATTTATCCTCTCAACCACTTGAGTCGAACGTAATTAACACACACACACACACACACACACACACACTTTTTGAAGTAGGAGAAAACTAATCGCATCCTACCTCGTCCATTGACTACTTCAGGTAGGGTGCTCAATAGATTGGCCTTCTTTTAGTTAAACAAGAGTTAAAATCACCATTAGATGCCACAATAATATAATTTGATAAAAACAACTAGAGTTGTCGTCCTGCAACTTGAGGAGTAAAACAAGTTTGAAGCACTTAAGCAAGAATGAGATTGCAGTACCCTCGGCAATCTAAATCAGCCCATGAAAGACATACATGTTGTGAATAGGATTTGAACTCAAGTTGGGAGGACAACAATTTATCCTCTCAACCACTTGAGTTGAACACAATTGACACACACACACACACACACACACACACACACACACACACACACACACACACACATTTTTGAAGTAGGAGAAAACAAATCTCATCCTACCTCAACCATTGACTGTTGTCTTAATGCAATGGATCGGTAGGTCATTGGAATCCTTGGAAGCTTGGTCAATGCTTGTCCCAAGGTCATTGACACCCTTTTGCAGGTTACCACTCTTACTAGATGGTAAGTGCCTTGTGAGCTTTTCATTACCCTAGTAAGCCTAATTGTAGTCAACCAACCAAAACAATTTATAGACTTACTATATGTCAAGAGTCGATTAAGTACAATCACCATGTTGGAGCCCTTTATTCCTCCCCAACCAAGTCATCTTCGAGGTTCCCTAGGTTTGGATCTCCAACTCAGTTGAGCTCAATGCCACACATGACAATAAAAAGCATAACCTTTGTTGTAGTTTAACCTCTCTCTCTCTCTCTCTCTCTCACACACACACACGCGCACACGCAGGCGTGATTATTGTGATTTTTAAATTTGTTTGAAAAATAAAAAAATGATTTTAAGAAAAAGGTAAACTAGCTTTATATTGATCTCAACCTTAGGTTTATCTAATGTCAATGGGAATCAAATTCCTCAAAGTGTAAACTTTATGTTTGTGTACCCTAAAAAAAAAGTTCACACCTTGAGAATTTGATCTGTCCCAAAATGTGATATCTTGAAGAAAATAACAACAAAAACAACATCAATAATATATTTTTAAGATCATAACCTAATCAAATGCCATATTGACATATAAAATGATTGTGTCTATAAAAAAATAGTTTTTTAATAATCTTAATGCTCACTTTACAAAAATACACCTCTCTTTTTCATGTGAATTGGTAACTTCGAAGGATGATTTTGGGCAAGACCCATATTCGAATTACAAAGGCTGCCTCTATTCACCTCAATGTCAAGATATTCAAATAGTTTTTCCCCTTTAAGTTTATAGGAATGATCTCAATACCAAGATATTCATTTTTTCTTGCCCCCATTAGGCTTATGGGAATTACTCATCATGGTTTTCAACTTGTTCAAAATTTGGCAACACAAGCTAACATGTCTTTAGAGAATAGAGCCCTAGTGGAGAGGGAATTAAACCTGCTAACTACCAACTAAAACTATTATTCTTTGACTATAAAAATACACATATTATAACCCCTAAAACTCGTTTTAAAATAACACATCAATTAAATGAAAAACAATTCTTATTAATGGTAGTCACTAAGGAGCAAAGTGTGTCGTACAACTTAGTACAAATGATGGAATATGTAATGCACAAATGGAGTTAGCACCATGAAAAACCCATGGGACATGGGAGTTCTACAGATTAAACAACTTAACTCAAGTTTTTTAAAATCTCCATGTCCACGAAATATTTGTACTAGGTAGATCAACTCAAGTTGGGAGGACAATAATTTATCCTCTCAACCACTTGAGTTGAACACAATTCATACACACACACATTTTTGAAGTAGGAGAAAACCAATCTCATCCTACCTCTGCTATTGACTATTGTCTTTAAATGCAATGGCTCGTGAGGTCAATGGAATCCTTAGAAACTTGGTCAATGTTTATCCCAAGGTCATTAACACCCTTTGGTAGGTTACGACTCTTACTAGATGGCTAATGTCTTGTGAGTTTTTTCATGATCCTAGTAAGCCTAATTGTAGTCAACCAACCAAAAATAATTTATATACTTACCATAGGTCAAGAGTAGATTCAATGCAATCACCATGTTGGAGCGCTTTATTCCTCCCCAACCGAGTCATCTTTGAGGCTCCCTAGGTTTGGATCTCTCGCAGGTTCTAACTCAATTGAGCTCAATGCCACACATGACAACAAGAGGCATACCATTTGTTATAGTTTAATCTCTTTATTTCTCATTCTCTCACACACATACACGTGCACACATACCTATTGTGATATTTAGAGGCATAACCTTTGTTGTAGTTTAATTTCTCTCTCTCTCTCTCACACACACACATGATTATTGTGATTTTTAAATTGGTTTGAAAAATAAAAATGGATTTTAAGAAAAAAGGTAAACTAGCTTTATATTGATATTAACCTTAGGTGAGAATCAAATTCCTCAAAGTGTAAACTATATGTTTTTGTACCCTCAAAAAAAGTTTGCACCTTGAGAGTTTGATATCTCTCGAAATGTGATATTTTGGAGATAATAACAACAACAAAAACTATAACAATGATATATTTTTAAGATCATAACCTAATCAAATGCCATATTGATATATAAAATGACCGTGTCTATCAAAAAAGAGTTTTCTAATAATCTAATTGCTCACTTTACAAAAATACACATCTCTCTTTTTCACGTGAATTGGTAAATTTAGAAGATGATTTTGGGCAAGACCAAAAATCGAATTACAGAGGCTGCCACTATTCACCTCAATGCCAAGATATTCAAATTTTCTTGCATTTTCAGGCTTATATGAATTATCTCAATACCAAGATATTCAAATTTTCTTCCCCCCATGGGCTTATAGGAATTACTCATCATGATTTTCAACTTGTTCAAAATTTTGCAACACAAACTAACATGTCTCTAGAGAATAGAGCCCTACTTGAGAAGGAATTAGACCCACTAACTACCACTAAAGCTATTATCCTTTGACTATAAAAATACATATATTATAACCACCAAAACTATGTTTTAAAACAATATATCAATTAAATAAAAACAATTCTCATTAATGCTAATCACCAAGGAGCAAAATATGCTTTACAACTTAGTACCAATAATGAAATATATATATAATGTAACGTGAAATAATTTCAAACAAAACATTATATTTTTTTGTTATTTAAAATACATTTTTAAATACACAAATAAATTTAACTATAACAAATCCATAAATTCTATAAATTAAACAATAATTAACACCACACATAACCTAACATGTAAAGAGAATTGAACTCATAACTTAAATACCAAAGCTTAATTAATTTAATCAATTAATTGAGCTAACTCTCCCATCTATTTATTTATTTATATATTTATATAATATTTTTTTATATTCGCATGTTAACACTCACAGGAATTTTCCAAAGTAGGAAAAATTTCAAGGTGAAAAACGGAAAATTTTATTGCTTTCACGAGCATCGTGTAGGGTTTTAGAGGATTTCTGAGGTTTTGTTTTCTTTTGCTTCGTTTTGCTGAAGCAAAGGTCACTCCTCTCAGCCATGGCAGGATTAGTTCGCAACAAGCGAAAACCTGGTGCTTTGCACGGTCAGCCCAAAGCCAAGGCCAAGAACAAGAAAAACAACATTGAACACCCTCACATTGATTCGATTAAATCTCAGAACAACCCAAACAAAGACCTGTTCGACGACGACGATGACACCTCACCCTCGGCGAGCGAAGAGGAAATGCACGGCTTTGGCTCTGCTGATGATTCCTCCGACGCAGAACCGCTTAGAGACGATTTCATCGAGGGGGACTTGCCTAGCGATGACGATTCAGATGAAAGCAAGTTCTTTTAAAGCAGTCTGCATTGGTTTTGTGAAGAAACTCACTGATTTAGTTTTTGAAGAAGCTGAACGTTTGTCAATTTGTTTGAATGCACAGGGGACAGCGACGAAGAGGAGGAGCTTGACATAGAGAAAAAATCTCGTATTCTGGATGCTGCAAAAGAACGAGAACAGGAGGATGCAGACGCCGAATTACAGTTGAATATCCAGGAAGAGCCTGATGATTTTAGATTGCCTACTGCCGAAGTAAGTAACATTCACGCCAAGGTCTCCTTAGAAAATTGATCTGTTCTGGCTTAAGTAATGGCCGGCGAGGTGAAATTAGGGTTTAAATTATTCATGGAATTAGGGTGATAACAACGCCCTTCATAAAATTTATTTGTGTATGAACGGTTGACTGATGTCCAGGAGCTGGAACAAGAAGGAAAGCAGCCACCTGATCTTCAGAATCTGAAGAGGAGAATAAAAGAGAGTAATGCTTCGTTTTAAACTATTATTATTGTTATTATCATTGTATTTTTATGTAGTTTACAGGTGTACATTTATTTCACCTGGTTGGGTTCACTCTGTGATGTTGACTCTGCTACTGAATTTATCATTTTGGCCAGTTGTTCGAGTTCTATCCAATTTTAAGGCTTTAAGGCAGGAAGGGACTATGCGCAAGGACTATGTTAACCAGCTTGTTGCAGATTTGTCTCTATACTATGGCTATAACGAATATTTAATTCAGACTTTCCTCGAGGTTGTGAAGCGGCTTCTGAGAATTTCCTTGGCTTAGCATTTTATTTATTTGCTAGTAGTGCAGTTCAGTAACGTTTAAATGGCGTTAAATCGTGATTAAATCTTTGTGAACCGTGGCCTCTGAAGTTCAGATGTTTCCTGTTGCTGAGGTGGTAGAACTGATCGAAGCAAACGAAATTAGCCGTCCTACCTGCCTTCGTACAAACACTTTAAAGGTAAACCGCAAGAAACGTTGACATTATTTTGAATGAAATGCTTATTGTTAGCTCGGATTGGGTCAAGGTTAGCAGAAGCACTGTCATCAATCGTTTCTGTTGGGAGTGTATCATCTGCAAAATCGGAAAATCTTTTGTATGGATTGTAGAGCCAATCATAGGTTGTATCCTAAAGGATGTTGCTTGGAGAGACTAGTTTTTTATGGTTTTGGATAAGGCATGAAAGCTTTTCACACTTGCAGCATGTTAATTTTAGGGATGTATGTTATCTGGCATATCTGATATGAATACCCTGGAGCATATCTACAGACTAGAAGGCGTGATCTTGCTGGCGTTCTGATCAATCGAGGGGTGAACCTTGATCCTCTTGGTAAATGGTCCAAGGTAATTTCTCTTCAGTTTTCCTTTGTGCTTGCATTGAGTGTTTTACTTTCCATGTAAGCTGACGTTGCCTGGGTTCAGGTTGGGTTGACTGTATATGATTCTCAAGTGCCTATAGGTGCTACTCCAGAGTACATGGCTGGCCATTACATGGTAATGATGCTACAGTCATAACCGCAATCTTAACCTAGTTGCTTTTCTACTTCTTTAATGACTACTTAAGAGTGGCAAATTTATCTCTTGTTAATGAAATTTAATAATTTATATTGGTTGAGCTCATTCGTAAGTTTGCTCCATGTCAACAGCTGCAAAGTGCTAGCTCATTCTTGCCGGTAATGGCACTGGCTCCTCAAGAAAAAGAGCGAATTTTAGATATGGCGTAAGTACAATGTTCATGGTAGTGTAAAAGTTTAGCTTATATGTTCTTTGCTGTACATAGATACTTGTTATGTTCTGCAATTATAAATATATTTGTCAGGCAAATCCTTGAATGAGAATGTTGATTGCAGTAAGTTTTCCTCTTTTATTTCTAACTAATTTTTTCACAATGGAGGCTTTTCCATGTGATGTATACAAAGATGTTGAGCATTGAGTGCTTGAAGCCTAGGAGAATCCATCACCAATTTGGTAGGACATTGCATTTAAGATATGATAATAGAATAGTTTTATTCATGTCCAATATAAGACCGCAAAATTATGTCAAAGGAACTAAAAAGGTACATCTAGTGTTGGTATAAAGTGGGAGTGCCAAGGCACCTCATAGAACAGTGCTAAACGTAAAAAGATTACAAGATCTAAGATCTAAGAGCCAGTTAGAGACTCGCTGTTAAATTCTAGCTAAAGAGATCAGAGACTTGCTATTAAATTCTAGCTAAAGAGAGCTTAAAAACCCCCTTAAGATCTTGACAACTATTCTTCATCCACTTTCACAAACTCCCATGTTGGCACTAGAGCTAGAGAAAATGAGTGGCATAAAAATTGAATCACTAATTTAGCTAAAATTCACATGGTTAGCACATAAACCTATGTCATAGGGTTTGTCGAATTCAAACCTTTGAGGTTTGAAATTGGTGATCCTAAAAAAATAAATCAAAATTGTTCAGGTTTGCCAAACCTCAATGCTGAATCTTAAGGCCAAATCTTAAGGCCAAACCTTAATCAATTTCAACTAGTTTGAATTTGAATTGCAAAATGAATATAAAGACAGATTTTGAACATTTTTTTAAAAAGTTCATGAATTAAGGGTTTTATCATTTAGAGTTTTATTTGAAAAAATGTCTGATACCCACATTCTGTTCCCTCCATTGCAGACAGTGATTCATTCCACCGCACCATCGACAATCTTACACAAACTTCTCCAGCTCACCTTGCTCAAGCCGCTTAGCCTTTAGGAATTTGTAGCTTGAAATGAAATTCTTTGTTTTGCTCAGATAACAACCATGACAGGTTTGAGACTCGATTCTCTGTAGTTTAGACATAGAATAGCACAAGACTCATGACTCGAGTGACAAGGTCAGCTTGAATCCTCATGTTAAGTAGTATGCACTTTAGTCATAATACAATGTTGTGTTGCACCTGTGAGAAGTACAATTGAACCAATTGAACTGGAATTGTAACCAAACGTGTTGAGTTAAATGCTTAGATCTAGTTGTTTGTTGGCTGGAAAATCTCTGCATAATCAAATAGATCAGATCAGATATAATCTGGAAAGAACACATTAAGAGGCATAAAATTGATTGATGTGACATTTAGCATATTGTCTTAACATCTAAGTGTCTTGAGCATCAATTTGTTGGCATAAATCTCCAATTTATAGTGACTGATATCTCTGCATAAATGTATGAACATATCTGATATTTTCTAAATAACACATCTTAAGAGGGCTAGAAACTCATAAATTTACGTTCGCAAGTCATTAGGCCACTCATTGGTGATATTCAGTTTTATATGCTTGATAATTTCTTGGTTTGAAGTGATATATTTGCTGCTGTCCTATCTGTCACATAAATGTTTTTTCATGATCAAATTGGCTCATTGTGGTTATGTTAACATTTACTTTGTCTTGTGTTAGATCTAAGAAGTGTTAACTTGGCACTAAATCACTCATATAAGCTCTAATCTTGTTGGATATCTTAAGTCTTCTTTGAACATATTATCTTTCTTGGTACCAAGTAACATTGGCATTAATCATCGTTGGAATATCTTGAGTGAATCTAATTGACATCTTAAGTTTTATTGGTTATCATTCTTAGTGAACATCTCTTAACATTGGTCATTGACATATCTTAAATTGTCTCAAGTAATCATTGTTAAATTAGGTAAGTGTTCTTAATTGCTAAGCATCTTGTGGATTGATCTATTGTTTAACATTGACACTTGTATCATTAAGCACTTGTCTTGTTTTAAGATTGTCTTGCAATTCATTATTAAGTGCTCTTGCTATAAGGTAATTAACATTAAGTACTTAAGGAACATAAACAATCTTAACTCAAGACCGACTCACATCCCTTGCATAAGCATTCTAGGCCTAAGTGCATTAATAATTTACATCCAAGCATAAGCTTGGTTGATAGACTCATAGGGCCATTCTCTCTAACCTAGCTTGAGGGATTCAACACCTTTTTAGTGGTTAACACGGTGACCTTTTAGTCGTCAGAGCCACATTCTCTGCGACATCAGAGGCACCAGGTGGTTGGAACACAGGGGGAGGTATCGGTAATCATGCCTTTGCTTACTTCCCGTTGGCTTCTATCCCACAACCTACTCTAAATACTGGTATCAAAACAGTTAAGAGGGAGGTTCCATTTAGAATAGGCACACAATTTAAAATCAACCAAGATCCTTGCATCACACCTAGGTCCTAGGATTTGCATAACATATAGGGTAGTTAATCATTTAAGCAACGGTTGTCCATCCGGTTGCTTGGTCTTAATTTATAATACGCAAGAATTTGACTCCATAAGGCTTTGGTCTTATATATAAATGTAATCTAATCTTTGAGTCTTGTTAAATTTAACCAATTAACTAGGCCACTCAACCATGCCTTCTGGACAAGTTGGTTCCCAACTTGTCTTCCATCATCTTATTTCCATAGGGACTCCCCCCTCATAGCCTGATGTTGGGAGACATCTAGAACGGAGTGGGTGGGGATCAGAGTGACTACCTTCGCCTTGAGCAGTTGTCGTGGTGCCTTTACAATCTGAGCGACAACAATGCCCAAGTTGGAGCCCGATGTGCACCATCTTCATGGACTTAGGTGGTTTCTAGAG
This sequence comes from Pinus albicaulis, assembly GCA_034641835.2. Classification (NCBI taxonomy): domain Eukaryota; kingdom Viridiplantae; phylum Streptophyta; class Pinopsida; order Pinales; family Pinaceae; genus Pinus; species Pinus albicaulis. The sequence goes on from CM076580.1 coordinate 616,363,867, forward strand.
TGGCAGTTGATGAGCTCAAGGGTTTGATCAACTAGGAGCAGTTTTGAGTAGCCTAGACTTTTGTGCGGAGAAGGACATCTACAATAGAAGATGGGTAGTCTTCTTAGCCTGTGTTCATTGTGGGAGATGGAGATCTTGTAGCGATAGGTGGCAACCCTCCATGCGTTATGTTAGTCTTCATTGGAGCAGTGCAGGAAGACTATAGCGGGTTGGAGTCCCTGAGTAGGTGAGTAGCAGTGGGCAGTTGTGAGTTGTTCACAAACGGAGTTGTGAACAACTCAATAGGAGTCTCGATGTGTTGTGCCCTTGATGGACTAAGGCACAACTAGTAGCTCTACCTCAGCTAGACGGTTAGAGTACCTTGTTGAGGGTAGATTCGTTGTTGATGGATTGACAACAAGCCCAGTTTTGTATTCTTGCATCAATGGATGTATGAGGGCCATTATCCTTGGTATGAGAGCCCTAGACTGTTGTTTTATTCAGTTGGATTAATATAATGAAGTTGGATTATTGTACAAAGTTGTGTATATTTTGTGCACTAGTAGATTTACTATTGTTTGAATTCCACTGTGCAAAGTAGTTTTGTTGTGATCCTTGGTTTCGTAGCGTCAATGATTTAAGATTCTATCCTAGACACCAGGATCGTGGAAAAACAACACACACACACACACACACACACACATATATATATATATATCAATTGAGTTTAGCTTGGTTAGTTGGGCAGAATAGTTGTTATCGTCCCAACCTAAGTTCAAGTCTTGTAAGTTGACAGGTTAACCCTTTGGAATAGAGTAACCTTGTTGCGCTCTTAAGTGAGTCTATATTGAGGGCTGACCTAGTACCAACAACCTCTCTCTTGCCTTTGGGCTGAGAGGGAGGCCGACTTTCTTTCCTGACGAGTATACCGGTGTTTCCAAATTTTTTACATGGAAATATATGCGCAGGAGAGAGTCGACACTCTCTCGGAAGCCCAATTTGGGAGGTTGTTGTTGAACTTGACCTCAATCTCAGCGATCCCTTGGGCGCAGTAAAGTTACTGAGGAGTTGCATGTCAACTACAGAGACGAACAAGAAGGAAGACTGACACGGTAGCGTGTATATGAGAGTATGACCGCGAAGCTATTTCACAGGAAGTATCAATATCTAAAAAGTTGGTCCTTATCGCCTCTATTTTGAGAATCTCTCTCTCTCTCTCTCTCTCTCTCTCTCTATATATATATATATATATATATATATATATATGTTGAAAAGTGTGTATAATTGAACCTTTTTGGAGAATACGAATTCAAATTGAACTTAATCGTTGCCGAACTCGAACTCGAACTTGAATTGTGTGACATAGCTATAGACTAACCCTCTTCCTATATCCATTTCTTGTTGTTACCTTGATCATCCTCTCTGCCTTCCACAATAGTCATCTTGTATTCCATGCCATCTCCTTGCTTAAGAATTCATTTCACTACAAGACATAAGTCCTTTATCAATGCGTTTTATTTTCCTTTATGGTTTTAAATTTTCATTTCTTGCAATTTGCATAACAATTTTTCATTTCTCATAATTGAAATAACAACCACATAATAATTTTTTTTCATTCATATAATCAAGTTACATGTCTTGCTTCTCCAAATTGACTTGCATAGTAGCTATAGATTTGGCTTGGTTCTTGTTGCTGCACAAACTAGCAGGCCTAGTATATAGGCTAGAGCTAGAGGGCACAACAACAATTTGGGACAAAGGCACATTGTCACCACAACCTATGTCTCCTTCTCTTCTTAGATTTTCACTGGTGGGAGGAGTCCCAATACCCCTCATTGTGGTTAATATGTCTACACAAGGGTTCAAAGTGAGGCAATGATGGCTCATTCAATGGAAATCTTCAATTGAGGTGTAAGCTTTGGGAGAAGTTAGGTTGACTTTCCACAAAACCCCCCTTGAGATAAAGACTATATGAGACCTAGGGTTGAGATATTTGACAAAATAAGAGTTCATCCAAGGTCAAGATAGTCAAGAGAAAAGGTTTAGAATGATATGCTACTAAAGCACAAACCTTTAAGGAATCCCTAAGTTGAGAGATGGATTCTAGTGTTCCCACTTAGTGCGATAGCTAGGGCATAAAAGAAAACGAGATTCCACCATCGGAATTCATTCAAAACTTGAGGATACCTAGAGGAGAGGCTAAAGAACAATCCCATTAGGAAAAAATTCAAAACACACTCTACTAAAGGATTTCGCACCAAGCCCTAGAGGGGCCTCCCTATCCTTAAAGGGACGAAGAAAAGAGAGAAAAGAGACGTGAAGAAAGATGGATTTTTCAATAAGTGATCACCAAGGATTCTAGACCAGTGCTTTCCTATTGGGAAAAATGCAGTCAAGAATTACTTTGGTTTGATAATTTTCCTCTTCAAGGAGACCTAATGTAGCTTCGCTAGCCCTAGAGAAGCAACTTCATGGCTACTAGAGTTTTTGTTACTTCATTGACAAATGTTGATGGAGTTTCAAGGAAACAATATACACGATTGACCTCTAGGAACATTCTTTCATCATTATCTATGAGTAATGCATGAAATCCTTCCAATAACCTTAATGTTCTCATAAATTCACATTAAACTAGGGCACATTAAAGAACATGAAATAACATTCCATACAATAGACATTTAACAATGTAAAATATAACATCAAAGTGTACTTACAAGACAATGAGAATATATCCATCCCATTAACATTGCAAAAAGAAGCTCTAGGAACAGATAGCGAAAATTTCCAAATTTCAAAGTGTATCCAAACATCCAAATTTTGTCCAAAATTGTGGGTCCGAGTTTCTTAAGAAGAGAGATCGAAAGCCAAGTTATGATGAAATACAAAATGAGGCCTCTCTTATTTAAATGAGGCTCCTCAAGTTTGAATTAACCTAATCTAGCCCTAACAATATTTTAATGTACAAAATAACACATCTTTGGTGACAAGCCCACCATATAGCTCATGAAGTGAAAGATAAGCCATCCAAAGCTAGTCGAAATGATAAAATAATTGTAAGAGGGCTGTTAGAAGGCTTGAATGAATCCTCAAAGTACCATGATGAATAGGAGGGCTCCATAAATGATGGTCAAGGGGGTGACCCCTTGATTGCCAATAAAACATCATGTGGTGCTCCCAAGTGGCTCTGGGGGACAAGCAATGGTCTCATGGGTATCCAAGTGGCTCAACAACAAGTCGATGCTCCATCAATGAGGGCTAGATGATGATACATGCCCTCCCATGTCTCTCCGGGTGAGACAAAACCTTCTCTCAACTGTCAAGAGTTGGGTGCAATCACAATGTGTAGCCAACTGGGCAACGTGGTCCAAGTGCGTCATCATCTTTGTACAACTCGGGCACGAACAGGCAATGCGGTGGTACTGAAGAAGCCCATGGTGTGGCAATCGGTGCTCTGCAGGGCTGGGGCCCATGGCTCTCAACACCACCCTAGAAGTGCCATTATGACCCTCTAGAGGGCTTGGATCCTGTATAGGGAGGTCAAGTCCAAGATGAAGACCCATATGCAATCCTGTATAAGATCCAATGCATCTCCTCATCTTCCAGTACACAAATTCATTAGTGCAATTGAGTAAACAAGCTTGCTAATCAGGGGTAGAAATGGACACTTCATAGTAGCATGCCCTTCCAAATGGGATGTGGACATGTACTAACATTACCTTCTTTGACGAGAAGTTAATTAAGGACCCTATTGGGTGATTTCAACCTTTAAGGGAGTGACAGGTCCATGGTATATCCATATAATGGCAGGTGTCATGTGAAATGGTGATGGAACAAAGTGGGGGCAAGAAGGAAGGCTCCAAGCCACATGCCATGGTACAAGGGTAGCTATGATGAAGGAGGCCCACACCTTGGGTGTATGAATGTAGGAGGGAGAAATCATGGTACATGAGTTACCTCGATCTTTTTTTTTTCCACCCTTCTTCATATGCCTTTGCCTTTTATTGATTTTTCTTCTTTTTATTGCTCGGGGTGCAAGGGGATGAGAACATGATGTGTAAGATGTGACAGTAAATACCCCCTTAAGGTGGGGCTGTTCATCACCCACCAGGGGTTGGGACAATCATGGGCTCCTAATGATGCAGGGGGCAGTTCATCACCCACCAGGGGTTGGGACAATCATGGGTTCCTTAATGATGCAGGGGGCAGTTCATCACCCACCAGGGGTTGGGACAATCTTGGGTTCCTTAATGATGCAGGGGGCACTCATAGGGCCCTAGGAACTAGGGTGATGGCCATAATGATAGGGGGTAGAGCTCATGCTTGGCTTTTTCCCACACATTAAATTTTATTATCTTGACCATCTTTTGCATTTTATGGTACATTTCCTGTTGTGTGTGGCCATATTTTGCTTTTAACTTGTTGTATGTGGCCATATTATGCGTTTAACTTGTTGTGTGTGGCCATATTATGCTTTTAACTCTCTTTTTAGCAAGACTCATAGGATGTCGTGTTCAACCCTCCCCCAGCTCCAACGTAGGCCTTAGGGAGCACACAAACAACGATAATAGTAGACCCTAATGTGCAGACGATACGGGATAAGATGGACATAAGGGCACATAGGGTGATCCTTGAAGCTATTAAGGATAATCTTATTCCACGTGTTGCGAAAATACCATATCTAAGGAGACGTTTGATGCCTTAGTATTGCTTTTTCAAAGTGATAACATGAGTCAAAAAATGATTCTCAAAACTAATCTCAGAGAGTGCAAAATGAACCCCTTTGACAATGTAACTAGCTACCTTATGAGGATCACACAGATTGGATGTAGAGCTAGTGAATGTTGCTATGAATAAGTTCACCAAAGCATGGGAACCATTCATCATGTGCATTTGTGCTTGAGAACATCTTCTTGATTGGGAGAGACTTTGGGATGACTGCAACCAAGATGAGACTTGTAAAGAGGCTAGGACCAACGACCTAGTTAGCAAAACAAAGAATACCAGAGGGAAAGTTTCCATCAAGAAGCGCGATGGTCAGGGAGAGGTACGACAGTTTGGGCAGAAGAGTGATATGAGCAAAGATCAAATGCTATTTCTACCATAAGAATGACCACTTTGCTTCTTAGTGTCCACAGAGGAAGAAGGCAAAGTGGAAGTCACAAACAACTGTAGCGATAATAGAGACACAGTCGAGCGAGCTTTCTTCCAAGTTTGAGAGTGGCTTTTCACTTGTGTCTTGCCTTTCTACTAGCACCATTGCTAGAACTGCCTTGTACTTGGACAGTGGCACCTGTAGTTTTGCAGAGGATGACTTAGGGATCCATATTGAGATTGGCGATGATGCCAAGTATGCAGTGAAGGGATTCGAACGCGAGTCACGAGGGTCCTTTGATGCGCAAGAGGTACTCTATGTACCTGGCCTAAAGAAGAACCTTTTGTCCATCTCAGTTTTGGAGGAAAAAGGTTATGAGTTTAACTTCCAGAGGGTGCATGTGTTCATTTGCCCATAGGGAGCCAGTCCAAAGACTGTAGTGAGGATTGGAGTCTAAGAGGGGAACTTGTATAGACTTCAGGGTTAGCCTGCTCAGGCACTTGTGTACACCTGTGAGAGCATGTGCGAGGCTTGGCATAAGAGTATGGGACATCTCCATCATAGAGCTCCACCATTTTTGAGATGAATGGTCACTGGGCTTCGAGACTTCAGTCTGGACCAACAGGGGTGGTGCAAAGGGTGTATACTTGGCAAGAATGTCAAGGCATCTTTCCCTAGTAGCGAGACTCAATCCAAAGGCATTTTGGATTTGATTTGTTGTGATTTAGCACAATAACTTTAGTAAAGGGCACATCTTACTTTGTGGCCATTGATGACTTCTCCAGGAAGACCTGGATCTACTTCATGAAGATCGAGGTTGAGGTCTGTTAGAAAATGTAACTAAGTTTGATCTTCATAATTATCTTTGTACTTATGTCATGTATATTTTATGTAAAAAGCAAAAAAGAAGAAAAATTAAATTTTAATTTTCAAGCATGGGTTTCATGCTCAAAAAATCATTATTTCATTAGTTAAGCATGTTCTTCATGCTTCTAGGATTTGATGAGTCAAAGAGCCAAAGTCCTATTTGGACCTATTGTAAAGAAAAAGGAAAAATGATTTTTAAATATGTAATGTGGGTCAAAAACCCCTCTAGATGCCAAGTCGGCCCTACCTGTCAAGTCGGCCTTGCCTCAAAGATTATGTCTATTAGAATTTAGAACCCCTCTGGACAGTATAAATAGATGGTGAGTTGAGCTCATTTGGACACACACAAATTCGCTGGATTGGTTTTGAAATCTTGCAGAAGTAGGAGGGTCGAAGTTTGAAATTGTAGATGTGTTTGTGGAAGTTCTGCCATATCATATCTCTTGTTGAAGATCTGTTGCTGGTCTCTTGCTTTTTATGGATTTGCTGTATAGAAGGAGAGTTTGACTTGGCATCTAGAAGGTTGGAGTCTTGAGTCTTGGATATCTCACTTTGACCCTCTGTGGAAAACCTCCTAATAAAATCCCGATAACATCTGGAAATTGCGAGTTTTTCAACTTGCCGATGTTATCGACCAAGTTTTTCGGGATTTTTTCAAACTTGAAAAACTTGTGATTTAATCAATAAACTCCCGATAAAATCACGATTCGAACAAAAAAGTCGTGGCTCAAGACCAGGGCGCATATAAGTTGGGGAAAGTCCGATTTTTTTACCAAAGATGAAAAAATCACGATTTTATCGCGCGAGTTTTTCGGGCTGCCGATTATATCGGCGATAATTTCGACGATTTTTTGAAATTATCGTTAGCGCGATATTATCGCGATAATTACGAAAAAATTGCGATTATTTTGGTAAAAATCGTGGGCCCATCAAATAGCAACCCTATAAGTTCAAAAATCGATTTTTTTTTTTTTGTCATTTTTGCAGCCCTCTCATTTTCCTGACACACCCTGTTGGCAGTTCATGGTAATGTTAAATTCTTAAAGTAAAAGTGATTTTTCATTTTCATCCTTTTACTTAAATTTTTAACATTACCATGAAATGACTCGAGATGTTTAAGAGTGGTTTCGACCTTATTGGATTTCATATGGAGAAACTAGAATTTTAGATTTCACTCAAAATTCAACAGACTTAATGGTTTTCAGGGTTTCATGGTTTGGGGATTTGCATTGTTTCCATTTGATTCTATTATGTGTAAGGGTATGAGATTGGCATTTGATCAAGAGTATGAAGTCCTTTAAGAACCTTGATGTTGGTGGCATTGATTGTTGAACTGTGTTGATGTTGGTGGTATTGATTGTTGAACTCCCCTACTGTGGCCTTAACAAGAATGTACCCTTCACTCAAAGGAAAACAACTGGTTAGGCATGTTAATCTTTTTCTACCGCATTTTAAGGTTGAGCAATCCAAGTATGAAGACTTTGAGCTAGATGATGTTTATGTATCTCTTGTTGATGATCCCATTTCTAGTAGCGATGAATCAATGATGAGTTTCATGAGGAGGAGGAGAAGGAGCAACAATAGGAGGAGGAGGAGAAACAATAGGAGGAGGAGGTGACACCACCTACCCCTGCTATCGGTAGAGGACGTGGTCTACCTCCTTTAGCTCCTAGTGCTTCAGGATCTGGAGCACAACAGAGTCCATTGCCAGCCCTGCCAACTTCTTCGTCTAGAGGGAAAGCTGTTACATTTTCTCGCAAGAGGGGCAGAGGAAATCAGTAGTATAGGTTATTTGGTGCATTCCTTTGTATATAACATTATGACTCATGATATGAGATACATTATTATATTTTTTGTTGATATTTTGAGATTGAGTTGAGACTAAGGACTTAGTATTCAGGACAGGATTCAGTTTTATGTGTGATGTAGCACTAGACATGATATTACACATCTTATATATTAGTTTTTTTTTTCATATTTATGTGTCAATGCATTTATTTTATGCTGTAGATGCTTTAGATATTAAAAAAATTGAAAAAAAATGAATATGTTTGTATGTGCCGATTTTTTCCCCTCGGCGATAATATCCCGATAGCGATTTTCTCATCTTTGTTTTTTACTCATTTTGTTATTTTTAAATTTTTTTGAGTTTTTGCCATTTTTTCCAATTTTCTCCCGACTTTAACGACTTTTTCAATTTTCATACCCTTGCCGATTTATTCTCGAGTTTGACTTTTTCCACATTGCTTTGATCTGATTCTACAAGAAGATAATTTTTCTGGGTTTTCCCCTGGGAGGGTTTTTGCCCTAGCTTGGAGTTTATATCTTTTGTTCATTGTTTTTCTTGTGATCTTCATGTTTACATTTTTGTAATTGTTTGATGAAAGAATATAATAAAGATTAATAAAAGGTCAACAAACTTCACAAACAATTATCAAAGAAAGAGAAACCTAATCTAAATCATAAGCCTCCCGATTCTCAACATGGTATCAGAGCTAAGGTTTGAAAATTGGAGGCCTGAAGGTCACTCTATTGGCATTTTATCGTAGTTTTGTTTGGTGGCAAGTGGTTTGAAGAAGGTTGCTTTACAATAGCTTGGAGGGTCAGATTTATTTTGCTCAAAGAAACTCTCATTACAGTGCTAGGTTCGATTCATGAACCATGTGGCACGCATTCCCTGTTTTGTGGGTCATTGAATATCAGAGGCTCGCACACTCTATCCTCTAACTCATTTCGTTAGATCAGTTCATCTGATATAGTCTCTGTAAGCTCATATTTCAAGCTTAGAAGCTCGCACTATTATTTCTGAAGGGTTCTCTATGGATCACATGTTTTCCAAGAAGCTCATAATTCCTATGTGTCTTGCATTCCAGAGATCCACAAAATAGAGACTCACATTTACCCATTCTTGTGATTCGATTTATAATACACACTAGTCAACATTGACCCATATATATATTTTGAATGGTTTGTTGAATTAGCTTTCTATTGGCTCATATGGTTATCTCTGAGGCTCGTTACAAAAAACTCACACTGAGGCTCGTTACAAATAACTCACACTGAGGCTTGCAACGTTTTGAGGCTCGTGACATTGCTCACACACAAAGTGGCACTTTGGTTTCTTTGAAAAGCTCGTAATTTTTGTCGTGATCTCGCTTTATGGATAGTCTAGCTATACCACAACGACTTTACATTCGCACCTGTGATTGAGGCTCGTTTCTGAGGTTTTTACTCCTTGTGGATCAAGATCCTAAAGCATGTATAGCGGCTCGTTCTTTGTAACTATGGTTATAACCATTATGATGGCTCATGTGTGTGTGTGTGTATATATATATATATATATATATATATATATATATATATATATATATTTGGTGACTCTTTCTACAGGACCTACATTGCACAGTAGCTCATGACATCGCACAATGATTCTGTATACATCGTGATTGGTTTATCCCCGTGCTAAGAAGCTGTCCTTTTAAATGAAGTTGGTGATATCAAAAGACCATATCTCCACAAAAGAGGTCAGGTAAAGTCTAAAGAGGTAAGTATAATTCTTGTAATGTTCTAAATCATGATGATAACTATTTGAAAAAGGTCTGAAAAGTCTCTAGGGTTTTGTCGTTGATCCTTTGCATGTTCTTAAAGATCTTGAGAATCTAAGACTTGCAAATATATGAAGTCTTGAAGATTCTTGTTTCTGAACCCTAACTTAGATTGAATTAATCCTAGAAGCAAAGGATTAAGCTAGAAAACCCTAACCCTAACTAATTGTTCCATCTAAGGAATCCCTAGCTCTTGGGAAATGGTATCTAGGGTTTGTAGGTTGAGTGTTCTTTGATATTAAAAATATCTCGAAACCCTAACATAAAAGTGTTTTGAGAGAAAGACTCTAGAGTATGTATCAAACACTACCAAAAGTTGGATTAAGATAAAACCTAGGGTTTGAAGAAAAAACCCTAGGATTGGGTGTTTATGCTAAAAGTAAAAACCCTAATAAGGGTTAGATCAAGGAATTTCTTAGATTTATATCTAGAACCCTAGAAGTACACTTTTGAGTAATCATTGTAACCCTAGATTGACAAGATTGACATCATGGTCTTATATTTGTATACTTTGCCTAGTTATACTTGTTGATGAGAATTGCAAGCACATAAGGAAGCTGTTAAAATTGTGGAAGCAAAATGACAAGGATGGAAAACAAAAATAAAGCAAGAATCACACTTGATGATGACTTCTTGATAATGATGAGCATGATAGAAAGAGGGAGATGTGGAACCTTGATGATATTGAAGGTTCCAGTTGATGAGTGCATTCTAGGAACACATTGATCATTGAAAGATGAAACATAACCTTGTTGTAATATGAAGATAGAACATGCAAAGGAATGATTGTCTTCAAAGGGAGCAAGTATGAAAATTTGACACTTGGATTTAAGCTGCGCGATCTGATCATGAACACATGGATTGCGTGGATAACACTATTGATGGCTTGGATAAGCATGAGAGCAAAATTGATATTGGAAAGCTGACATAACTTATGAGGCAAAACTCTGTTATGAAGGAAGAAGACATGTGCTAGAAACTATGAGGAAGCTCGACTCCTTGAAGAAGATAGATGAACTAGTTGATGATAAAGTTGCATGATGATTGACGAATTCCAGAAATGTCGAAATTTGATATGAAGTGATGATATTAGGAGCCAAGAAGCCCTATCATGAAGATAAAATGTGAAAGAAGGTTGAAGCTCAGATATGATGTATTGCGAGATAGGAGCCCTTGCAGCTGCTACTAGTAAGATCTCCACGAAAGAACAAGTAGCCGATGCATTGATGAATTATGAGACTTGTTGTCGACTAAACTGTACAGGCAAGATGCTACAACGCTTAGGGCGGGGGCTATCACTCTGATCCCTGCCCTCTCCGTTCTAGCTGTCTCCCTACAACAAGCTATGGGGGGTAGTCCCTATGAAATGTGAAGATGGGAGACTTGTTGGCAACCAACAAGTCCGGGAGACACAACTGAATGGCCTAGCAAATTGGTTGAATTAGGAAGTTAAATGTTTTGATTAGATTAATTATGAAGATCAATGCCTTGAATGGAGTCAACTATTTGCTTAAAACAAATTATTACCAAGTTACCGGATGAATAATTGTTGCTTAAGGATGCTTCACTATCCTAAATGAGATGCAAATCCTACAAGCTAGGCGAAATGCAAAATATTGGTTTATTTTAGTTAAATGCTCACTCTGAATGTATCCTTCCTCTTAATTGTTTTGAAACTAGACTCTAGAGTAGGTTATGAGAGAGAAGCCAAGGGGAAGCAAGCAAAGGCTTGGTTAAGGATACCTCCCCTTAGGTTCTAACCACCCGTTGCCTTTGGCGCTACAGAGGCTGTGGCTCTGACGAATGCAAGGTCACCGTGTTAACCACTAAAGAGGTGTTAGGCTTCTCAAGCTAGATGAGAAAGGTGGACCTATATCTCTATCAACCAAGCTTAAGCTTGGAAGTAAGTTAATTAATGCAAGAGACTAATCCTAGAATGCAAGTGCAAGAGATGGATGAGTGATCTTAAGGTGAGACTACTTGATGTTCATAAGTACTTAATTACAACGATCTTCAATTATGAACAATGAAATGCTTGAACAATAGACAATCTCAACCACAAGAGAGTGCGTAATGACACCAACAGAAAATAGCTCAAGTGACAAATAAATTACCATTGTGTCAATGAGAGATATCCAATTTAACAATGAGCATTAAATCCACTTATCCAATGACCATATAGCAATGAGAAATTAAGAGAGATATTCCACAACGTCACTTAGAGCAATAGCCACAATTGTTAAACTCTTAGCAACTTGATTAGAACACTTATTTGTGTGAGGTTAAGGGTGCAAACAGATGATGATTATGCAAAAATGCAATATGGATCAGCCAAGAACATATGATTGCAGCGATGATAAAATCACCCAACAACTCAATTTAACACCTATCTAAGATCTACAAAATATAAGCAACAAGAACTATATCACCGCCGTAATTTTTACATCAGACCTTATGCAGTAAATTTTAGACCTTAAAATATTGCTACAATGTTCAGAAAATGATCAAATATGCATGGAGAAAGCCCAATGAGTGCAAATGACAATACAATGACAAAATATGATCACCAATGAGTTGGCATAGCAAATGTCAATACAATGACAAAATATGATCACCAATGAGTTTTTATGCCACTGTTGTGAAAATTGATCACTGCTGCTAGTGTTTTTATGTGGCTGTAGCAAACATATCAGATCTGAAACTAACAATCAGCCCACAAGAAAACCACTTATATGCACTCAAATTAACTTAGGCTTACTTCTAAATGCTCTAGGTGATTTATTGATGAATTTAGATTACAAATATGTTTAGGCCTTAATTATACTGCTGTCATAAATTACTTTAGAATTCAGAATTAGGACACAGGTGAAATAAGAGGGTTAAAGAGCAAACCAAGAGGCCTTAAGATCTTGTGGAAGTTTAGATTGACCTCCAATGAGCTTGGCTACCTACAAACACCAAATCAACCCAAATAAATGTTGCAAAACCAAATGTTAGCCCACTAAAATAATGCAAAAATCATAGATGGCTGAATACAAGGCTAGGGCTAGGGCTAGAAGGCTAAAAAACCTCAATACTAGGGTTAGAAATGACAAATCAGGGGCTAGAAGGGTAAAATAAGGGCAAAGATCAAAGGAAAAGGGCAAGATGAGGCCATGACAAGGGAAAATATACCCTCTAGGGCTGACGTCAAGTCCAATGGGGCTTATGCAAGGCAGGGGAAGTCCCTTTAGGGGTTGCGGCTAGGGTTTCTACGGGGTCGAGGGCTCCTAAAGGCAGCTTTAGGCTGTGGCCGGGCAAAAAAGAGGGGGTCGAGGCCCTAGGAGGGCTAGACGACTGCCCTAGAGGGAGGCCGCAAGTCTTTAGAGGCCACGACCAGCCCTAAAAGGGCTTCAGACAAGGGAAAGAGGGGGACGAGGGCCCTAGGAGGCCACTAGGCCTCACGGGAATGACTAGGCCAAGGGCTTCAAAAAATTCTAGAAACTTGCAAAATACCAAAATGCCATAAAGTCACTGCCAAATTGCTAGACATTGGGCTTGGAGGATGAATGGAGGCTAGATCTCGCCTTCCTAGGCCTAGATATGCCTCACAACCCCAACAAAATCCCTTGATCAGCTTAAAGTTCACATGCACAAATGAATCAAAGAATGCCAAAACCCCAAATATATGTACAAAAAATAAAAACCCCCAAAATAATAAAACCCCAATTGCTGCAAAACAAATGGGTTAGAAATAATTTACAGATGTACAATATACACAAATTTAAGAATTTTTGAAGAATTTTTTTTTTTGATAAATATCAATGGATGAGTATATTTTCGAAAGGTAAATATTGGCTAAAACCCTTCTGCAAAATCAAATACCATAAAGAAAATCTCAAAGCCCAAAACATAGTGAGCCTTTCCCCACAGTCTGTAAACTTGGAGCCCAAGGGCTAGCGTACTTGTAAATCTCTATTATATTCTCAAGAAAATTGTTAGATCTTATAATGAATTAGACCACCCAAGATAGAATATATCAATAAAATGTTGTTATCATCGACAAATGAAATAACACCTATTAATCAATTTCCAACCTAAAATATGACTACACATAGCTAACACATACAACAGATCAGCAGAAGAGAAACACCATGAACTGAACCCCAAAGTCTTTCTATTATGATACAAAATGTTCCCAACAGAGCAACAACTCAATACCAACGTTCAAGAATTACATCATCCAAAAGATATTCAATAGACGCAAAATGACTTCTTTATATAGAGAAACCCCTCCAAGTAGAAAATAATGGCTATTTGGCTTGATCTTCGTCAAAATAATCTTGACCGTTGAAAATAACTTGATCATCTTATAATCTCCACTGTCGAATTTTTAATTTTGAGGAAAAATTCGAATTTCTCTTAAAACTCATTTTTAATTAATCCAAAAATTAATATTTTGGATTAATTTCCTCAAATAGGTGACTTTGACTTAACCACCAAGGGCCAAGGGCCCAATTTTTCTCAAAATATCCATTTTTCCCTTTGTGGGGGAATCCAAATATTGACTTCTTTTTGACCCACGAGTTTTTTGATTATTTTCCACTTGGAGAGAAATTAATCTCTATATGTTTTTTTGACTCAAAATTAATTAATTTTCTGACTTAGGATTTTAATTTAATTTAGCTAGAAAAATTAATTAATTGACACTAGAGGAGATTAATATTTTTTCCACCCTCAAATATTTTAGCAATGGTGTCTAAGTATGAGGGACCATGCACTAAAATATTGTTGACATCAGATTATACAATTAATTTAACCCTCAAAGGGGGAATACACCTTTACAGATAGACACTCGTGACTTTACCCAATTTTGCGACTCAATATGATATAGTATAGAACAAGTATGTTTGAACTTTGTAATAAAATAGTTTAGCCAAATGTGCTTAAATTATTCCCAAACATACTTTTACAAAGGCTCGATATAACACTAGGACTCACCTAAGACCTTGTCAAGAGATTCCACCCTCGCTTTGGGGTTTAAGCTGGAAGAGAAACTTTGCCGATTATTCGTGGTTAGAAACACATGTAATTCAGTGAGGTTAAAAAAATTCCTAGGATGAAATCTGTTGCCAAAATCAAAGGCTTACCTAGGTGTTGTTACATAAATAAACGATCATACTAGCATCATTTACAAAATGACTTGCAAAAATTGGGTTTACAATGATACAATAATGCTGGCTGATGACTTTAAATTTTGAAAAAATTTATTCACGTCTGTGCATCCTGCTTCCTTGGACTGCTGACAAAATGTGGTCAACAAGACCAACTAAGGATTGTGATGATGTCTCCTTGATTAAGAGGGAGCAAGAAATCTCCTCCATGTTTGAGGAGTAAGGACCTCTTCCTTGGTTGAGAGGGAGTGATGGTGGACACCATATTCTCCATATGTGTCATGCACTAGGCCAGGACTAACTGCTGTACGCCTAGTGTATCACACTGGGAGGGAGAATGGAGGATTGATAAGCATCTAAGGCTGGTACTCCTTGAGGATTGGGAATCCAAAATAGGAAGTAGTCTTGTGGACTAACACTTTGTGAGGATTGGATAGGGTATCCAAGACAAGAGTGGTCAAAGGGAATTGATATTCTTTGGGGATTGGGAATCCAAGATAAGAATGGACTTGGAAGGACATACTTGGTGAACATTCAGATGACTTGGAAGGACATACTTGGTGAACATTCGGACGGGGTATGTGCCTTGAGAGGCTGTGGTGTCCATATGTATGCCTCCCAACATTGTGCTCTAATCTCGTGGAGAGTTAGAGCTTGTTAGTCAAGGCCTTGTTATGTTACTATTTGACAATGCTAGTTATGATGTTGATGCTTAAATATGGCTTATCAATTCAACTCTTCTTATGAGAATATTTTAATTTGAGAAGTATCCTTATACCGGTTGTGGAATTATGAATACTTCCCTAGTTAAGAGGGTGTGTTAGAAAATGTAACTAGTTTGGTCTTCATAATTATCTTTGTACTTATGTCATTGTATATTTTATGTAAAAAAAAAAGAAGATTTTTTTTTTTTTCAAGCATGGGTTTCATGCTCAAGAAATTATTATTTCATTAGTTAAGCGTGTTCTTCATGCTTTTAGGATTTGATGAGTCAAAGAGTCAGAGCCCTATTTGGACCTATTGTAAAGAAAAAGGAAAATAAATTTTAAATATGTAATTTGGGTCAAAAACCCCTCTAGATGCCAAGTCGGCCCTGCCCCAAAGATCATGTCTATTCAAACCCCTCTGCATAGTATAAATAGCGGGTGAGCTCAGCTCATTTGGACACACACAAATTCACTGGATTGATTTTGAAATTTCGTAGAAGTAGGAGGGCCGAACTCTGAAATTGAAGATGGGTTTGTGGAAGTTCTGCCTTATCATATCTCTTGTTGAATATCTGTTGCTGGTCTCTTGCTATTGATGGATTTGCTATACAGAAGGAGGGTTTGACTTGGCATCTGGAAGGTTGGAGTCTTGCGTCTTGGATATCTTTCTTTGATTTGATTCTATAAGAAGATAATTTTTCTGGGAATTCCCCTTGGAGGGGTTTTACTTTGGCTTGGAGCCTATATCTTGTGTTCATTATTTTTCTTGTGATCTTCATGCTTACGTTTTGGTAATTGTTTGATGAAAGAATATAATAACGATTAATAAAAGGCCAACAAACTTCATAAGCAATTATTAAAGAAAGATAAATCTAATCTAAATTGTAAGCCTCTTGATTTCCCAACAAGGTCTTTAGTCATTTAGAGCTTTCAAAGCTCAGGTGGAGAATATGATAGGAAGGAAGATCAGGGTGCTAAGGACAGATAGTGGGGGTGAATACACTTCTAATGAGTTCACATATTTTTACAAGGAAGCAAGGATCAAGAGGGAGAAGACAATGGCCTATAACCTACGGCAAAATGGGGTTGCAGAGGAAGAACTAGTCTTTCATCAATGCGGTGAAGGCCATGATCCATGATTAGAGTTTGCTGATGTTTTTGTGGGCCGAGGCATGCAACACAACTGTGTATTTGCAGAACAGGAGCCCGCATCAGATTTTGGAGGATAAGACATTGGAGGAAACATTCCCAGGCAAGAAGCTTGTGATAGGACATCTCAGGATATTTGGTTGTCCAGTCTACATCCACATACCTGTGGAACAACGAACAAAGTTGCATCCCACAGGTGAGAGGGGCATTTTGGTGGGATACAACGAGGATTCAAAGGCTTATAGAGTCTTCTTGACAAATCAACGAAAGACAGTGTTGAGCCGAGATGTCAAGTTCGAGGAGAACTTGGCATCTAGGAAATCTCAAGACCTACCAACAGTTGTAGAGGAGCCTCAGGAGGAGAAACCAAAGGAGGAGTCATAGTAGAGACTTCGAGTAGCAGAGATAGGCAACCTTTAGTGCAAGAGGAGCAGTCAACTCCTTTGACATCAATTATAAGGCCTAGGTGGGTAGAGCAAACCTTGTGGGATGCTGAAGCGCTTGTTGAGCTTCCCAGGACCACTTTTAGGGAGAGCAGATCTCCATGGAATTTTCTAACGTACATGGTTTTGATGACCAACATCATAGACTCGGAGCCTTCCAACTTTGACGAAGCAACCAACCAATAGGTATGGAGAGATGCCTTGGTGGAGGAGCACAGCTCCATCATGAAGAATGATGTCTGGGAGATTGTGCCGAGACCAAAGTGGAAGTCAGTGGTGACTTCCATGTGGCTTACAAGGTAAAGCATGCAATAGATGGCAGTGTGGAGAAATACAAGGCTAGATTTGTGGCTTGCAGGTTCTCTCAAGAAGAGGGAGTAGACTATGAGGGGACTTTTGCTCCTATAACCAGATACTCCTCTATTCAAGTAGTTCATTCGATAGCTTCTGAGATGGGATGGAGCATCCATCAGATGGATGTGAAAACTTCCTTCCTCAATGGCATCATTGAGGAAGAAGTCTACATCAAGAAGCCACATGGGTTTGAGGTTCATGACATAAGGACACATGTATGCAAGCTTGAGATAACCTTGTATGGACACAAGAAAGCACCCAGGGCTTAGTATGCCAAGATTGATAGCTATCTGCAAGGCATATGCTTCACCAAGAGTGAGGTAGATCCCAACGTATACTTTTGTTTGTTGGATTTGAGCCCCTCGTTTTGGTGTTGTATGTGGACGATCTCATTCTGATAGGTGCAGAGAAACTGATCACAGGTTGCAAGTCAAATTTAACGTCAAAATTTGAGATGAATGATATCAGGCCGATGCATTATGTTTTGGGACTTGAGGTTTGGCAGCAACTGAGCGAGAACTTCCTCAAATAGTGGAAGTACACTCTAGAGATCTTGAAGAGATTCAGGATGGAGGATAACAGATTGATGGCCACTCTAATGGTGACTAACCTGAAGAAGATTGATTATTTAGTTTCAGAGTTGGCATACTCCAGATTGTACAAGTAGTTGATTGGCACGTTGATGTATCTGGTCAAAAGTCGACCAGGCATCAGCTTTACTATTAATAACCTAAGCTAGTTCATGGTGGAACTGAGGGTGGTTCACTGGGTTGCAGCAAAGCATGCACTTAGATATTTGTAGGGCACAGTAGGACATGGATTGCAGTACCTTGGAGGAGGTGGTGTGAGGTTGTAGGGGTACTTAGATTTAGATTGGGCAACCAGTGATACAGATCGAAAGAGCACCTCTAGGTGCTGCCTTAGTTTGGGGTTAGTGTTCATTTCTTGGTTCATCAGGAAGCAAGCCTCAGTAGCATTGAATTCAATTGAGGCAGAGTATATGGCGGCTAGTCTAGCTAGTTATGGAGCCATTTGGCTTCGCAAGCTACTCATAGAATTGTTTGATCAGAAGCTTGAGTTGACAGTGATTCACTACGATAACCAGAGTTGTATCAAACTCTCTGAGAATACAATGTTTCACGACAGGTCAAAGCACATTGAGAAATACCACTTCATCAGAGACATGGTGTTGGGGGGAGCAATCAAGCTCCAATATATTTTTGCAGAAGAGCAGTTGACAAAAATTTTCACCAAGCCCTTGGTGAAGGGCAAATTCGTTTGGTTTCGAGACAAGCTTGGAGTGGTGGAGAATACCTTATGGGTGTGTTAGTGTTTGTAGCTTAGATAGGTATTTCCATGAGAGTGTCTACTTATGGATGTCGTCATTAAAATTATCTTATGCTTTTTTAGAAGTTCACTTTATTAATTAATTAATAAAGTGAACATTCTTTTATTAAAGTGATTTTTAATTAATAAAGTGACTAAAGTGGGTCACTTAATAATTAATTAAAGAGAGCCATTGATCCCATGGTTAGATCTCAACCATTGAAGATTAGGTTTTTGGCTCATGTCAAAGTTATAAAAGAAAGAGAGGGCAAAGGGCAAAGAGACACGGAACATTCATTTCACAAGTCACGTGAGTGAAGGAGAAAATCATAGATCTGATTTTCAGCCAGTGGCGGGGATTTCAGCAGCATTTCAACAAGGAGAAGGCAGCTAGTCTTCAACAAGACAGGAAACCAGTTAGCAGCAAGGATAGGAGCAACCAGACAACCCAACAGAGCAGTCCGTCCAGAGTCTGTACCACTGTACAAATTTTGTACTGTCATATAGATTTGAGGGCAGGCTACCTTGATTTTCGTGCAAACTGTATTTTTCAGGTTTGCTGTTTGTTTGATTAATTCTCAGAGCCATTTTTCCCTGTGAGGGACTCTTGTAAGCTCTGAAGATAATTTTTGAATGAACTGATCTAGAAGGGCAGAAATATTTGTGTACTGTGTGTGATTGCTTTTCTCATTTTCCGCTGCTTGCAAAAATTAATATTACCAGCAAAGTAACTAGATCTGATCTGTTTGCTTAGATCGCTGGTTTTAGGATATTTTAACAAAGAGCACCAAGCCCTCAATGCACATCGATGTTGTTGGCATTGATTGTTGAACTCCTCTGTCATGGCCCTCGTAAAAGTACCCTTCAGTTAAGCAAATTCACTGATTAGGCATGCTGATCTTTTTCTATCTTATTTTAATGGTTAGAGGGTGATATTGATGAGGAGGATCCTAATATAGGCTATGATTTTGATGTTATGCAATATTTGTTGTAGAATGATTCTTTTTTGGAATCTAAATACCATTTAGAGACCCTTTTTTGATGTATTTTGGTTCAAAGATGGATGACACTCAATATATATTTTGGTTATATACACCCTTGCTATATACATGAGAAACTTTGCATATTTGTGTATAATGGTTTGGTGACTATTGGGAAGTGTGGTGGTCTTATACTTGCATGACACGGGATTGATTCTGTCCACTACCATATATTATTGGGTGCACCATATATTATTGGGTGCACCACACTGCCCCTAACGTGGACATGGGTAAATTGGGGGGTTAAACTAAGAACTTCATAATATTTTGCATAACACCATAACATGCTTTGCCCAGTGGAATACACTCGAGGGCTTTTCAGATAAAGGAGGACATGGGGATGGGCTTTTATCCACTTACATGTGAATAGGTCACGGGACCATTTGATATTATCTCTTTGGGTGCAACCACACATTCAACCACTACCTTGAGGTGACCCCATGGCTCCAGGCTATAAGGCCTCGTGGGAATTGAGTCTTGCCCAATGGTGAAAAAATCCTTGCTTTCCACCATTGGATCCAACCCAGTTGGGCTGGTTTGGATTCATATGGATGAACATGAATTATATGTTTTTTTGACATTCAAGTATTTTATGTAATTTTTGGTTGACCAGTCTTTTGGTCTGAATTTTTTTTGGTTCTGGTCCAGATCAAGTTTTTGGAGTCAACCAGTTTCGTTTTGATAATATTGATGAGGATGCTCTGACCATTTTACATTAAACAAATGAGGGGAGATTCATTGTTTTCTTTGCCATGATTCATCTCATCAGATACATTTATTTTTGTTTTGATGGGATTTTCTGTCATCCTGTTAGAACTTATGACTCGGGGCAAATAACATATTTTAGTATTGATATCTGATGTACCACTTGACATCTTATACATCATATATATCAATTTCATTTTCATATTTGTGTAGCAATGTGTTTGTTTGCTGTTGTTGTTGCCTTAGAAGTTTGAATTTTGAAAAAATGATTAGTTTTGCATTTTCTAAAGCTTCCTGATATTTTTAGACATTTTCCCGTTATTGCTGATAATTTAAATTTCAGACCCTTGGCCTTAAATTGCCTATAATGATAAATGTAACATCGGTGGAGATCCCATGTATGACATGGATGGTGAGACCTTGACAGATGACAAAGCTAATTTGCATCTTCCTTTTCCAATCAGCCTTGAGAGCAACCTCATGGAGCATGAAGAGGACATTGCAGATATGTTGAGACTCAAGAGCTCAACTTGTCACTCACGGGAATTGAATCTTGGTGGGGACAATAACACTACTTTCAACCACCTGGGCTAGTCTCGACTCTCAATTGACAAATCTCTGTTGATCTATGAGAAGAGTGTCAACATTATATCTTTTTGAAGCTTTTTTTATCGCTATACACAGGCAAGGTCATCAAAGGATTTTTTAAGCTCCTCTTTCGTCATCTGCATTTCATGTGATTAAATTTGTATCTTAGATTCATTCCTCAAATCTTATTTTGGCTTGTTTTCTCAATAGTCTATAGGTATTGTGTGATAATAATAATAAACTGTTTTACTTTATCAATAATATCTAATTATGAATTTAGTTTGCTCTGACCTAATTGCTACATTAAAGCATTTGGGGCAGAATTGTTGGGCTTTTGAAGTGTTATGCAAACATAATTTTATTTTATTTTTTATTTATATAATTTTTAATAATTTTTATTTTGATAACTTTACTTTTACCATATCTTTATGTTCCACATGAGGAATATACATGTTTCAGTCTTTGAGGGACTCTCAGACAACAAGGTTTGAAGCCATTACAAGGATATAATCATTCTGAGCTCAAACATGCAACATGCTGGAATTGAACCCTGGTGGGGGAGGATAACAACATTTATACCAGATTCCCAACCACCCAGGCTGCATCCGATTGAATTTTATGCAACGAGTCAGTAAATAGATACATTGAACATTCTAATTTTTTGCAAGTTATGAGTGTAAACACTAAAAATATTGTTTGCTTGATGCATAGTTGCCAAGTTCAAATTTGAATTTGGTATGATATGAAAATAATTCTGAATTGAAAATTTCAATTTGGGTGTATATATCGTAAATACTCTGGAAAAGCCAGTTGTTTCTTTTTTAAATACTAAATAAATGTGAGCAGTTTTCTTCTTAAATATTACTTTGATCGTATCTTTGATTAAACAACTCCTTCCTCACTGCTTTGATCAAGCCTGGGGTAATAAGACCCTCCCTTGCATTGTGGAACAATACCTTCACCTTCTTCTACAGGCCTAAGGTGGCCAGAATATTATAGAACGAACCAAACAAAGACATCATTAACCCTTCAGAATCTTTGCCTGCGGGATAACAAAACATCCAAGATCAATTATAATTTCAGATAGAATGCAGAAGATTGATCCTAGATAAAATATGGAAGATTAATCAAAGACTTTTCAGCCGAAAGGGTATGCACATCCTCAATGCAAAGCCAAAACTGAGGCATGCAGACTCAAAAACCCTGAATCTGGTTCAAACTGTGACATTCATGATTATGGTAAATGTTCAAATCATGTAAGAAAACAAGAGAGTTCAATGATTCGAATTCCGTGTGGCACCTCTTTGATTGAACTGAACTGAATTGAACTAAATAATTTGGCTGAATTGAACTGCTACCAAGTTTCCTAATTTTTTGGGCTGATTCAACCGAATTTGGTAAAAATGGCAGGATGGATGATATGGCTTTCCATGTTTCTTACATTTGGGCATCTATTCTTGGGAGTTGAATTTGTTGCGCTGAGAAAAGCAAGGTACATTATTCAGCCCAGTATTGAAGAGATTGTGACATCCATCCCATCCATCCATCCATAATGTTAATAACAGCATAAATCTCTGCCCGATATAATATACCATACAAACTAAAAGTCTAATAATAATATATCCAATGTTAGCTAAGTAATAATCATTCAGAAATATTTATATAAATATATATAACAATATAAAAACCTACATCATATCAACTAGTAGAAGAAGAGGAATACAAGGCAATTCTGTTTGGAATAATTCCTGGCTGCTTTTTATCAAGCAACAGTATCAGCAGTGAGCTGTGTGTTACCAAGCGTTATTGTATGTATATATAAACCAAGTCACTGAATTCGGCAAACTTCAAGGTCAAAATTTGAAGTTCATCGAATTTCAAGAGAAATGAGTTCAATCATTTATGTTCGATGAATTTGAAAGCGAATCATAAATGGAATTCAAACCTCCAATTATTTCGGCACAAAATTCATGGAGTTTGAGTTAGAATTTGTCCTGGAGGGTTAAAAAATTATAAAAGGAACCAATCAATTATCACGTAGACTTTCTTTCTCCTTCCACCTGATGGTGCACTCCAAAGTCCAATCCTCAAGTGAACAATAAGCAATATCACTCCTGAAGGTGGAAATTCAAATGTGGAGTCCACATATGACACACGGAGAGGGTCAAGTCTGAAATCCCATCGATTCCATGGGTTACCTACTTACCATTGAGAGCTCAGGGTTAAAGTGGCATTCATGGCCTGCTGTTTTAACCTGTATTACTTACCCCTAAGAGCGTAGAGTTAAGATAGCAGCCATGGCCTGCTATTTTCATTTGTATTTTACTCCTGGCATAATTTTTAAATTAGGGAATATTTTATTTTATTTATATGTTTATATTTCTGTTAAAATTTGTTTTAGTATATTATACTTTTCGTTTGTGGGGTAAAAACTCACAAGGGGGTCTCCTGCCACCCCTATGTAAACTATATATATATATATATATATATATATTATTTATTTATTTTTATTTTTAATTTTCAAATTTTATAGTGTCAAACTTAATGTTCAATTTTGATCACTAAATTTTTTCCTACTGAATTTTTGTCAAACTCTAACTCGAATTTGAACCAGGTGACTTAGTATATAAAACACACCATGCTAGATCATTCTTAACTTGGGATCATTTAAGCACCAAGATATTTGCATGCCAATTGTATTTTTGATCCCTCTTAGTGCTTAATAGATCTGGAGTTGAGATGAATCTATGCTGTTGTTGGAAAATCAAGAATCTTGTATATTAGGATTGAATTTCCTTTCTTGATAATTACTTGAGATATTAGTTGGCCTTTTATTACTTCTTTTACTTCTTGCTCATCAAGCAATTACAAAAGCAATGAAGATCACAAAGAGACAAAGTACAGAAGATATAGGCTCCAATCCAGGGCAAAACCCAAAAATAATACTTCTCTTCTTATAGAATCTGTTCAAAATGAGACTTCCAAGACCCAAAAACCAAATCCCAGAATCCTCCCAAGCACCAAGTCAACTCATCAACAAGATCTCCTTCAAAGCATCTTCAAAACTTCGACTTGGAAACTTCACTCTAGAATTTCAGCCCAACAGCTACACTTCAAAAACTTGGCCCTGCAACTTCGACACCTTGCAACTTGCAGCTTCGTAGAAACTCGAGCAATTTCACACGTGTGGAGTCTGGACATAAAGAGATGTTTCTTCAAGAGACTTTGACTTCTTTTCTTCGTCCTTCCAGCTCTTCTTTCTTCTTCGCTATTGCAGATCGAACTTGTGATGATATGGTGCTACAAATGAGTCGAACTCTTATTTATAGCCTTCTTGAGGGGTCGAATAACCCTCCTTGGGCCGACTTCATCTTGACTGGGGCAACTTGGTCTTGGAGGATAAATTTGCTTTCCTTGACTCAACATAAATATTTTCTTTTGTTACAATGTGTCCAAATGGGACTATAATACATGAAAAAATTCTTTTGACCTAGAAGCATGAAGAACATGCTTTTGACCTAAACTAGAGCATGAAACCCACACTTTAAATAAAATAAATTTTTTTTATTTTTATTTTTTAATATAACAAATATACAATGTCATGATTACAAAGGTCATTATGAAGGCCGAACTTAGTTACAATTTCCAACACTCCCACTTAACTAGGAGGTATTCATAATCCCATCATATGGTACAAGGAATCTCAAACTTGAAGTCTTCTCATAAGAAGAGTTAGATTGATAAGCCATCTTTAAGCATCAACATTGTCAACAAGGTCTTAACTTGACAAGCTCAACTTATATGAGAGCATTATGTTGGGAGGCTTTACGTGAGATACCACACTACCTATAAAGGCACATACCCCATCCAGATGCTCACCAGGTATGTCCTTTTAGGACTATTCTTATCTTGGATTTCCAATCCTCAAAGAATATCGGTCCTCTTCGATTACTCTCATCTTGGATGCCCTACCTCATCCTCAAAGATTATTGGTCTATAGGATTACTTCTATCTTGGATTTTATGATCCTCAAGAAGTTCCAATCTCAGATGCTTATCCACTTCTCTGGATCCCAGTCTCTCTTTATGGTTTTCACTAAGACATACGACTATTAGTCTTGGTCTAGTGCATGCCACATAAAGAGAAGAATATATTGCGCATCATCCCTCCTTCTCAATCAAGGAAGAGATATCCACCAAGCCAAGCTTACCTCTCAGGTACTTCATAATCGTTTCATCCCATAGTAGGAGCCAAAGCAACAAGCGATCTAATTGTTGTATATCTAGTAGTAGGAGCAAATGTTTCTCCATAATCGATACCTTCTTTTTGTAAGAAGCCTCTAGCTACAAATCTAGCTTTGTACTTATCAATGCTCCCATCCACAACATGCTTTATCTTATATATCCATTTTTAAGTGACTATAGATTTGTCACTGGGTCTAGGAACAATTTCCCAGACATCATTCTTCATAATTGACTAGTATTCTTCCTGCATTGGATTCCTCCATTCTTAATTGTTAAATTTGGACAACTAGGTCTGACTCATGTTGATACTCAGGATTAGTGGCTAGTATTTTTATTGGATTCCTCTTTCGGAGAGGTGTAAGATCCATATAAAATTTATCTAAATCCGATGAGCAAAACATTTATTTTGAATTTATTATTTATAATAAATTATATGTGCAGGTCGGCCTTAAGGTTTCACACCCCCAACAGATGTGTCACACGCCTCAATGATGGATATAAATACAGGCAAAGTTGGAGAGCATTTCACAACAACTCAACTCACATCTTCTTCTCTCATCTGATTTAGTACGAGCTCCTTGGAGGACGAGTTCAGCCCACACGTGTGAAGGAGAAGAAGGACAAATCTGTACGGCTGAGCTAAAGGACGAATTTCTGCAGTTAGGGTTTTGCAGAAATTTTGACCAGCGTTGACCTTCTGCAGTTAGGGTTTTGCAGAAATTTTGACCAGCGTTGACTTTGGTCAACGCATGGTCCGAATGGGCTGAAATTTGGTGAGAAGTTCGATTTTGGAAGGCCGTACTATTTGGCACAGAAATCGAGGTCAAAGGGTTGACCAATCTACTGCTGCGTTGACTTTTAGCTTGCTGCCCTGCGTTGACTTTTTCAGGACAGCGTTGACTTTTTTGGAGTTGACTTGGGTTGACTCGTTTGCTGATTGGAGGGCTGTTGTGACACATTCTGGGTTGGCTGACCAAGGAGACTTTGCTGGTTGAAGCATCCTGTTGACCGCCGTAACGAACCACCACATTTTTCCTGTTTCTGATTTGTCTTCTGTAAGATCCACTTATATGTTCTGTCTGCATTTTACTTAACTATTTGGTATGATTGCTGTGAGAAAAGTAAAGTTGCTCCAAGCATAGAACATACAAAAATTTACATTAATGTTTAGCTGCATCTTCATAGGAGAAGGGTTCAGCTTCGCTGAGCTTAGTCATATAAGCTGCATAACTAGAATACCTCTTCGGTCTTTTACTTTCTCCAAAGGTCCCTTTAGCTGTGTCCTTTTGCCTCTTTCGAATTTCAGGAACAATTACTTGCTGCACAAGCTCACTAGGACCTTCAACATCTTCTTGAGTTGATGTAGGATCTTGACCATCATTGTTCCTCGAGATATCCTAAAAAATGGTATCTCTTCTTCATCAGAATCGACTGGAATATCTTTGGATCTCTTGTAAGCTATATTCTCATCAAAGCTTACGTCCCTACTTACTTTAGTACGACGATCGTCTTTAATGTAGATTTTGTATGCCTTTGATGAAGCACTATAACCAACGAAGATGCCTGTCATACTGGTAGGATCCAACTTCTTCCTGGAATGTGTATATAAACATGACATACAAATATTCGAAGATGATCCACACTAGGCTTCTTTCCTGTAAATGCTTCTTTCGAGGTTATGTTGTTGAGAATCTTATGAGGACTTTGATTCCGCAAGTAGGCAACTGTTACACATGATTCTCCCCATAAGAATTGAGGGAGATCTTGATCATGTAGCATGGCCCTGACACATTCTTCAATTGTTCTATTTTTTTTTCTTTCATCCACATCGTTCTAGCCAAGATTATACGGAATAATTAGCTCCCTCTTAATCCCTACTTCCTTGCAAAATCCTATAAGCTCTTTGGAGGTATATTCTCTTCCATTGTCAGTAACCATGTTTTCCTTGAGAAATCATCGATGGATGTCACATAATATTGATGACCACCAAGAGACTTTACTGCCATAGGACCACACACATCAGAGTGTATGAGATCTAAGATTTCCTTTGATCCGACATCACTTCTTGTAGTTGTAAAGGGTTTCTTTACATTCTTACCTAGAGCACATCCCTTACGGATTCCTTCATGTTCTTCCTTCAATTCGGGGATGCCATTGACCATTTGATTTAGATGGCAAAACTTTATTGTGAAGATGTCCATACCTTCTATCATCTATGCCATAATTCAGAAGGGTTCACATCTAAGTGTACAAGGGCTTGAGGGCGAGGAGTAAGTAGTCTATATAGAATTCTCTCACGAATCCAAATAATTTTTGCATGATCAATACTAGAGTCCTTTTCCCAAACCAAAACTTTGCCATCAACAAAAGCTATTCTATCACCTTTATCTCAGTGTTACACGGGGACTCGTCCCCCCACCTAGGGGTCTAGAATCCTCGCCCCCTTGCGCTCCAGGGTCTTGGGGACTTCCAGGGGACGTTTCCCTACGCCCCCAAAAATCAGAAAATTAAGGGGGACGTCAAAGGGGACGTTTCCTCAGATTGAAGGGTCGAGGGTGCTTTAGGGAGCATGAGGGGACGGGAGGGAGCGTGAGGGGACGGGGTTGAGGGTGCTCTCGGGAGCATGAGGGAGCGTGAAGGGGGCGTGAGGGGACGGGAAGAAGTGTGAGGGGGCATGTGGGGCCCACAATTAAAAAAAAAATTAAATGAAAAAAATATATATATATATAATAATCGATTGTTTAATTAAATTAATTTTTAGATTTCATTTGTTTTCATTGTATCGTTGTATCATCCGCACTTAGCACTTGCCGCAGCCGCGGGAAGAAGCCCGCAGCTTGCTGCCCGCAGTTGGAAGAAGTTATGTTTTATGTTTTATGTTTCATTGTTGCAAACATAACTTTAAACTTATTTGCTTTTAAGTTTTAATATTTATGTTTCAGACTTGAGTTGTAAACTTCAGTTTAAAGTTTATTTTGAATCTTGATATAATATCATATATGTCATGACTCATATGATATCTTAAACTTTATTTTCATTGTACATTGCTAGTAGTTACATTAATGATTATACAGTTACAAAGTTACATATGAATCTATGATATATGTTTTAACTTTTAACTTTTAAATTTGTTTCAGTTAGATGATTCATCATTCATCGATTTATAATTTTTAAATTTTATCATTTATGATTTATCTTTCATGATATAAGTGTATGATGATTGTATATACATTCCTTGCAAAAATGAAAAATACAATTGCATTATAAATATTTATTATTAAATTTTCAATGATATATCATATATAATATTATAATATTATATATATTTTTATATTTTATAATTTTTATGACCCCGATGTCCCCCCACGTTTCCTGAAAATTGGTAGGGAGCTTTTGCATAGGCCGCTCCCACGCTCCCTCGCCCCCTCGCTCCCACCTCCAGGGGATTTGGTGGAACATTGCTTTATCTTCTAGACAATATATAGAAAGTAGATTTTTCTTCAAACTTGAATATTATTGAGATGAATGCTCCCACCGGTCTCTAGCTCCAACGAGGTAGATCCAATTTGCTTCTGGAGAGCTCTTCTTGTCTCCAAGTTCGACTGAATGAGAAGAGGTTCCTTTTGATAGAGTCTGGAGTTGACTGCATTCACCTGTCATATGTCTGGAAGCTCCACTATCTATAACCCGTACATTATCATCCTTGAAAGTGCCAGAGAGTGCAGAGAAGAAAATTCCATCCATCACTTCTTTTGCTAACTTGGAGATGATCTTCAAGAAGCTTTATTTGATAGCTACAACGAGGTTCCCAAGAAACTTGAAACCCTTCTTCATAATCCTTGCTATTGAGAGATTGCCAAATAAGTTGTGTTCTTCAGTCTTCTCCTTGCACCTTTGCTCTGATACCATTTTGGAAAATCAAGAATCTTGTATATTAGGATTGACTTTCCTTTCTTGATAATTACTTGTGATATTAGTTGGCCTTTTATTAATTCTTTTAGTTCTTGTTGATCAAGCAATTACCAAAACAATGAAGATCACAAAGAGATAAATTACAGAAGATATAGACTCCAAGCCAGCGCCAAACCCAGAAAGAATACTTCTCTTCTTATAGAATCTGTTCAAAATGAGACTTTCAAGAACCCAAAGCCAAAGCCCCGAATCCTCCCAAGCACCAAGTCAGCCCATCAGCAAGATCTCCTTCAAAGCACAGATTCAGAGCTTCGACATGGCAACTTCACTCTAGAATTTCGGCCTTGCAGCTACACTTCAGAAACTCGGCCCTGCAACTTCGGCCCCCTGCAACTTGCAGCTTTGCAGAAACCCTAGCAATTTCACACGTGTGGACAGAAAGAGATGTTTCTTCAAGAGACTTCTACTTCTTCTTTTCTTTGTCCTTCCAGCTCTTCTTTCTTCTTCGCTATTTCAGATCGAACTTGTGATGAGATGGTGCTACAAATGAGTCGAGCGCCTCTTATTTATAGCCTTCTTGAGGGGTCAAATATCCCTCCTTAGGCCGACTTCATCTTGATTGGGTTGACTTGGTCTTGGAGGATAAAATGACTTTCCTTGACTTCATCTTGAGGGGTCAAATAGCCCTACTTAGGCCGACTTCATCTTCACTGGGTTGACTTGGTCTTGGAGGATAAAATGACTTTCCTTGACTCAAAATAAATATTTTCTTTTGTTGCAATGTGTCCAAATGGGACTATAATACATGACAAAAAATTCTTTTTTGATCAAGAAAAACCTAGAAAGACCTAGAAGCACAAAGAACATTTTTTGACTTAAAACTGGAGCATGAAACCCATTCTTTAAATAA
Source organism: Pinus albicaulis (assembly GCA_034641835.2). Lineage (NCBI taxonomy): Eukaryota > Viridiplantae > Streptophyta > Pinopsida > Pinales > Pinaceae > Pinus > Pinus albicaulis. Next base: position 616,393,941 of record CM076580.1, read on the forward strand.
AATAATATATATATATATATATATATATATATATATATTTTTTTTTTTTTTTAAATTTGTTATATACAAAATATACAATGGTCATTATAAAGACCGAACCTGGTTTCAATTTCCAACAGCTGGTACATGTATGCACCATCCTCGAAAACTTGAAAACTGTAACATGTAGGAAGAGTTGCACTTAGTTTCCCGCAAAATGTGTTGTCTGGATGTTTTGTATGGAAGAAAATAATGAATTTAACTTGAAACTGAGATGTGTCGAAGAATGCAAGAACTGCAATAGTGTGATCAATTATATATACTATAACATGCCTCTTTTATATTTAGTAAAGACGTTTTGATTTACAAAACAAAAAGCTTGCTTGTTAACGTCCTTTTTAATTTCTTTCTTCAAGATGAATCAGATAGGAAGCCCTTACCGCAAAATCTTTTCTGTTAATTTGAGGTCTATGTTCAAATGTCTTTGTCATTTGAAAGTGGAAGCTGTTAGTTTTTTTATTTTATTTTATACCAGCACATTCTAATTTGACAACTACATACTGTCATGATCAGTGCTGCACCTGGAGGCAAAACAACATACATTGCTGCTCTTATGAAGAACACAGGTAAGAGTTTCAGTGCTATCATGGTCCCATCTATCATTTTAGCTTTTATTTTCATCAGTATGTATGACTCCTGTGACATCACACATATTTTGATAACTATGTATGACATGGTATCTAAAGTGACAACTGTTTATACTTGAAAGAATTCTCATGTGTATTTGAATCAACCGTTTAGCATCGCAAATTTTTCCTATGTTACTTGTGATGTATTTTCCTTGTTGATTAACACACCAAAGTTGCACAAGCCATGCTCTATACGTCGATGTGAAATTGTGCTGATTTTCTCACTTAGACTGAATGCAGGCTTCTTATATAAGAGTGAACTTGCTGTTTGATACACACACATAAGTTATTTTGAAGACCTGTTTCCTGTACCTTTTTATATCATAAACATAGCTCTTCTATCTGATCATGAATACGTTTTCATAATATATTTGAGTAATGTCCCTGTCAAGTATTCTCATTCATAGTGGATTCCTGAATAACTTATAAGTCAGGGTCATTGAGGATGTGTGGGTGGGATGTCAAAGTCTTCATTTCAAGTGTTCAAGATGTTTTCCCGTATTTTAGTTTAAACTTAAAATGACATTTCTCTAAACACATACTTCTTTAACTTTTATCTACTTTCTTTGCTAGTATGAATTCAATATTGGAAGATGGAATGCCAGCCTAAAAGCTTCCAGGTGATGATACTTCCACAAAGCTATGTAGCAGGAAACACCTGCCTGGGTTGTGTACCAATACTGGAAACGGGGAAACCAGTGCAAAATGGCTTAAAAATGTTGCTAGCCGTATTGTATGACATTTCCTGATTTGGAAACTTTGTATGGTACAGATGATGGGTGTGGGACCCTTAGATAGCATAAAATCACTTAGTAACTAATGAAAACATCTAATCACTTCACAAACATAATTAACTGAATTTTACAGTCATTTGAAAAAAGCAAAATTTAGAATTCTCTAGAGATCAAAATAGCCTATTTAATTTTTTATAAGAAAGCACTTCGTTCACTCATTCCTTGCACTTTCTTGAGCAAAAAGAGCTTCCTACAGCTGCAGCAAGCATTTTACTTGTGTTTTGGAGCGTTGGGAACAAGCTTTGATGCATTTCTAGGAAGAGGACAATTGTAGGCAGCAAGAAGGAGGGTGTGGGGAATGTTGTTAAGCTTCGTTTAATGGGGAATGATGTTAAGCTTTTTAGGATGGATAGGTAAACCCAACTTCATGAATGAATTGAGAATCAACTGGAGCATTAAAGTTTAGTCAACTAATCCATTGGGACTACTTGTTGACATTATTTCATGGAATTTTTGTTCGTGTTTTGATCATTCGTGCACTACTCTAGCTTCTTCACCATTTAGTATGGGATATTTTTGTGAGCATAGTGCACAGTTTTGGAGGTGGCAGTGTTTTTGTCTTCTCAAGAGAGCATTACTGTACTTGTCTTGTTTTGGAGATAGAAGGGTTTCAAGTTTCTCTAGTGGGCATTACTGTACCTTGTCTTGATGAAAGTATTTGCTGTTAACATTTTTATTTTGGTCCCTATCAATGAAGGGGGGATTTTGATGTAATATAATGTGGTCCTCCAAGTTGAGTTTAAGGGAGGATGTTGGAGCCTTGTAGTTTGCTAGTAAACCCAGCTTGTTGGAATTGATAAGTCAACTCGGTGTTTTTGAGTTGATTAGGTCCACTTTGGGCACACGTAACCTGACTATGCAGGTGTATTGGGTCAATTTATGTGGGAAGATACAGGATGTGGACCCATATTTTGAGCTAATGGGTTCACACTTAAGCCTACATATGAGAGTCCTTGCTTGATTTGAATAAAGCATCATGCAATATGTAAATTGAGCATTGTGAGCTTTATGTTGTGATTATATCTTGTTTCTAATGATTATTAGGGTATCAAGGATATCTTGTTCTTGTGTTCTTGGCTCGTTTTATGTGTCTATGCCAATGTTGCATGACTCGTACTCGTATAAGACTCGTCCGACCATTGACTTGTCGACTCGTATAAGACTCGGGAACAACCCGTATAAAACTCGTATAAGACTCGTCAAAATGCAAAAAAGAATTAAAATATGGTAAATTTTAAGCAGAAAAAAGAAACTAATGATAATTCCAGTCCTTATAAGTTATAAAAACCACAATATATGCAATAATTCATAACATCATCTCATATCTATAGAAGTACAACATAGCATATTCGATTTTTGTAAGCAAAACATTTAGATACTGAATAAGAAAAGGAATCATGATTCCATAATTAAAATAGAAAATGTCAGCAAGTTCAAAATTCAAATACATATTTCATAAATGATAAAGGATTGTCTCATAACAATCTTGAGTCTCATCACTCATGGACGACCACGCCTATAATAAGCCCTCGTGAAGCTCATGGTAGCATCAGAAGGCTGAAGCAACTGTGAGGCAAGTGTATTGGGAGTCTCCATTTGAGATGGAAAACTAGAGAGATCCTCAGTCTCTTCATCAAGCCAACTCAAATCAGGGGGCTCCTCCTCCACAACCCAATCATACTCTAAATCACTAGTATCCAATAAAATTGGATCTGTATCCTTTCTTTGCACTTGTTTTGTGAGCATTCGAAGGTTGTAGTAGATGAAAACCAACTTCTCCAACCTCTCATGCTCCAACTTGTTTCTCTTTTTGTTGTGGATGTGCTCAAACACTGACCAATTGCGCTCACAAGAAGAAGCACTACAGGGTTGACTCAGAACTCTGATGGCGAATTCTTGTAATTGCGGTGCCTTAGAGCCACAATCTATCCACCAATGAGCTGTAAAAAAATAACAACAAAGATTATCAATTTGCAATGCCAAACATATAAAAGAGAACTAGTAAAATTACAAGCTAAGTTTTAACAATTTGCACTTACAAGGCATTTTCTTGTCCTTGAGACGTTGGCTTGAGCTGAATCCAAACATGCCAAATGCTTCCTTGTACATATCTTGTTGTAGGTTGATTTTGTTTGGAATATCTACATCCGAGAACATCTTCTCAATGCATATCATGACACCTCTCATCACCTCGGGATCTCTTTGAATGTTAGACCCCTCATTATAGAATAAGCTCGGATTGAGATATGCTCCCGCTGCATGCAATGGTGAATGTAGTTGTCTGTCCCACCTGGAATCAATAATTTGCCATATAGGGAGATCTTTAGAGTCATCTCCCTTATAGAAAGTTTTGATGGCCTCTTTGGCCCTATCCATGCCCTCATAAATATATCCCATTGGAGGTTTCTCTCCATCCATCAATCTCAAGACTTTCACAAGGGGCTCAGTGAAGCTGACAATCTCAGTGACTTTGCCCCACAAACTATCACCAAAGACAAATGCTTTCACAGACAATCCTTCTGGTTTTGTGCTATCTTTCCAAAATACCCATTGTTGACTACAAAACATTCTTCGCAAAGCTTGGTACTCATACAAAAGGCTTTGGAGGGAAAGAAAGTTTGTAGCAAACCATGTGACAGCTGGGCGACTTAGCTCACCCTGTGTGAATTCCCTCATAAGGTTCAACACCCAAGCATGATTATAAATATACTTGGTAATTTGCTTGCATTCTTGCACAACATCATGCACCCACTCCAACTTCCCAATATCCTCTAGTATCAAGTCTATGCAATGGGCAGCGCATGGAGTCCAAAAAATTGTGGGATATTTGTCACAAAGCAACCTTCCAGTTGCTACATAATTTGCTGCATTGTCCGTGATTACTTGGACAACATTTGCAACCCCAACTTCCTCCACCACATCAGCCAACAATGTAAAAATCAAATGTGCATCTGTTACATTTGCAGATGCATCAGTGGATTTTAGGAACATGGTTCCTTTAGGGCAAGCTACAACAAAATTTATTATTGTTCTACCCCTCTGATCTGTCCACCCATTAGACATAATTGTATAACCTGTAATTTTCCATGAGCTTTTAATGCTCTCCAATTGTTCCTTGACACACTCCAACTCCTCCTCTAGCTCTTTCCCCCTAAGTGCATTATAAGATGGGGCTTTGTATCCAGGGCCAGCACTTGCAATGACATCCACCATGGACTGATAAAAATATGACTTTGCATAGTTGAATGAAAGACTGTAATGGTACCAAAACCTCCTCACTGCCATATCTGCCTCTTTCTCTTCTTTTCATTAAAACTATCCAAGGTTGGTTGAGATCCTGGAGTTGTATGAGGAGTGAAGAAAGAAGAGGTTATACTCCTGTTTGCTACAACACTTGAAGAGGAGTTACCAATACTCGGGCTTTCAATCTGTGTTTCACTCTGAGATGAAGATCTACCTATCCCAACAATCTCATCCTTCCTTCTTGCCCTCTTAGAAGTTTTCTCTTTAATGGCGCTTCCAAAGCAGCTGCCATTTCAGTAGTGACTTCAGCAGGGCAATTTTGACAACATCCCACACCATTCCCAGGAATTCTAGCTAGGTGGTATTTTAGCCTGTTTGTTCCTGCATGCATTGTGGCATTGCAATAATTGCACTTCACATGGTGGTCATTACCGGCAATGATTCGTTGACCATGTGCCCATGCCGGATCACGAGACTTTCTATACCACTTTGGTGGCATGGTGACAAAATTTGGAAGAAAAAAAATAAATTTTTAAAATCTAATTCATATTTTTTAATTTTTTTTGGTTTTTTGGTTATTATTATTTTTTTAATTTATGATTTTTTTTGGCCCTGTGGCTGAGTTTCTCAGCCACACAGGGCCGCTGTGTGGCTGTGAAACTCAGTCACAGGGCCTGCAGGCTCAGGAGGCAGACCGTAGGCCCTGTGGCTGAGTTTCTCAGCCACACAGGGTCGCTGTGTGGCTGAGAAACTCAGCCATAGGGCTTGCGCGCTGAGGAGGCAACCCGAAGGCCCTTGTGGTTGAGTTTCTCAGCCACACAGGGCAGTTGTGTGGCTGAGAAACTCAGCTACAAGGCCAAAAAAATTTGCAAATTGCAAGTGAACAAAAATAAAATAAAATTGAATTGATTAGATAAAATTTTAAAAAAATTATATGCAAGCAGCTAGTTACAAAGCAATGAAACAAAGATCATGAAGCCTACTTGGACAGTGTGTTGAGACTCTGCCTGTGCTGAAGCTCCGCTTGTGTTGTGACTCTGCCTGTGCTGTGACTCTGCCTGTGCTGAAACTCTGCCTGTGCTGTGACTCTGCCTTGCTATTACTATGTGTTGCTACTCCGCCAGTGCTCACTTCGCTAGTGCTGCTACTCCGAAAGGGAGAGAGGTGCTTATATAACATTTTCTTCCCTCCAAATTCCCTTTTCCTCCACCTCATTTCCAAAAAAAATAGAAAAATAAAAAAAATGCTTTTTGTTGTGGGACGGGTCTTATAGGGGTCCGATACGGGTGCTATGAGAACCCCGCGGGTCTTATGCGAGTAGGCGGGTTTAATGCGAGTTTGCGCAGGTAAGGGTAGAGAGCACGGGTTCTATGCGAGTGACTCGGCTCGCTATATAACCCGCGAAGACCCGCGGGTCTTATGCGAGTGGTGCTTCACTGGTCTATGCTAAGTTATGGCTGAGTTATGTATCAAGTGTGAAACTCGAGCATTTGCTAGGTTGGCTGGTTAACAAAAATTTTTGTTACGGAGCTGAGAATTTACTATTATATCACAGTGATGTGAACTGTCTATGGGCAAAGATGAAAAAATCGCGATTTTATCGCGAGTTTTTCGGGCTGCCGATTTTATCGGCGATTTTTCAACAATTTTTTCAAAAAATCGTTATCGCGAAAAAATCGCGATTATTTTGGTAAAAATCGTGGGCCCATCAAATAGCAACCCTATAAGTTCAAAAATCGATTTTTTTTTTTTTTGCCGGCTTTGTTTTTTTATTTCGATTACCTCCGTTATAGCTCATGGTAATGTTAAATTCTTAAAGTAAAAGTGATATTTCCTTTATTTTTCATTTTCATCATTTTACTTAAATTTTTAACATTACCATGAAATGACTCAAGATGTTTAGGAGTGGTTTCGACCTCATTGGATTTCATATGGAGAAACTAGAATTTTAGATTTCACTGAAAATTCAGCAGACTTAATGGTTTTCAGGGTTTCATGGTTTGGGGATTTGCATTGTTTCCATTTGATTCTATTATGTGTAAGGGTATGAGATTGGCATTTCTGATCAAGAGTATGAAGTCCTTTAAGAACCTTGATGTTGGTAAGTATCGATTGTTGAACTTTGTTGATGTTGGTGGTATTGATTGTTGAACTCCCTAATGGTGCTAGTCTGAAGAATGTACCCCAAGACCTTGTGCTAGAAAACAAATCGTTAGGCATGTTAATCTTTTTCTACCAAACATTTTGCTGTTGAGCAATCCAAGTCCGAAGACTTTGAGTCAGGATGATGTTTATCTTCTCCTTTGTTGATGATCCTACTTCTAGTAGCGATGAATCAATGATGAGTTTCATGAGGAGGAGGAGGAGGAGCAACAATAGGAGGAGGAGGTGACACCACCTACCGCTACCTAGAGGACGTGGTTCACTTCTTTAGCTCCTAGTGCTTCAGATCCGGAGCACACCGAGTCCATTGCCAGTCCCGCCAGCTTCTTCATCTAGAGAGAAAGGCAAAGCTGTTGTATTTTCTCGCAAAAGGGGCAGAGGAAATCAGTAGTATAGGACCATAGGTTATATGGTGTATTGACATTCCTTTGTATATGACATTATGACTCATGATATGAGATACATTATTATATTTTTTGTTGATATTTTGAGGCTGAGTTGACTCTTGAGACTCAGGACTTAGTATTCAGGACAGGATTCAGTTTTAAACTTTTATGTGTGATGTAGCACTAGACATGATATTACACATCTTATATATTAGTTTTTTTTTCATATTTATGTGTCAATGCATTTATTTTATGCTGTAGATGCTTTATATATTAAAAAAATTGAAAAAAAATGAATATTTTTGTATGTGCCAATTTTTTCCCGATTTTTACGATTTTTTCCGATTTTTTCCCCTCGACGATAATATCCTGATCGCGATTTTTTCATCTTTGGTCTATAGACACAACATGGTTTTAAATATTTTGAGTTTTGAGGGTTGAAATTGTAGAAGTCAAACCTTTGGTTGTGGAGCTTAAAAATATAATATAGAATATTATGGATTTGGGACACTTTTCCTCATTCAAAACAAAGAATATAAAGCCAATCACACTTCTATGTAATGTAATATGTAAAGAAATAAATAATGTATGCTCATATTGTTGGAATCAGAAAGGCAGAAATATTTTCTTTATGTTGATAATTACTTGTGATATTCTTATGTTCTTATCTAAGAACTGGATTCGTCCTCCCCCCCTCTTTGTGTCCTGAATCCCACAAATCGGACACGATTCTCTAGGACACGTGTTCGATTCTCGTGTCCAACGTGTCTTGGAGCATGTCCTGGAGTACACACATCTATCATTGTTGAAGATTGTATATATATTGTTTTCCTCTTCATTCATCATGTTGAAAAGGTTGAGGGAGGTCAAGACTGCTCTTGGGGCCATGTTTATTTCAGAGTTTTTGTCTTTTTGGAGAAAGGCAGATCAAGCAACCTCAAAAAGAGTCAATGACACATTGTTAGATGATGCTTGGTGGGAGAGGGTAGATCTCACTATTAAGATCATGGACCCTATCATTGCTTTGCTACGATTTGCAGATACAGACCAACCCATCCTAGGAGAGGTTTATGAGGGATGAGATTCCATGATTGAGTCCGTGAGGATCATTGTTTTATAGAGTGAGTGCCTTTGCAGAGTTTTCCACTGGCATTGGGCGATTTGCAGGCTATGATGTGATTAGAGATAGGGGGGTTAAGAAGCCCTATTCTGGGTGGGAAATTCATGGGGCAACAAGCCCTCCTCTACAACAGCTAGCCATGAGGCTCCTCTCTTAGGTGACTTCATCCTCTTGTTGCGAGAGGAATTGGAGCACATTTGGAAATTTGTATAGCGTCAAGAAGAGCAGGCTTGAGCAGTCCAGGGCAGAGATAATGGTGTATGTGCACACCAACCTTCGTCTTATTTATAGGTAGAAGGATGAGTGGTTGAAGGGAAAGACAAAGATGTGGGATGTCTTTTCTAATGATATGGGTTTGGACAACATTGTGGGTTTGGAAAACAATGTTGAGTTGACATTGGCCAACTTGGATCTTAATGACCCGGTGCTAGAGCCTGTCTCTTTTGATGATGGTGACACTCTTGAGGGGTCAGCCTCCACACCAACAGATGCAAAGATTACATTGGATACAATGGAGGATGCAACAGAGGAGAGTAGTGGTGACCATGACACTGATGTTGATTTTGATGATGATGATGATTGATGGCTCATGAGCTACCTACTACCTTGTAGTTGTTTTGTATTTGTTATTAATTTATTTCTATTTTCCATTGACATTGCTACTACGATATACCTATGTAACCCATTTTGATTTTGATGACTTAATGAAAAAACTGCAGTTTCTTGTCTTTCTCCTATTGGATCATTGATGAATCTCTCACATTTGTATTTGTACGCATAATGTTACATTGTACACCTTACAAATTTTAAATTTACAATGTAGAATCTAGATCTTTCTTGTGTTCTTCTTTTATCTTAGTTCATCAAGCAATTACCAAAACCATAGCATGAAGATCAAAGACACCAGATGTAGGTGGACAACCAGGGAAAAACCCAGTCAACAACTCTTCCTTCAGTAGTTTCATGAGATAATCGAAAACTCTTCGAACTAGACACAGACTTCCTCCAATCACCCAATCAACCCTCCCTTCTTCCATAGATGTTAACCTTGCAGCAACAACTTCGACCTTGCAGCAACAAAACTTCAACCTAGAAGCAATAGTAGAAACTTCGACCTAGTAGCAGAAACTTTGACCTAGTAGCAACAAAACTTTGACCTTGAAGCAGCAACACTTCAACCTAGAAGCAACAACATTTCGACATAGAAGCAACAGTGGAATTTCGTCCTTGACGCAAAAACTTCGACCTTTAAGCAACAACAAAAACTTCAACCTCCTAGCAGTAGACCAGTGACTTTACACGTGTGAGAGAGATGACCTAGAAACTTCGGTTTTGTCATTTTCTGCAATTCTTCTCCTTCTTCTATAACTTAACACTTTTTTCTGCTTCCTTTTCTTGTATATCGAACTTGTGTGAGTGATGTCCTTCAAATGAATCAAACTACACTTATTTATAGCTTCTTATGTGGGTCGAATTATCCTAATGTAGGCCGACTTGATTAGGTAAAGGCCAACTTGGTGTGGAGGTGACAAATGACTTATTTGACTCAATAATAATTCTTTTTACATGATTCAAAAGCCCAAGAAGGGTCTCATAAAATGTACAATGACTCTAATGACTCAAGATAAAGCCTAGAAGTCTTCAATGGGGATTTTGACCTAGAACATGATGACCCAACCATGAAACCCATGCTTTAATAAGTCACAATAATAATAATAATAATAATAAATTCTTTTTCTTTCTTTTGATAAATACATTTTGTTATGACTCAAATACAATTATGAAGACCGAACCTAGTTACATTCTTCAACACATGTACTAAACTGACTTGCTTCATATCTTGCACATGTTAGTGCTTTTTGAAGCTTTGATTCTGAGAAGAATTTAAAAATGCCACCTATTACTTACTATTTATCCCCAGAAAGCTACCATAGTACCACCTATGAAAATTAGTTTTCTACTCTCATATCCTATTCTATCTGCTAACGTTATAGACTATATGCAGTTCGAGCTATGCTTTTAAAGATTCCTAAAGATAGTATGATATATAATATTTATCTTAGTGATATGGTGTGGTTTATGTAATTTGGAATCGTAACTTGGTAACAACAGGCTTTTCTAAAGTTTCTACCAGCTTGACATGCAAATGCATTCTAGTCAGGTATGTTGGTTTCTGTTGACATATGGAGGTGATAGTTTTCTTTTTGGTGATTTGGAAATAGATAAATGTTTTGTATGTTATTTAGGGGTCAATGATTTTGTGCGTGATTGATGTCTACATGCCTTGCAAATGTCAAAAATTTATGAGACATGGTCTTGAGATTTTCACACCTCTAAAATGCATGTGAAGGTGCCTGGTAATTTCAGTCAATGTGATGATAGTGAAATTGTCTTGTGCTTTTTTTTAGTTGTATCATGCTTATTATGGTGCATTTCTCTACAGCAATTGAATCTGGTTCATCAATTATGTGATTGTTGCTACTGTTTTCCTCAATCCAAATACAGGAATAATATATGCAAATGAATTGAAAAACTCGAGGCTTAAATCTTTGTCTGCGAATATTCATCGAATGGGTGTGACAAACAGCATAATCAGCAACTATGATGGCAAAGAGGTTAGTATTTTCTATAAGCATGATTTCTTTTTGTATTTTAGTATAGTTATTACCATGTATTGCTTGCTTCAAATATACTTCTGATGAGGAAGGAATTTCTAAAATTCAGAAACTTCTGTTGAATGCTAGAATCTCTATATTAGAACTAACAGTTGCATTACTTAATGATGCTACTGTTCATAACTTTGCTCTTTTTGACTGCAGCTGCCAAAAGTGTTGGGTCTGAATTCACTTGATAGGGTGTTGTTAGATGCACCCTGCAGCGGCACTGGTGTAAGTGCTACTGGAATTTTCTTTTAATTGAAATCTAATTCTTAACTAAATGTGTAACTGGAAGCTGGTTTAGCTGGTTTTTGAATATTTTTAGTGCTTGACAGAGTGTCTGGACTCCGGACCAAACTTTATTTCCCATTTTGTTTGCAGATCATTTGGAAAGATGAAAATGTGAAAAGTAAAAAGAGCGCGGAGGATATAATGAAATGCGCTTTTCTGCAAAAGGTATGCAATGAATGTGTTGTCAATTTTGGTTCTGCTTATTTGAATTGTGTTTTCTTTTAGCTGTGGTGAAATCACATTTACACTCAAATGGGTGAACTTAGTACTATTCTTTACTAAAGTTGTGGAGAGTCATGGTGAAACCTTTTTGATTAGATGTCCACTTTACCCAGCTGTCTATAAACAAAACATTGATTAAAATTAAGTAAATCTACAGCTCAGTCAATGCTATATGAAAATTAATACCATCGTTTTTCGTTCGACTGGATGATTTTGAAGATATTTGCTATAATCTATAAGAGTATGTGCCCTACTCCAAACTACCTAACCTTGTATTACAACTTACAAGGGTGTCGACTTCAAATGACCATCAAGGTTATGAGCTGGAACCTTTGTTCTGATTAGGAAATTTAAATAGAACTCTCATGCATTATGATCATGGCATGCCCTCATTTTGCATTTTTTCATTTGTGAGGTTATATTTATTCCTTAATAGCTATTATCATTCTGAAAGGAAAAACAAGCTTCTGGTTTCTAGTAACGTTGATTCAGTGTTGCTTTCATTTTGATATGTTTAGAAAGCATTTTGAGTGTTTTAAAGCGAACCTCATGTGAACTTTGTTAGACCTTCTTTGACTTCAACTAATTGATAGTGACAATTAAAATAATTTGGCTTCAACAGACTGATGATAATTTGACTTCAACAAGCAGATAATAACTTGTATATTGTGCTTCTACAATTCTGAATACAAAAACATAGATTGGCATAACTCTGTTATTGATAATTGTTCTAGAGACTAAGTTGGAAACATTGTGGACAAACATATGCATGGTCCAAAACAATTAACTGCCCATATCAAAACTAGAATTGGTTGTTGTTTTGATCATTGAAAGCTGGGCTTCCAAATTTTCAGCAAAGTGGTATGCCCAAGCAGAATGCACAATTGGCCTGTAGGCTTTTTTCAACAAAATTATATGGTCCATCTTTTGCCTGATTCACCTTCCTCTCGTCTATAGCTTGAGAAACTACTGCTATAAATGGGGGTTAGGTTCCATCGCAGAACTTGGGTTTTGGATAAACTTGAGTTTTTGCTTTATCAGTTTTTCCCCATCACAGTGCTGTGCATGAATATCCACATTGGCTGTACTTTCCAACTTCTGGATATAAGCATTATTTGATAAGTGTATTCTGATCCTCAATATGTGGACTTTGTGAACTAGTTCAATTATGTTTGCATACATATTAACCATAATTTTGATTAAAACTGTCAAGCATCTAAGATTTAGCGTCTGTGGTTGAGCATTTTAGTCATGAAATTTCTTTGTTCAGTTTAGTTCCTGTGTATCAAGATCTGTCTTACTGTTACATTTATCGGCGATAGAATGCCCTTAAAGTGATATATTGTTAGTCATTCCCCAAGCCAATATTATCGATGATAATTATCGTGAGTCAACGGAAATTATTACCCTGTACAGATAATCTCGCCTTCTAAACATATTCTTGGTCTCTCACTTTGCAAAAGCGAGGTAGGGGATTGAGCTTTGAGGATACCGTGACCAATTTCCATCAAACAAACAAGGGGAAGTTCATTGTTTACATTGCCATCATTTATCTCATGAAATACATCTATTTTTGTTTTAAAGTGATTTCATCTCATCCTGTCAGGACTTATGACTCAGGACAGATCATATTTCAGCAGATGTGTGATGTACCACTTGACATCTTATACATATTATATATCAGTCTTAATTTCTTATTTATCTAGCAATACGTTTGTTTTATATTGTTGCTGCTTTAAATGTTTTAAAACTTGAAAAAAATAATTATTTTTGTGGATAAAACTTTCAGGAAATAATCTGTGTAAGATTTAGAAATCTCCACTGTTTTGAATGGACAGTCGACACTCTACCCATCATCAGGGACACATAAAGCTAAGATTAATTATAGAAAAGAGTACTGTGTTTAAAATTTTATAGGGTAAAAAATATTAGATGACATTGTGAAATTTGAGAAAAGTAATGAAAATTGACTAAAATATTAAAAATTGAGTGAAATAATGAGAAAACTATGGTGAAATAATAAAAGCTAAATTAATAGAGTTGTATTTTTTTTGAAGTTTCCCAATAATTTCTGATATTTTCCCCGACATCGCCTATAAGTTAGATTCCGGACTCTTGGTGGTAAATTAGTCGAGATGATCAATGTAACATTGAGATTCAAGATAATGTGGAGAGAGTTTTAACTAAATATGCTTGTGTATATATTTTTAATTGGTTTGTAGGCTGGGAAGCTGAGCAGAAAGTGTTTTTCATCTTTCATGGCTTGTATTCTATAGGTTGGATTGGTTCCTTCTTAGTGGGTTTTGGGTTGTTGTGCCCATTGTCCTGTTTCACTATGTAGGATGTGCAAGTTTGTCCTGATGTTGCAATGTTTATTTATTTATTTATTTATTTTTTTTGAAATTTCTATTTTTAACCCTCCCAGTTTATTACTTGTTTTATAAAGATCTAGTTTTCCAGGTTATGGTCAATGTCTATTTGTTGTAAAGTCATTTCTCGTCACATTTTTTAATGTGGCAATTACTTTAGCAGGGTTGACTGATTCATGGAAATGGAGGAAAGCACTTGACTTTAGCGGGATTGACTTATTGATTGATGGATGAGGCTTTTATCATTTTGACTAGATTTTGGGAATATTTCCTCTCCCAGTATGCAGCCCTATATATCTCAATAGGTCGGTCGAGCGCTTATATAGGTGGGGCTTTCCTTTCCCTTTCTTTCAGGTCGAGGGGGATGGGTATACTAGCGATCGAACTATAGTATAGATCTATCTACCATCCACCATCATCGATCATCCTATCTATCTGGCAAACTAGATAAATGGGGGCATACGTACATAATACAACTTGCCTGAATCAACCGTCTTACATACATACATATGATATGACACTCCCGAGGAGACACAGATGCGAGTGCAGCGAACCACTATGATCAGGGCATTGAATTGATCCCCGGCCCTATCCCCATCCCCGACCCCCTTTTGATAGTTGTAGAGCCCAGTTGAAAGGCCCTATCCCTATCCCGGGGTAGGGGCCCTTTCTATGGTTGTAGAGCCTAGTTGAAATGAAAAAATCCATTCAACGAGTCATCATCGCAAACATACATGTCACATAATGAAATTGATTCGGAATTGAAGATGGGACCCTACCTCTATATTGGCCATTCCATTCATTCCCTAGTGCCTGACCATACAGGGGCCATTGTTACTATAGGCTCAGGGAATTCCTTAGTTGTCATCTGCATTTTTTCTTTGATTGTCTTATAGCATTGTTAAGAGTTGCTGAAAGCCATTGTTACCAGACTTGGAATCTGCAAAAAATTGGTGAGGCAAAAGAGCGAAGAGTCTGAATTGGATCACAAAAAAATTGGCAAATACAAAAAACGAATATATGCACATATTTTGAATTTAAGAAAGCATTTTTTATTGTTATTCAATAAAGCCAATGTCCATACAGTGCAAAATATCAATAGATCGCCAAAATTTCATGGATAAATAGGTACCTCGGTCCTCATATATAATATGACTCTAGATTCCAAACTGAGAGCTGGAAGCATGTGTATAAAAGTTAATAGTAAACACTGAAGTCTGATACCAAATAGTAAAAAAACGAAGAAGCAGATTGTCCCATGGCTGCTAGACCCTCAAGGTTCTCCAAGTTCTCAAGGCAGAAAAGAGGAGCCTCCTCCAATTGAAACCAATAGGATGTAGGATCTAGCTCAGCCTCTTTCAAGTTTAGGTCGATACTTGAACGATCCAAAGCTGTCATCATCATTACATGCTGAAATGTGAATTAAACTTAAGTTTAAAGTTCAAACTTCAAATCGATCCTTCAAATTTAAATGATTAAGCCATACATAAAACATGAAGTGAGCCAAGCCAAGTGTTTCTTAGTGTCTTGCCAAGAAATTGCTGGATGCGAATCCAAAGATTTTAATGGACAAAACCCAGGTCATTTAAGTGCTTTTGTGTTAATTGGTTGTGCTTGGTGTAATGTATTTTCTCAAACATGCTCCAGTTGTGCTTGCAACTTGAAGCACCACTGGTTTGATTTAAGATTTTAATGGCAAATTTCGTAAGATTTAGCGTGTCACTGCAAAAGTTTTGGCACCCACCAAAGACCGAGCAAATGTCAAGGGTTCAAGAGTCACTCTGTTTGTCACTTGGCAGAGGACAAACAAGCTCAAACACAGGGAAAAATGATTGAGAACCCACAAAAACTGTATTTTACAAACAGGGTCCCAACATGAGTTGAATTGTGAGTCAAAATTGCCAAGCTGATTCAAATCACGATTTTGATTCAGTTGACTGTTTCAAACTCAGTCAAAGTGAGTTTGATTTGGGAAGGTTTGAACTTTGAATTGGTTTGTTCAAGGGCCAATTTGAGTCAAACTTGCTATTTTCCAGATTAAATAAGTGATTCCTGTTTCACTGGTGAAAGCCAAAGTGTAATTAGCAATATTTCACTACGCAGGTTGTGCAAGTTTGTCCTAATGTCACAGTGTTTTTTTTATTTGTTTATATTTAATATAATTTTTATTTCTTTTCTTTACCTTCCCAGCCTATCACTTGTCTTATGAAGATCTAGTTTTCCGGGTTATGGTTGTTTGCCTATTTGTAGTAAAGTAATTTCTTATTGCTTTCTTTATTGTGGGAATCTCAAGTCTCGTTTCTGATTATGTTTTCTGGCATTGTCAGGATTTAGTGGATGCCAAAATGTAATTAACAAAGTCTCATGCACCCAATGATGTTTGCCTTTAAAATTCGGATAGTGCCTGTTTAGTACTGAACTAGGCATTTTGACGCCTAGAGAAACTAATTTAAAGCTAGGGGACAACCACTTTTTCGCATATCTAAAATATTTGAAGTTTGTGATGTTCTTTGTAAAGTGGAAACATTTAGAACAGTGTATATTTAACTACCCCATGGATAACTGCAGCGAGAGTCACCAAAATAGTGCAGAAAGTCATATATGATATTAGTGGATGGAATATGCAAAAGCAAAAAAGGTAAATATAACATTTAAGTATTAATTCTTACATGTTTGATGCAGAATGCGTGTGCGGTCATAAGGATTTGTTTGATATTTGGTTGCACGTCTTCTTAAGCTTTTTAAAGAACCATATTTTTTTTTTGTAAGCTGGGTAGGACTACATCTTCATCATCATGTCCAGATACATCACCCCGATCGGGGCGGGGAATTGAACCGGTGACTTTACATCAAGGATTTCCTTAACAGCGCACCCGATCACCGTCTATCCAAGACCCCATGGACTTTAAAGAACCATCTTCATTGAAGGTTCACATGAATAAAATAAACCGGTGTCATATTCATTGAACACTTGTTGGTGTCTGAATTTTTTTTGGCCCATAGTATGTATTTTTTTTTTTGAGGAAATATTCGGGCAGATCCACCTGAAGGGATCACATCCTGCCAGCTTATTAGCAATGCCTAACCCCGACGGCGTCGAGGAGAATTGACCCCGTGACCTCCCATTAGCGAGTTGCTTAAGCGACGGGAACTCAACCAATTGAACAAACCCTTAGTGCTTGTCCATAGCATGTATTAAAGCCTCTGTCATGCTATTTCAAGTAGTCTACAGTGGTGCTTATGGGAATCTGCAGCTTGCTACAAGCCTTTGTTTCTTGCTAATTCCCTGCTTGAGAATTCTTTTATGTTTATTCACTTTAGTGATGCAAAGTTTTTCCCCTTTTCAACATGTGGTTTACTTGCAAATTCCCTGCTTGAGAATTCTTTTATGTTTATTCACTTTAGTGATGCAAAGTTTTTCCCCTTTTCAACATGTGGTTTACTGGGGTTAGGGCAAAACCTTATATATACTTAGTTAAGAGGCTCATGAAACCTGTAAGCTGATCCAGCATACTAACTGTATGATGTTATTGACAACATAATGATATATGTAGGATGAGCCGGTAAATGTAGATGAGGTTTTAAGCTTTTGGTTGGTTGTAAAAAGTTACAAACATTTTTTCTGTCAGAATATTTTATAATTGAAACCACAATTTTTTTTCAATCCGCAACACTTAATTGTTTTTAATTTCATTGCAGCAATTACTTCTTGCAGCAATTGACATGGTGGATGCAGGCTCAAAATCAGGAGGTTATGTAGTATACTCAACTTGCTCAATCACTGTTGCAGAGGTATGCAGATCAAGTATGATAGTTTGTTTCATGCTTATTTCTTGTTACATTAAGTATCATCTATCAGTTGCTTGTATTTGTTGTGACCATGCAGATCGGCAATCTTTTTTTTTCAGGATTTTGACTTATAGTTGATTTTTTGTGGTGTTGCAGAATGAGGCAGTTGTAAACTATGCACTTAACAGGCGTGATGTAAAAGTTGTCCCATGTGGTTTGGACTTTGGTCAACACGGGTAGGTGTAATGTTTACAACTTTCAGCGAGGATTTGAGACAACTGTTGATTTTTTTCAATTGTTGTTTTGCACTTTAAAATTTAATTGATTTTTCTTTTGACAGGTTTAATCGTTTTAGGGAGCACCGCTTTCACCCTTCTTTGGAAAAGACAAGGCGTTTCTATCCGCATGTTCATAACATGGATGGCTTTTTTGTTGCAAAGGTAACAACATGATCATTGCTCTATAGTATAATTTGGTTGATTTACATTAATATCAGCTCCTTATTCAAAAGGTAGTTGACTTTTTGTTTTTCCAGTTAACATGTCCTGGAGAAAATCCTTGGGCAGTTTCCCTTAGTCTGAGAATGGTACCCAGGGTAAATCCTAGATTCTTCATGGCATAAAGCCTGGTCAACAACAATGCTCAAGGATAGTACAACAATATACTCATTATGAATTCAATATGTCACGTATGGGAATAAAACCTTGGTGGGTCTTGAGAATGGTACCCAGGGTAAATCCTAGATTCTTCATGGCATAAAGCCTGGTCAACAACAATGCTCAAGGATAGTACAACAATATACTCATTATGAATTCAATATGTCACGTATGGGAATAAAACCTTGGTGGGGAGGGTAACACTTCATCCCACAACCACTCAAGCTATACCGAATTGACCAAAGAGTAGTTGATTTGTTTTCTCCAGTCTTACATAGAGAAGAATCAAGTGAATGGTGTGGGATTTCGAGAAGGGAGAACTTAAGCAGTAGAAATGTAATTATCAACTCCCTGTTGAAAGAAAATACATGCCCTATTTTCTCAGGTCTTACATATAGAAGAGACTCAAACGAATGGTGTAGGGTCCCAAAAGTGATACATTATAGCAGTAGAGATATGCTTTAACCACTAAATGCACATTATGCTTGTTATGTTGGTTGTAGCTTGAGTTCTATGTTTTGTTTTAGGGGTGATGTTGTCAAGTAAAAACACCCAAGCAATTCAATATGTGATATCCCATTTTGACAAAAGTGAGGAGTTTATAAACTACTTGTTGAGAATTATAGCTTCAGACAAGAACTTCTGCACGATTTCTGTGTGAATGTGCGAGAAATAGCTTGAGATATTTTTGAAGAAAAAAATTCTATTTTGTAATTTACTTCAGTAAAAAATTAAAGTCTTATATTTAACAGTTGAGTCTAAAAGTGTATCTGATGCATTATTAAGATTAGGAGTAATCTTAAAAATAGATTCCCAGCTAAATGTATAAAGATGGTTAAAGGAAGAGGATTTCATCATACTAAATTGTTAAGCAGTTTGAGCAATTAAAACTTGAGAGAGAGGGACAAGTAGCCAGGTAAAGGGCGTTTCTAGGCAGTGCACAGTTTTTACAGTTATATGGGCAGTGTCGTATGGATTTGTATAGCCTTATGTCAGCCTTATGGACATTCTCACAGTGATACAAGGTGGAGGCTGTACAGTTCACTATTCAGTCTGTACTGTAGGCTGTACATTATGGGTAGTCATTCCACTCAAGTTTGGGGAGATTTCGACATCTGTGCAATGCTGTTTTTTGTGGGCAGAATGTGCAGGTTTGTGTGTAAGTTTTTTGAAGGACTGGAAAACGGATTTTGAAGGATTAATTATATGCATATGTGTGAAACTGTTTTTATGGTTTTGCTATTTAATTTCTAGCTATTGTGTGATTGATGATGTTGTCAAGGATCTATAGTACCACAACAAGAAGGAGGTGAAGTTAAAGTGGATGATCTTGGATGTCATAAAGGATCATCTAATCCCTCATATATCCAAGAAGAAAATGACAAAGGAGATGTTCGATGCCTTGGTTAGTCATTTCTAGGGTTAGAACATAAACAGGAAGATATTGTGGAACGAACTCATATCTAAAAAAATGACCAGATCAGACAGGGTCACTGGTTACCTTATGAAGATCACATAGATCTGTCATTGACTTGCAACAGATGGGGAGAAGGTTGAAGATTTAGAGCTAGTGAACGTAGGACTAAATGGTTGTCCAGCTTCATGGGAACCATTTGTCAATGGTATTTGCACTCGAGAAAACCTTCCTGACTTTAGGAGGCTTTGGGATGACTGTATCTAGGAGGAGATTCAGATGGAGTCAAAGGATGACATAAAGGGTGTTGATGAGAACCCATCTCCATTTGGTCAGTCAAATAAGGGTAGACGTAAAGGACCTAACAAGTGTGACAAACAGTGTGAGGAGTCAACTTCATAGCCAGGAAAGGACTTGAGTAAAATCAAGTGCTTTGTTTGTCATAAGCATGGTCATTATGCATCGCAATGTAAAGAGAAGATGGGTAAAGGGGAGCGACAACAAAAGTAGGCAGCAGTCTGTACAGAAACTTAGGTGAACAAGTTTGTTGCCAGGTTAGAGAAGGATTTCTCGATGATATCTCATCTTTCTACCAATGCGATTTCGAGGGCTACATGGTATGTGGACAATGGGGCATCTTAACATATGACATCAACTTGACAATTGTTTTGTAGTTTGAAGAAGCAGGACCTAGGAGTACAAGTTGAGCTTGGTGATGGTGCCAAGTACCTAAATGCATTCGTGGGTACTATTACCTTCTGTCTTGAGTTGGCTAATTGTTTAGATTTTGATGATGTCTAAGGAAAAGTAATAAAATAATACTTAAAATAATAAAATAAGAGTTAAGAACTTTAAAAGACGGAAAAAACTATTTTTTTATTGTTTTTTCAGCTTATCTCCTTGTAGGTTTACTCAAATGTCAAGTGTAGACACTTATTAGATGCAAAATTAAATTTCACATGTCCAATCGTGTACCCCACTCTGCATGGTTTTGAGTAGACCCACATTGACAAAAACTGAAAATACATAAAACAAGCATGTTGAACACACTTGTTTAATGTATTTTCAATTTTTATTTTGATGTGGGTCTACTCAAAACTATGTAGAGTGGGTACTCGTTTGTTGTGGAATTTAATTCTACATCCAATGGGTGTCTACACTTGACATTTTAGTAAACCTACAAGGAGATAAACTGAAAATACAATTAAAAAAACAGTTTTCTTCTTTTCCTTTCAAAATATTTTCCCCTAAGGGATGACATCATCATCTTGAATCCTATTGGTTCTTTTAAAGTTAATTTTGCTAGTACATTTTTGTTTTGTGGCAAATTTTTGACTCAAAATTCACTAAATGCCCGTTTGTACAAAGTCTCAGGAAGAATTTGCTTTAAGTTCTTTTCATGGAGGATAAGGCCTTTGCAATTGAGTTGAAGAATCAACAAGTTCTCATCATGTTGAAGCATTTTAGCCCAAATACAACTTAGGTAATAGGGGTTAGAGAAGGTAATTTGTACAAGTTGCAGGGTGAACTTGTTTGAGCTTTGGTGCATAACAGTGACAACTTGTGCTTGTGGCACAAAAGGATGGGGTACTTGTATCACATGGAATTTCCAATTTTCAGGGAGATAATCATAGGTCTTTTAGAATTCAATATTATGCAACATGGTGTATACAAAGGGTGCACACTTTGCAAGTATGTCAAGGCTACTTTCCCAAGCAACAAAGATAGGTCTAACGAGATCTTAAATCTAGTATATTTGGATGTTTGTGGATTGATGCTGTGTCTTTTAGAATTCAATATTAAGCAACATGGTGTATGCAAAGGGTGCACACTTTGCAAGTATGTCAAGGCTACTTTCCCAAGCAACAAAGATAAGTCTAACAAGATCTTAAATCTAGTATATTTGGATGTTTGTGGATTGATGCTAGTATTGTCCATAATAAGAAGCATGTATTGTGTTTCATTTGTTGATGAATTTCTCGCAAGACATGGATCTACTTCTTAAAGATCAAGGATAGGGTCTTTAGTAGGTTTTAGGAGTTCAAATCTCTAGTTGAGAACTAGATAGGGAAGATCAAAGTTTTGAGATTGGCTAATGGGGGAGAGTGTATCTCTAAGGACTCAGGAGTTTGAAGGTGTTTGCAAGGAGGTAGGAGTCAAGAGGGCATTGAAAATTTTATACAACCCACAATAGAATGGGGTTGCAGAGTGGAAAAATCATTCCATCATAGGGGTTGCTAAGGCCATGATACAAGACTAGAACTTTGCCAATTCTTCTTTGGGTGAAGGCATGCAACCTAACAATCTAACCTCTAGAGCTAATGTCCTCACCGGATCTTCAAGGACAAGACACTGAGGAGGCATTCACTAGTGTGAAGCCAAAGGTGTGTCATTTTTGCATCTCTAGTTCAATTTATACCCATGTATTCTTAGAGGAGAGGACCAAGTTGGAGCCCTCGAGCATGAAGGATTTATTTGTTGATTACAATGACAGTTCAAGGGCTTACATGGTCTATTTTCCAAAGTAGGGCAAAACAATAATTAGCTAGGATGTAAAGTTTGAGGAAGACTTTGGAATTAGGATGTCCCATGAGCTTATTCTAGTGAACAAAGGATGAGGGGAAATAATCTCCAAATGTTGAGTTTAGATCACCAGTGATTGCCAAAAAAGTACACCATCATTTAGGTGGAGAAGGGGAGACGGTAGTCGTTGCATTTTTGTTAGGATACCTCCATGGTTCACTCAAACATTAAGGGATGTTGAGGAGCATGTTGAGACCCGTAGGAGCACATCAAAGAGGGAAGAACTTTGAGGAAGATATATTAGATTGGATTAGTGAGCAACATTTTAAATTTTGAGCCTTCTAACATTCAAGAGCAATAGATTAGTAGGTATGGTGGGATGCCATGGTGGAGGAGTACAACTCCATCACGAAGAATGATGTTTGGGACATAGTGCCAAAACTAGAGGGGAAGTTAGTTGTGAGTTCTAGGTGGTTTGACAAGATTAAGCATGTTGTAGATGGAAACATTGAGAAGTTCAAAGTGAGGTTTGTGGTGAGAGGGTTCTTCCAGAGAGAGGGAGTGGACTACGAGGATACTTTTGCTCTAGTTTCCAGGCACACTTCTATTAGGGTTATTACGTCCTTGGTTTCATTTATGGGATGGAAGATACATCAAATGGATGTGAAGATAGTTTTCGTTAATGAGATAATTGTGGAAGAAGTGTATACAAAACCCCAGGTCTTTGAAGTGAGTGGGAAGGATTTCCATGTTTGTTTTGCAGTGAACAACTTTAATTAGTTCATGGTGGAGCCAAGGCAGGAGCATGGGAGCATAATGAAGTATGGTCTAAGATATCTTAGAGATGGTGAAGTGAATTTGCAAGCGCTTTCTAATGCATATCAAGTAGGCAGTACAATAGATAGTGTTTACCACATTTTGTCAACGACCCCATAGCAGAACACCCCTATTTTTTCAAATGGGATTCATCATGTTCGATGTGTTCACGCCATTCAGATTTCATCGTCAGTCGACAGTTTCATAAATGATGTAAACTCATTCTGCATGTTTATGATGTAAATGATCTAACTGAGACCATCATGTATGTAACAACTTAGGTAAGCCTAGTGTTTTGGTGATGATTTCTATCCTAGGAGGTTTTTTGTCTCACTGATTCATTTGTGTTTCTCGACACAAGTGATCGACAGAGTTTTCCCCTCTAGCTTCACCCCAAAGCTAGGGTGGATTTTGTCATCAAGATGCTAAGTGAGTCCTAGTGTTTTCTATCGAGTTTTTGTAAAAGTAGTTTGGGAATGATCCTAGCTAATTGGCTAGATTATTTTATTACAAGTTACTTGGTCTACTAGATCATGTTTTGAGTCGCAGAATTGGGTAGCACTTGAGGGTCTATACGAATGGGTATTCCCCCTTTATGTGTCTAAATGTATTTATCTTATGTAAAGATGATTGGAAAAATAATTAAATACTCTCTCATTCAATTAATTAAATTTTCTGGCCAAATTAATTAAAAATCCTAAGCCAAAAATTTAATTAATTTTAAGTCCTAGGTGTTTTAAAATTCTTCAAAGGCAAAATTCATGGGTCCCTGAAAAATAAATTTTTAAAGGTCCCAGGCCAAGGGAATATTGAGAATTTCAGGAAATTTTGGACCCTTGGGCCTTGGTGGTTAAGTCAAAGTCAAAATTTTTTAGGTAATTAACTCAAAAATATTATTTTTGAGTTAATTAAAATGGAATTAAATGATAAATTCGAATTTCCTCAAAATTATAATTTCGACGGTCCAGATTAAAAGATAATTGAATCTTTTCGACGATCGAGATTATTCTGACAAGGATCAACCGAACTAGCTGTTGGAGATTTTATCTTATAAATTAGAGGTTTTTGTTAGTCTTTCAGTCATTCGATCTCTTGATCGTGCACTCGCTCTTGAAGCTCTCTTGTAATATTTTCTGGAATAATACAAACGAAGACTTTGGGGTTTTATTTTGATGGTGGTGTTCCTCTTCAACATTTTATGGTAAACTTGTTCTTAATATTCTGCTGGTGATCATTTTAATGGATTGTTGATTAATGGCTCTTGTAGAGTAATCTATTGCATAGGTATCTTGCTTAGGTTACTGGATCTAGGGTAAGAATATTAATTGGATCGAGTTAACAGTTATCTCTAGCTCTTGAAAATTTTATGTTTTTATCACTATTTCTCTATTAATCTGACAGTTTAACTTTAAGTTTGCAGAAATCTTCCGGATTTAGAATTGGGCGTTTGGGGAAGTCCTAGTTTGGACTCGCTGACTTTCAAGGAAATAAGATCTGAGGAACCCTCCGGATCTAATTCTCCGGGTTTATCTTAAATTCCGTTTTTTGCAGAGTTCTTTTCAAGGCTTGTGCCTCTCTCTTAATTTTTTTTTTTTTTTTTAAATTGTGTTGAATGATTTAAATCTGGCCATCAGGGCTTTGATCTGTAAAATAGCAGTGTAAATCCTGATTATTTTTATTCACCATAATTTTTGGGGTTTGTTTTTTCTTTTTACATATACTGTTGTTCTTGGTTTGCTGGTTTCTTGTTTTAGTTTGGTTTTAAACGTTAGATTTTAGATTTCTTTTTTTAGTTTGCTTCAGTTTTAGTTTTAAATTTTTGTTTCTAGTTTTAGATTTCAATTTCATTTTTTTTTGAAGATTAGTTTAGTTTAGATAGTGTAGTTTAGCTAGCGTTATATTTGATTTATTTTTAGGATTTGATTTTTTTTAGTTCTTTTTTTTTTAGATTTTGAAATTTTTTAAAATATAAAAAATATAAAAATAAAATAAAAATAAAAAATAAAAAAATAAAAAATTTCAAATTTTTTTTAAAACTTTTTCATTTTAGAACTTTAGCTTTAGTCGTATCCATATTTTTGCTTTTAGTTTTATTAACATTAGATTAAAAAAAGTGAAAATATAAAAATAAAATAAAAAATAAAAAATTTTAAAATTAGGGATTTTGGTTTTTTGGAAGTGGTTTCTGATATAATTTTTTCATAGTCAAAGGAGAAATTTTAATTTTAACATCTAAAACTTGACTATAGGAAAATATATTTCTGAATTGGAATTGTTTAGATTTATCATTTTAATTCAGAATTATTGGAAATGTATGGCATTTAAATTCGATGGTACCCTCATGATAATATTTTTGTTTCAAATTTAAATTGCTGGTTCAAAGTATTTTTATGCTTAGCTTTGGTTGATGATCGTTTAATAAGCTTTAATTGTGGTTTTAAATTACTTGAAATCGGTAATTAATTGTTTAAATCGATTTTGGGAATATTTCAAGTGATTATAAATTGCATTGTCTTTATCGAACATTGTTAATGCATAATTGTGAGGGTGTTTTATTGAATATCATTGTGGTGGATTGATTTTTCATAGCAGCAGTTACATATCAATTACTTGACTTTAAATTCATAACGGGATATTTGACTCCACAAGGCACTAGTTTTAAAGTTTCAAATCTAATTGGATCTGTAAAATCTCGTTAATCTTAACAAATACTTGTTCATTTAGCTTTGTTTCTTGAATTGGTTGGTTTTCAACCAGTTCTCCTTCTTCATTTTCGTCAGGGTCTACCTCCCTTAGTTTACAAGGAGACAACTTAGATAGAGAGATTGGGGATCAGGGTGACAGCTCTCGATCTGAGCCGTTGTCGTGGTGCCTAGAAATTCTGTGCGACAACAGATAGGAAGAGCACCTCGTGGTGTTGCTTTATCTTGGGATCATTGATAGTGTCTTGGTTCATCAAGAAGCAAAATTCTATAACACTTAGCTCAACATATAGTAGAGATCACTTTATACAAGATAGAATACTTATGGGAGATCACTTCATTAGGATAGGATACATGGTGCCAAGACTGGAGGGGAAATCAATTGTGAGTTCTAGGTGGCTCTACAAGATCAAGCATGTTGCATATGGCAACATTGAGTAGTTCAAAGCGAAGTTTGTAGGGAGAACAAGACTGGAGGGGAAATCAATTGTGAGTTCTAGGTGGCTCTACAAGATCAAGCATGTTGCATATGGCAACATTGAGTAGTTCAAAGCGAAGTTTGTAGGGAGAACAAGACTGGAGGGGAAATCAATTGTGAGTTCTAGGTGGCTCTACAAGATCAAGCATGTTGCATATGGCAACATTGAGTAGTTCAAAGCGAAGTTTGTAGGGAGAGGGTTCTCCAGAGCGAGGGAGTGGACTACGGAGAGACTTTGCTCCAATTTATAGGTACACTTTTATTAGAGCTATTATAAATATCTTAGAGATGATGAAGTGAAGATGCAAGGGCATTTTTAATGCATATCGGTGTATAATACAATGAATAGGAAGAGCATCTCCTTGGTGTTGCTTTTATCTTGGGATCATTGATGGTGTCTTGGTTCATCGAAAGCAAAATTCTAACACTTAGCTCAACATATAGTAGAGATCACTTTATACAAGATAGAATACTTATGGGAGATCACTTCATTAGGATAGGATACATGGAGCCAAAGGCTAGGGGGAAATCAATTGTGAGTTCTAGGTGGCTCCACAAGATCAAGCATGTTGCATATGGCAACATTGAGTAGTTCAAAGCGAAGTTTGTAGTGAGAGGGTTCTCCTAGAGACGGGGAGTGGACTACCGAGAGACTTTTGCTCCAATTTATAGGTACACTTTTATTAGAGCTATTATAAATATCTTAGAGATGATGAAGTGAAGATTCAAGGGCATTCTAATGCATATCAGTTACGCAATACAATAGATAGGAAGAGCACATCATGGTGTTTCTTTATCTTGGGATCATTGATGGTCTCTTGGTTTAGCAAGAAGCAAAATTCTGTGGCACTTAGCTTAGCAGAGAGTTGAAATCACTTCATACGAGATAGGATACTTATAGAAAATCACTTCATTAGGATAGGATACGTAGTGCCTGTTACCGCTCAAACTAGCAGGGGTCCTATAGAGCAACTACTAGGTCAAGGGCAACAATGGAGCGATAGCCCACTGTCACCTCAACTAAGGCTTCCTGCTCATTACATACTTTCACCAATGGGAGGAGACTCGATATAAGAGGAATCACAATAATGGATGTGCCAATGAGAGGATGAAGGGTGATTCCAAAAGCCTATTCCTAAGAGAGACTCAATTGTATGGCTTTCTTGCTTGGAAATCGAGATGATAGGCTCTCTAGGAAGGGCTAAGAGGATTCTCAAGTCTAGGGTTTGGGAATGTATCTCATAAAGATGATTCCTATGCCTAGAAATCCTTTTGGAGACTTGGTCTTTATGTGATCTTTGCGGAGTTGGAATTGTAAAGTTGTGGGACCACACGAGACCAAGTGGACCCAAAATTAGGTCAAGGAAGTGGAATCGATCAATCAAGGAGGGGCTTGACCTAATTGTGGAAGGGAAGAGGATCAATGGACAAATATTCTTAGAATAGAATACACTGATCCAAATGAGGTCACTAGCCAAGGGAAACCTAGGGCAAGAAAAGATCCTTGGGCTAGGGCTTGCAATAGCTCAAAATTCCACCGTCAGAATTTCGTGATATTTGGAGGGCCTCTAGAGGAAACCGTAGCCCATAAATGGACACGAGATCAAAGTATTTTGATGGCTATAATGTGAGATAAGTAATGCCCTAGATGACCTATAGAGGCTAGGCCTAGAAAGAGAAAGGGAGGTGAGAGAAATATGTGTTTAAAGTGACCACCTATGGAAGGACCAGTGCCTTATCCTTTGGGAGAGATGGAGTTGGGAGAATTTATGGTTTGGAAGAGGTTTGCCCAATCAAGGAGGTCTTCAAGCAACTTCACATGGCATTAGGGCATGAGAGCAGCTACTTGAGATCTTTATACTTTGATATGCAATAATTGATGACTTGTTAAGATGTATTTCAAAAAAATAATCTCTAGGAACATTCACACATTCATACATGGCCCATGCAATTATGCAACGCTATAAAAAATCAAAATTTCCACAATTTCACATAGGAAAGCAGTAAATTTCAGACTTGTATAGCGAAAATCCCAGCAACATTCATGTGACAAAGTAAATAACAAGAATTAGCATGAAAATATTACTTACATGTACTAAAGAGTATATCCAATCATCATATTATGCCAATAATGAAGCTCCAAGACAAGAGAGATAGATCCAAACAACAAAATTCATCATAACATCCAAACTCGTCCTCCAAAAGGGAATGTGAAATCCCCAAGAGCTACTAAATCCTAGTCCAAGTGATGATGATGAAAATGAATCACCTCACTTGTATTTATACAAGCACTAATGAGCTCGATTTGCCTAACTTGGCCTAATTGAATCCCAAATAATAAAATAATATGCAATAATATCCCTGGTTGACAAGCCCACCAAAATAGCTCAATAACACAATAATAAGCCTCTCAAGAGGGTAGAATGATCAATGAAGTGAGTCCAGAGTGTGCCATGATGTGAGAATGGACCTCAAACATAGTGGACAAGGGCTTGGTCCCTTGTTTCCAAGCAATCCCTGTGGTGTCCCCAAGTGGGTGTGAGGGGCACAAGGGCATCCTCATGGGTCTCCAAGTGGATCAAAAATGCCTGTAAACCATTTGGAAGGGTTAGGATGATGACATAAGCCCTCATTTGGATCCTGGATCATCTGCCAAGTGTATGGTGCAAGTGTGGAGTCGACTGGGCATGGTGAACTGGGTGCATCATCCTCATCCAAAAGGTGGAACGCGAGAAATCAATGGGTGATGCTGGGGATCCATGAAGTACTCTGTTATGGTGGAGGCGTTTGGCTCTCAACGCTTATCCTACAAGTAGTGCCAATGTGGCCCTCTGGAGGGCTAGGACCCCGTATAGGGAGGTAAAGCCCCAAACAAAGACCCACCTGCAATCTTGCATAAGATCCAATGCGTCCCCTTTCCCTCCAATACAACAAATCATTAGAATAATCAAGTAAAAGAGCTTACAAGTCATGGAATCAATGGGGCACTTCATGGTGGCATGCCCTTCCATAGTAGGCTTTGGCGTGTACAAGTGTCTCCAAGCTCAATAAGGGGGTTAATCAAGGAACCTATTAGGTGGTTTCAACCTTTAAAGGGGGTAACATGTCCATGGTACATCCCACAAGTGGTAGGTGGAAAATGATATGGTGATGGAACATAGTGGGGATCCGGGGAATCATCCAAACCACATGTCATGGTACAAGGGTAGCTATAATAAGGGAAGCCCACACCTGGGTATATGAGTGTAGGAGGGAGGAAATTGTGGTACATGAGTTACCTCGACCTTTGTTTTCCACCCTTTTTCATATGCCTTTTGCCTTTGATTTCGGGGCTCCAGTGGATGAGAGCATGTTGTGTAATATATAGTAGTGGATACCCCCTTAAGGTGGGGCAGTTCATTGCCTACTAGGGGTTGGGACAATCATGGCTTCCTTAATGCTGGAGGGGGCCCATAGGAACCAGGGTGGTGGCCATGGATAAGGGGTAGAGCCCACGTTTGGCCTTTTCCCACGTGCTAAATTTGTATGTCTCGACCATATTTTGCATTTTGTGGTACATTTCCTGTTGAGAGTGGCCAAATTATGCTTTTTCTTTTCTCTTTAGTTGCATCAACCTTCAGGCATCTTTAGTCCTGACCGAAGATGTGGACGAGGGGAGGGGGAAGCTAACCCTATGTGGACCTAGTGGACACACGAGGACCTAGATGGGAAAAGAGATGAATGGGGCTAAAATGAGTGGAAGGGAGTGATATATATGGTGTTGGGAAGCGGGACCACACAACCAAAATTGGGATTTCCCATGTAGTGCCAACCCTAAAGCTAATGGTCAGTAAGGAGATCCCACAGGACTAAGATACAAGGCTAACCACGAAATCGAGCAGTGGAGACAAGAGTACAAACCTAGCCCACTCTTTCTGCCGAATCTCGCCATCAATCCATGCCCAAAAGTGCCCATGACAAGCAAAATTACTCAACTATATAAATGAAAAGCCATACCTTTTGGGTCGGGAGGCCCACCTTCAAACATACAGTCATAACAAGTAGGTGAGGGACCACATGGCTGGCTTGGGTGGCGGAGACAATGACACATCGAGCTATCTGGTCGCTGTTGGCTGCCGATTGAGAACCATCTAGGAGAATTTTTTTTCTCATATATACACTACCCACAAGTGGTGGGTAACAATGCTGAGATTGGATGGGAAGTCAACTGTGAGTTTTAGGTGGCTCTACAAGATCAAGCATGCTGTATGGAAACATTGAGAGCGTTCTCTTGGATGTAAAGATAGTTTTCCTTAATGGGATCATTGAGGAAGAAGTATACACAGAATAAACTTGGGATTTGAAGTGAGTGGGAAGGACTTCCATGTTTGTTTTGTAGTGGGCACCTTGAGTTAGTTCATGGTGGAGTCAAGGCAGGAGCATTCGGTAGTAACAAAACATGTGTTGAGCTAAGAAACCAGATTCGTCTCCCAGGGCCCTCGAATCTCGAATCCTACGTATCGGATACGATACTCTAGGATTCGTACCCGATTCACCGGATTCGGCCGTATCTGTACAGGATACGACGAATCCTGACCGTACCCTGTAAGGATACGGCCGAATCCCGTACAGTTAGATTCGCTGTGCCAAAAAAGTGCGATTTTGGGTTATAAAAAAACGATTTCACTCATTCTTTCTCACCGATGTGTTTGTGAAGTGAGCAAGGAGCAAGGGTTTGCAAGAAGAAAGGGTTAGCAAGGAGAAAGGGAGTTTTTTCAAAGAGATTCGAGCATGATGATGAGGATTGATGACTCATTGACTCTGACTCATTGAGGCTTCAGGCTTGTAGTCTTGTAGACTGGAGTTTTTTTCTATTTTCTATTTCTATTTATTTCTATTTGCCATTGGCAGTGTACTTATGTAACACATTTTGATTCTGATGACTTAGTGAGAAAACTATAGTATCTTACTATCTTGTTTTTCTGAGTAAATTTGACAATTGTATGATGTATCAATGTATCAAATTTCAATGTATCATGTATGAGTATCTAAGATCTTAAATCTATGTTTGAATCAATGAATTTGTATGAATTTATGTAAAAAATATCTAATTTTTAATATATATATATATATATATATATATATATATATATATATATATATATTATAAAAATATATATATATTTTTAATAAAATAATATATAACGTATCGTATCCCGAAAGTGTCTTGTTCCGAGGGTCACTGTATTCCGAATCCGATTCTCAAATCCCCATATCCAATGAATCTCAAATCCCCGTATCAGGTGACTTAGGTGTTGAGGTGGCCAAGGCAGGAGCGTCGGGCACTAGAGAAACATGTGTTGACGTACTTAAGGAGCACAATGCGGTATGGTCTAAGATATCCTAGAGATGGTGAAGTGAATATGTAAGGGCATTTTAACTCATATTAGGTAGGCAATACAACATATAGGAAGAACACCTCATGGTGTTGTTTTATCTTGGGATCATTGATGGTCTCCTGGTTTGGCAAGAAGTAGAATTTAATTGCACTTAGCTCAACAAAGAGTAGAGATCACTTCATATGAGATAGGATACTTATGGGAGCAATGAAGCTCTAGTATATTCCCATGGATTAGTAGGCAATTGATATTTTGACCAAGTTCCTCGAAAAAGGGAAGTTTGAGGCATTCAGATATTGACTTGAATTGGGGAAGAAATCCTTCCTTGCTAAGAGGGAGTGTTGAGAATTATAGCTCGGACATGAACTTTTGCATAGGTAGTGTGAATGCGTGAGAAATAGTCAAAATATTTTTGAATTTTTTTTTTAAGAAGTAATTCTGTCTTTGAAAAGTAATTCTATTTTGTAATTCAATTAAGTAAAAACGTGAGTCTTATATTTAGTAGTTGAGTCTAAAAGTGTATCTTATGCATGAATTAGATTATGAGTAATCTTAAATATAGGTTCGTAGCTAAAGTATAAAGATAGTCAAGGTAGAGGATTTCATCACACTTAAACAATTAAGAGAGATAGATATAGAGAGAGCATGCAACTAGGATAAAAGCATTTTTGGGCAATGACTAGTCTTGTATGGATCCATATAGTTATATGGACAATATTCATACAATATGGACGTCCATATAGTCGTATATGGTAGAGGTTGTACAATTTGTATTTTTAGGTTGTAAGGTCTATAATATAGGTCGTACTTCTTAGGCATTTGTTTCACTCAAGTTTGAGGTGCTTTTGGTAACTGTGCATTGTTGTTTTTTGCGGGTACGTTGTGTAAGTTTCCCTGTAAATTCTTTAAATGAAAATTTGGTTATGAAGGAGTAATTACTTGTGTATGTGTGAAACCGTTTTTATGAATCCGCTATTTAATTTCTAGCTGTTGTGCGATGTTATGATCTAATATTCAATTTCAGCATTAATTAAATTCAACAATCTACTTGTTTGATTGAAATCATAAGGACATTAGCCACTTAGGGCTAGAAATTTTCACACTAATAATCATTCATTTAAATAATCACAACACAATTATATATATCTAAATGAAAGAAATTGTCCCTTGATAAAGAAATTTAAGTATCATAGATGTATGTTGATTTTTCTTTTATTATATTATTATAATAATTATTATTTTCTTTTGAGTAAGTCAGACAAATTTTATTTTACAGCTCAAAAAAGAAGCATACAATGTGCGCTATGCTTATCGGTCCACCACTAGGGAAACCCGACTAGTAGAATAGTAGCAAAATGTTTGTTCATTTAAACAAATCTAAACTTGATGGCAAAACTATAAAGACATTAAAGTTTGAAACAATTTGAACCTTTGCTAGAAAACTTAGAGCTGATTTCACCTAGGATTGCAACAATGTTGCCACTACCACATATGACAAAAATGAAATGAAAATGCATCTCTATCTGGATGGTGAATCCACTTGAATTGTATCCATGGACTTCATCCTCCTTTTTGGAGGTAGAAAAGGTTTGCAAGCTTTTTGGCCAAAATCGACACATTGTCGATGAGCTTTCTTGTCTGCTTTTGTATTTCATCTGTGCACTATAAAATCTCTTGCTGCGTTTTCAAGCACTCAACTAATACATTGCCCATGATGGTCTTTAATTTCCATTATTTGTCAATATTTTGCATATATCTTGTTTGTCGTATTCTTGTGTTTCCTGTATCAAAAACCTAGCCTCCAACCTCCTCAACCCCAACATCTTGTTATAAACCTCCTATATATTAGGGCTTTTTGTTTTTCATCTTGCATCCGTTTGAATTTTAGACGTGGTAGATTGCACATAAATAGTAGTCAAACCTAAGTTGCACGATACGGGGAAACGGGTACAAAACGTGACCCCCCCCAAATTTTGGAAATAGGGAAACACCATATATATATATATATATATATATATACATAACATTTAAGAAATGTTATGTGCAGTCATAAAGCATACTTGATACATTATTACATTATGATTAAATTGTCCAATGTCATTGCATAAACTATAAATTTATCAATTATATATGATTATGAAACATACTAACATCACAATTACTCATGAATGATCACATAATGAAAACAGTAATATCCAAAAACAACCTTGATAAGTGAGGTTTATTAAAAATATATATCCAAAATCAACCTTTATATATGAGGCTGCAAGTACAATGCTACATCAACAAGTATCAAATTGTGGTCAATGAACACATATAGACTATAAAGACTAAAGACTAATAGTCTTCAATCTTCATCTTCATCATCATAATCCTCATCAAAAATAGAAGAAGCATGCTCAACAGAGGATGGTGGAGCAAACGAATATGATTGACCAATTCCACTTCTAGGCTCCTAGTCCTCAATATTCAGGGCAACAATAGAGAGCACCAAATCAGGTGTTGAGTTTCTGGATCCTCATCCCATTCTTTGGAAGGACCACTGCTATATTTTGGACCACCACTACGAGATGCAAGGCGAAGGTTGGAGTGCACATAAACAAGATCCTTTGCCCTTTGTGAGCCCAACCTGTTGCGCTTCATAGAATGAATAAAACCATAGGTGCTCCAATTCCTTTCTATTGATGAAGAGCTTGCCACTTGTGAAAGAACATGAATGACAAGGTTTTGCAAATGTACACCATTTGCTCCATGACAAATCCACCACCTAACTGGATTCATGGTGCTTCTCTCCTCCAAAGATAATATATCTGAATAATCATCTATTCCTGCAGGGAAACTGGGAAATACTTCCTTCACCTCCTTGTGTAGATGAGCTGGAAACATTCTCATAAGGCAAATTCTTCCTTCACCTTCCGACTAGGTTTTCTCCTGAAAGGGTTTCCCGGAGCATATCTTATGTCTTATGTGTGTGTGATCTTTTATTTTCGCCATTCTCTATTTTCTGCATAATTTCCATTTCATGCATGCACTAATTACAATAAAAATATACAAATCTAGAAATTTAATAAAACTGTAATAGTGTAGAACTTCAGATTTTTAATACAATATTATCATATCTATTCTGGCGAATTGTCCAATGGAATATCCATGATAGTTTACGGATCATGGAGTGTTAAAATTGCTCCACCTATCAACAATGAT
Source organism: Pinus albicaulis (assembly GCA_034641835.2). NCBI lineage: Eukaryota > Viridiplantae > Streptophyta > Pinopsida > Pinales > Pinaceae > Pinus > Pinus albicaulis. Next base: position 616,428,814 of record CM076580.1, read on the forward strand.
TTTCTTGACTAAATCAACAAAATGAGCATCAACAAATAAAAGCTGTGGAGACTCCTGTGAAATGATTTCCATAGTTTTCTGAACCATGGTATCCATGCCATCATATACCTCTCCCAAGAAAGGTTGGTCTGTGTCAGTGTTCCAAAGAAGATCAAATGTAGGGGTTGTGAACTTTAGCAAGAAATCTATCTTGCTCCACCACTCCTCATCAAGGCACAATCTACGCACCATATATCCCCCCTCTGAATTTGTCTGTCTTCACTCAGCCCAAAGTTGACTTATCACCGTAGAAACTAATGGTTGCTTAATTTGAATAAGGTGGCACAACATTAGGAAGTTTGAGACATATTTTGTCTCAGTAACTTTTAACAACTCCAATTTGGAGTACTCTCGAAATGTTGCTTGAGATTGGTGGTGGTTGGTGATGAATTTAACAATCTCCCTTGCTTCCCTTGTGATTTCCTTTATCCACGAAAATTTATTGTCGATCTTCTCTAAGATTAGATTCATATTATGGACAATGCAGGGTGTCCAAAAGATATGGTCATACCTCCCCTCAATAATTAAACCTGCAACTTTGCAAACTGGTGCATTATTCGTGATAACTTGCATCACCTTGTTAGGTTCTTAAAATTGGAAACTAAGGCCAAATTCCACCTTAGACTGCTTATTTGATGAAGATGATTATTGCATTGAATTCCTCTTTCCAAGAGGACCAAAGTCGACCTAAAGATCATCAATTTTGGACAAGGAAAAATATGTTTTTGGAATCAAGCCCTCGTGTGCAACTTGTCAAGGTCAGCTTGGGGTAAATTAAACATGTGGAACCCCTCTCTATCTCCTATAAAAGGAAGTGTCCTCCAACCTTATTTGACACATCAATCACATATTTCTTCTCTTTGAAATAGTTGTAGAAGGAAGATAACTCCAGCTAAGGACGAGTGGCAACATTGACATTATTTATGGACTGTTTGATGGGCCGAGTTCCTTGAATAGGAGGTCGAGACTCTTAGGAGCAAGTCTGGGTTAAGTTGATATATATTCTGGGCATATCTATCCTCTGTTGCAGGTTCGAGTTATCTCAGAGGCTGACGACAGGCATATGGATAGTTTGGGTGTGAGTTTATGGTGTGGAAACTCTCTCCTAAGTGGGCTGCATCTTCAGGGAACCTTTCTCAAGCAAGCCACAGGCACTATCTTGCTCATTTGATGAAGATGATTATTGCATTGAATTCCTCTTTTCGAGAGGATCAAAGTCGACCTAAAGATCATCAATTTGGACAAGGAAAAATATGTTTTTGGAATCAAGCCCTCACATGTGCAACTTGTCAAGGTCGACTTGGGGTAAATTAGACATGTGGAACCCCTCTCCATCTCCTATAAAAGGAGGTGTCCTCCAACCTTATTTGACACATCAATCACATATTTCTTCTCTTTGAAATAGCCATAGAAGGAAGATGACTCCAACTAAGGAGGAGTGGAAACGTTGACATCATTTATGGACTGTTTGATGGCCAAGTTCCTTGAACAGGAGGTCGAGACTATTAGGAGCAAGTCTGGGTTAAGTTGATGTATGTTCTGGGCATATCTATCTTTTGTTGCAGGTTCGAGTTATCTCAGAGGTTTACGACAGGCATATGGAGAGTTTGGGTGTGAGTTTATGGTGTGGGAACTCTTTCCTAAGTGGGCCACACCTTTAGGGAACCTTTCTTAAGCAAGCCGTAGGCACTATCTTGCTGAACAATGGACCGAGAGAGGATAAATTTGCCCAATTAGGTTGCAAACCTATTTTGGTGAAGGCAGGTTGGTGTGGAGGCTTGTTTGGGTGAGCTTGTAAGGGCTAAAGCAGTGTGCCACATGCCCTAACCAGGAGCAACAAGCAACAACAATATACTCCTGCACTTGTGAACATAAGGTATGTGCAGATATGATGTATTTGCATAGTTTTGGATGTTAGTTGGATGATTGTCCAGATTGGACATTTTGTAGTAGCTCCTTCATGGATTGTAAGTAGCCCTAACCAGACCAAGCTTCTATACTAGTATGAAACCAACTTAGGAAGGCACAATTTGTCTGCTCCAAAATTGCAATATTATTGATCAGGCCATCTACTTATCTAAGGCCAGTGATATTTAGATCTTCAAATTGGCAAGTCAATTTTGACTTTGAATCATTGTACTCTCTCTCTCTGATGAACATTTGATATTAATAATAAGAAGAATTGATCAAGGGTTTTCCCCATCTTGGGGGTTTTCCCTGGCTTGAGCCGTATTCTTGTGTTCTCTTGTCTTGGCTTGTCTTCAACATTTATCGTTTGTGTTCTTTCTTTAGTTACTGTCAATAATGATTTATGTGATTGCTAATGGATATATAATGGATTGAAAATGGGCTAATATGGAATTGAAGTAAGTGTCCTAAGCAAAGATCATGTTATCTAAAATTAACTTAGGTCCTATTTGTTCAATAAATTTTATTAAAACATCAACAATGAATTGTGCATCTTTTACCTCTCCTGAGCAGTCTTCTGCCTTTAAAAACATTGCTTCTTTTGGTGAAGTGTTAATGATAGTTATCAATGGACTATGCCTTGTATCTGTCCATCCATATGAGAGTATGCTAACCGCAGAGCTACTCCAGGAAGAATGAATCGGTGATAAGATATCCTCCACAAACTCCTCCTCATTTTTGAGAAGCCGAGTTCTGACTTTTTCATAGTTGGGCCCCTTGTACCCTGTGGGAGCTTTGTTAACTACCCTTATCATATCTTGCTAGTAAGGTGACTGAACAACATTGAATGGGATACCAAACGCATAGATGCACCTAGCCACTCTGGAATCAACTTATCTCGCTTACACATTCACCAATTTAGCAATTCTGCTCTCTTGAATTGAATCAGATGGCCCTCTGGTATTTTGGATGGTGGTGGTTTTTGTTGTTGAGTCGCTTTCCTTTTCTTTGCTTCAACTACAATCCTTGGTTTAGTGTTTTGGTGGAACTCGAGGAGTAGCATTAGCTAGCTCTTCATGCCTTCTTTTAAGTCCATCAACCTCATCTTACTCTCTTTGATATGCCCTTCTCGCCATTGGGTCTGTTGTTTTTGGGCAACTTGCAATCCCCTGCCCACCTCCAGGCAAAAGATGTGCCTTCACTCTTGGGTAGGATTATACAATTCACTGCAAATATTACATCGCCATTCCCATGAGCCACCAACTCCACATCTTTCAAGCTTCTAAACATGTCTCCAAAGAGGATAATAGTCAGTCCTCTGGTTGGACTCAGGGGCTGAACTTGCACCTTGGTTAGAAGTGATTACTGCAAAAAAAGAAGTTAAAAAAACAAATTTGTAAAGAAAAAACAATTTTCACATTTTTGGAAGCCTAAACCCTCAAGAAATACAATAAATAGTGGGAAAAAAAACTAAGAAAATGAATGCTTCTTACCATTATTATTATTATTTTTTTTTCTTCTAATTTTTGTGGTTGAAGCTACCCCAAAATGCCACAAAACACAAGAGAAATATGGCTGTAGCCATGCCAAAAACTAAGAATGTCAAGAGACCATTTGTAACCAATGCTTTAGGGTCGAAAGAAATTCTGGATCTCATTTATTCCAATGTTTGTGGTCCCATGTCTCCAAAGTCTCTTGGAGGTCATCTATATTATGTGACATTCATTGATGACCATTCAAGGAAAACTTGGGTTTATTTGCTGAAATCCAAGGATGAAGTATTCATCAAATTTCAAGAACTCAAAGCTGAAGTGGAGAGTCGAGACCCTTACAGAAAGAAGAATAAATATTCTAATGTTCGATAATGGAGGAGAATATACTTCAAAGGAAATCATATCTTTCTGAAAGGAGTCTGGGATTAAGAGGGAGTTGATAGTCCCATACAATCTCGAACAAAATGGAGTTGCGGAACGAAAGGATCTATTGAAGAAAGTGTAAGAGCCATGTTACATGATCAAGATTTGCCAAAATTTTTGTGGGGTGAAGCAACAAAGAATGATGTATATATTCAAAATCGAAGTCCTCACAGATCATTAGACAACATGACTCCTTAAGAAGCATTCACTGAGAAGAAACCACACGTGGACCATCTCCAAATATTTGGCTATGCTGTCTGCTGAATCATGACACAATTGCTGAGCCCAACGAGAAACAACATCCGGAAGTATTTTTTTGGTCACTAGCACTGCTAACCGAATCTGAGTCTTTGCAACTAGTCAATTTGACTCCATAACATCTGACATAGTCCATACCATAATCCATTGTGTCGTGTAAGTACCTCGACACATGTTTTGCAGCCGCCTAGTGTACTCTCCTGGGCTCCATCATAAACTGACTCAACGTGTTGTTTGCAAAACAAATATCCGGTCTAGTGTTGGCCATAAACATCAATGAACCGATCAACTGTCGATACAAAGTGGGGTTCACCAACTCGAAATCAGAAGCATGCAACTTCTTCTAGTTGATGATCATAAGAGTAGCCATAGGCCTACAACCCTCCATATAGAATATCCTCAATATATCACCTGCATACCTGCCCCCATCCTCCTGCCAAACCTCCAAAACCAGAAAGTAATGCATCAACCCCATATCAGTCATATCAAACTCTGAAGCAAGATCTCTCTTGCAGTGTTGGATGAGTTTGTCCTCCCCTGTGATAAAAAAGTCATCCACATATAGAACCAGAATGAGTGGACCATCACCTACCATGATAAAGTTTAGGTTCGGATTTGCATCACTCTTCTAGAAACCAATCTGCTACAAGTAGGCATCTATCCTCTCGTACCACGCCCTTAGTGCCTGCTTAAGTCCATACTAGGCTTTATTAAGCCTACACAAATGAGACTCCCTCCCAATGAACTCAAAGCCCTCAGGTTGCTTAATGTACACCTCCTCCTGTATAACAGCATTGAGAAAGGCGACCTTCACATCCATCTAATAAATCCTCCAGCCCATCTCAACTGCTATAGATATCACTGCTCTAATGGAAGTATAACGAGCAACCAGTGCAAAGGTCTCCTCATAGTCAACTCCCTCTACTTGTGAGAACCCCCGCGCCACAAATCGAGCTTTGAACTTCTCCACGCTGCCATTCGCAACATGTTTGATCTTGTAGAGGCACCTGGAAGTCACTAATGACTTGCCTTTAGGACGTGGCACTACCTCCTAGACATCATTCTTTGTGATAGAGGCATACTCCTCCAGCATGGCATCCCTCTAGATCTGCTGACTGACGACCTTTTCAAAACTAGCTGGCTTTGTCTACACAACATCTGCCACAAAGCCACCCAACCTCTCTGGTGGTCTGCTCTCCCTCACTGACCACTTGGGTCTCCCCATTGCCTCCTGAGCCTCCTGAAGGTTCTTCCGAAGCCATCTTGACTTCTTCTTCCTTATAGTTGTCTCCTGTGGTGGTATGGGAATATCCTCAACTGGTGCCTCTCCTCCTAGTGAAGAAGGCTTTGCTATAACCAATGGAGATCCTGGACTCTGAGATACTGTGCTTGTTGAGCCTGCACCAGGTGATCCCGAACCAAGCGAAACTGTACTTTGTGAACTTGTCACCCCTGAAGAAGATCCTGATCCTAATGCACCACATGAAGCTCCTGAAACCTGTAGTGTGCCCCCCTGCTGAGGAGCCTGCTCCTCTACACGATCAACCTCCCAAGACTTCCCCAATGCCCTCTCCTCCTCAAATGTCACATCTCGCTTCAGGACAATCTTCCTTTGTGCAGGAAGATATATACGGTAGGGCTCTGCTGGTCTCACTGTAACCCACTAGGATAACCTTCTCTGCAGTGGGCTCCAACTTCGTCCTCTTCTCCTCAGGGACGTGTGAATAAGGCACCCAAGTATCCTAATGTGCCCAACTTCCGGCTTCTTGCTGGTAAACACCTCCTCAGGAGTCTTGCTCCCCAGGACTCTGTGCGGGCTCCTGTTCTGCAAATATACAATAGTCTTACACTGTAATGTTCCTGCAAAATTAAGTACCAAAAAGGACGAAATATCCTATCGATCCCTGTAGGCTACAATCCTTAATAAAGGAGAAAATCGAAAATGCCAAAATTTCCATTTCTGGGCAGCTTTTGGGGCTGCTGGGCAAAGAAACCCAAATTTGGGGCTTGAGTAAAGTTTACTCAATCAATTAAGGAAGGAGAGCCCCTCTTGAAATCTATAAATTCAAGAGGATTGGATTCATTTGCATCATGATTGGATTGGATCAATTATCTCTGTTTTATTGGGACCTGAGGTTCTGAGGGTTTTAAGACCCCATTTCTTTTGTCAATTTCGGTGGTGAAAGATTCCATCCTAATTTTCAACTCTCTCTTCTCTCTGTTTTTGGTACAAGGATTTGGCTGGGTTGTAAATTCTGTAGGGATGGATTTGGCAAATGCACTTGAGGCAATTGGAAGTAACAAGATTTGATGATCTGTGATTAAAGAAGAAAGCGAACTTCTGTTCTGGGCACCCTTGAAGAAGTATTGCAAATTCGGCTAGGGTTTTCTGTCACAAAGGAGGTAGCAGGATTAAGGACACTTCCTGAAAGGATAGCGAGTCTTTTATTTCTGATTCTGGGCATAAAACGTCACAAGGAAGGCATGTGAATGTCTCTTACCGAAGGTTTTTCCTAAAACAGTTTGACTATTCCAGGGGCAAGTGGAAGTTTGATCAGGGTACCCTGATCAAAGTGAGAACGAGGGCCCAGTTTGGAATGAACCTCATACAAACAATTCTCTATGATATATTCTGCATAGGAAAAGAGACCGAGCCCTTCCGAGACTGCGCCATGGAGATCCTGTGGCAGACAAATAAGCATTGAGGACGGATTATATATAGTAGTGGCGGTCAGGTCCGAGACATATCTGGTATCGAAGTTGGCCTCTAATTCTATAGCATTCATTGGCACGGAATCAATTTCAGTCTCGGTTTCAACACAGTCTCGCTCTCAAGCCATGCCAGGTTGAAGCTTCAGGAGTGACGAGTAGAGGGTTTAAGAATTTCTAAGTGACAGATCCACAAATACGTTGGGTTTTTTTAATCGATCCCAGCTAGTGCATTGAAAAGAAAATCGGTTCGAATAATTTTGACATTTCCAATAAAGTTCAATTAATATTTGGACGGAACGACATATTAGTGTGGTTAGGATAATATTTTGTATTCTGTTCATATTTGGACGTAATGTCATATTAGTGCGTGGGACTATTTGGCATGAACTATCTTGTGTGGAATTATTATTTGGTATAATTTATATCAATTGGAACTATTGGAATTAAATTATATGATTTTATTTTATCAATGTTACGACACTACTGTTTGTAAAAGAATGGAGCTATTGAGTGGCATAGTGGATCATCCACATGATTAGACTTTGTGACGATATTAGAGGAAAAAATTAACTGTTAAGGGAAACCCTAGGGTAGAAATCACCCTAGAATATTCCAGTGGTATCAGAGCAGAAATCTTGCCAACCTGGATGGTATTTAAAATGGAACCGCCAGAAGCTAACGTTTGGTTCAGGTATGTGGAATCTTGAAGGAAGCGGGAGGAGCAACAAGCAGAAGCTTTGAAAAAAAATGGAAGAGCAGCAAGCAGAAAATTCAAAATATCAACACGCTGCAAGAATAGAATAGAAGATTAGAAGAATATAACAAAATTCCCCAGCATATAAGAAAGAAAAGCTGGGACGATTTCTGGAATAGTGGCAAGAAAAACAAACCAAGCAATACATATCATGAGCCGAGGCCTGAAAAACAAAGTGTAAGAAAAGTTGAAGCAAAGACCAAAGCATGGACGTGGTTGTACCCCCCTAAATAGAAGGACACGAATGAAGGTGAAAGATATTTAGTAGATGATTCCTTGAACTCTCCGAGTATTAAAACTACAGGTTCAGAGAGGTCAACTGCTCTGCAGTCAGCAATCAACAACATTACCAACAATGACAAGTCAATGGGCACTGTGACTGAAGTATCCTATTCTATAGATAATGACCGTGATGGATTGTCCAGCCATCAAATGGAAGGTGGAATGCTAACCTTAGCTGCCACAGCTGGTGCACCCCTTAAATGTGATAATGATATTAGTTTGGATGAACATTTTGATGGAGAAAGTGATACAGATCTCGCGAAAGACATTGATGGACAAGTTGCCCCTAAGATTGACGAGTGCTCAGGTTTAGATAGCATTGGGTATCCTGGTCAGGGAGGTTCCACAGAGTTGGGAAAGGATACAACACACCTTGATTATAAACATATCTCCTTGGGCCAAGCTGAATTATGCTACAAACAAGCAGAAGAATGACTCAGACTCCGGGGCTGCCAACAACATGTTTCTACAAAGGAAGGAATCTTTAAAGGCCAAATCGAAGGTAGATAGTTCGGAAAAGTCTAACTGTTCTGAGTTGTTAATGAATAATAATTCAAATGCAAGTGATCAAAATGTTGAGTCAAGTATTGACCATATTGCTTTCTGTATTAATGCTAATGAAGCAACAACTAGTACATTACGTAATGCTACTTCATATCAAACTGCTGAGCAGTATTTGTCAAGCAATGAATCATCAGAAGTTAGGTGTAACCATGAACAACAAGATGAGCTGGTAGAGGCATTAGCAATGGTTGCTTCGACTGTGAACTCAGTACCAAATAAACAACCCACTGATGGAGTGATAGGCATTATTAAGAAATCTTCACGTCATGAGGCAGTAATTGGTTTTCTTGAAGCTAAAAGGTGGTTCGCATATAAGGAAGGACCAAGGGGAGGATGCTCCAGAAGTGAGCAAATGCCAAAGAGTAGTTGCAAAAGATCAACATCACACAATAAGGGAAGTCTATGAAGCTAGTACCTACAGATTCCAGATTTCCAAAAGTGACTGTCTCAATGAACATTTTACCAGGCAAGCTGAAGAACCGGTTGCAAAAAGGTGACCTCACACTAGAAGGTATGGAGGCCAGTTACCTTCCTCTTGCATTTGTTAAGCATAATCTGGTACAAGATGGAGGAATTAAAATATAAACTGCAACAATTTTTTAGCACACAACTCACAGTGCTATTTCTCCATCTGAGGTGCTGACTTGTCTACCAGAGGTTCCATGGAAAATACCTATAGAGGAGTTTCAGGTGAGGAGAGGTGTGGGAAATTTCCACATATCCTCAATTGATTCCCCAGATGTAAAGGATGTAGATGATGAATTGCCAATAAAAAACCGAGGGAATGGTGTCATGAGCGTGGGAGTCCATATTTCAAATATTTTCTACTTTGTCCGTCCTTAGACTATGTTGGAATTTGGATAAAGAGGCACAAGACTGTTCCACAATATCCAACGTATGATACCAATGTTGCCTTGCCTTCCTTGTGAAGAATTGTGCTCATTGAAACCATGAATTGATAGACTAGTCTTCTCATTTATATGGGATATTCATCCTTCAGGGGACTTTCTGGATCACTGGATTGGGCAGACAATAAATTGTTCGTATTACAAGCTTTCCTATCAACAATTACATGAAATTATAGAATGCATCTTTGACTACAACAAAACTAATGGCAGTAAAAAGTACTACCCAGAACTACATGGATTATTTGGTTGGCAAGACATTGTTGCAGGTCTTCATAATAGGCATAAAAATGCTAGACAGAGTAGGGAGAACAGGTTTGAAAAAGGGGCTTTGAGGTCAGATAGCTTTTAGCTTGTGTTTATTTTTAGACAAGAATGGTTTGCCGGGTGTAAGCATGCTTTCTGAGAATAAGCACTCAAACATGCTCGTGAAGGAATTCTTACTCTTAGCAAACAACACAATAACATCAACTAATATGGGTGGCAGCAACAACAGTAATGATGAAAGTGTGTTAAGGGATGACGGGAAGTGGGAAGATACAACCATTTCTCCAAAAGACTCTTCAAATGGTGTAGATATGGAGGCCAAGACATCGAGCACCTTAAATTCTGATTTGACTTCAGAGCTGGAGAAGATTGATATATCCGATAATTTGACCCTCCCTTAATATTTTGAGAGAAGTATTAATGTGTTTTCTGTAAAGCCTGCTAATTGGGTGGGATGGGAAAATACAACAGATTTTAAGGGCACGATTGGCAGAAATTTGTTCAGAAAAAACAATCCTTTTGAAATAGACAACTGAAATCCATTAGAGGCAGGTGTTGATTTAAAATCGACTTATACAGTCCAAGGCTCAAGGACAAAATTGGATCATGTAATTGGAAAAGAGATAATTCAAGGTAGTCCGGTTCTTGAACTACGAAAAGAGGCATAAGCCAAGAAGCTAGCAAAGAAAGTTTGAAGAAAATATGGAATTTGTTGATAAAGAAACAAAAATAACTAAGAAAGCCAGGTAACATGCTCTAAAGAAAGGAGTTGAAGGAGCAACAACGAACTTGTCATTGCTTGAGGACAAGCAATGTCGGGAAGGGGGGATTGTAATGTTTCGGCAAAATTAAGTACCAAAAAGGACGAAATAGCCTATTGATCCCCATAGGCTACGATCTTTAATAAAGGGGAAAAATGAAAAGCCCAAAATTTCCAATTCTGTGAAAGTTTTGGGGCTGCTGGGAAAAGAAACCCAAAGTTGGGGCTTGGAGTAAAGTTTACTCAATCAATTAAGGAGAGCCCCTCTTGAAATCTGTAAATTCAACAGGATTGGATTCATTTGCATCATGATTGGATTGGATCAATTATCTCTGTTTTATCTGAGCCTGAGGCTCTGAGGGTTTTATGACCCCATTTCTTTTGTCAATTTCGGTGGTGAAAGATTCCACCCTAGTTGATAACTCTTTCTTTCTTCTCTCTGTTTTTGGTACAAGGATCTGGCTGGGTTGTAAACTTAATTTGCAGTAACAAGATTTGATGATCTGTGATGAAAGAAGAAAGTGAACTTTTGTTCTGGGCACCCTTGAAGAAGGATTACAAATTCGGTTAGGGTTTTCTATCGCAAAGGAGGCAACAGGATTCGCGACACTTCCTGAAAGGATAGCGAGTCTTTTATTTCTGATTCTGGGCATAAAATGTCATAGGAAAGGCATGTGAATGTCTCTTATCGAAGGTTTTTCCTGAAACAATTTGACTATTCCAAGGGTAAACGGAAGTCTGATCAGGGTACCCTGATCAAAGTGAGAACGAGGGCCCAGTTTAGAACGAACCTCATACAAAAAATTATCTATGATAGATTTTGCATAGGAAAATAGATTGAGCCCTTCTGAGACTGCACTGTGGAGACTTGTGGTAGACACATAAGCATTGAGGACAAATTATATATAGTAGTGCGGTCAGGTTTGAGGCATATCTGGCATCGAAGTCGGCCTCTAATTCTATAGCATTCATTGCCACAGAATCAATTTCAGTCTTGGTTTCAACACAGTCTCGCACTCAAGCCATGGCATTTTGAAGCTTCAGGAGTGACGAGTAGAGGGTTTAAGAATTTCTAAGTGACATATCCACAATTACGTGTGGGGTTTTTTAATTGCTCACAGCTAGTGCATCAAAAAGAAATCTGGTTCGAATAATTTTGACATTTCCAATAAAGTTCAGTTCATATTTGGACGGAACATCATATTAGTGCGGTTAGGATAATTTGAGATTCCCAATAAAGTTTTGTTCATATTTGGATGCAATGTCATATTAGTGCATGGGACTATTTGGCATGAACTATCTTGTGTGGAATTACTATTTGGTGTAATTCATATCAATTGGAACTATTGGAATTAAATTAGATGATTTTATTTTATCAAAGCTACGACACTACTGTTTGTAAAAGAATTGAGCTATTGAGTGGCATAGTGGATCATTGTTAAATTTAGATAACCATGCTGTTCTATGCTTGATGCACTTTTACTTCAATCTTTCTTAGTCCCAGTACAAAATAACAATCACATAAACTTGAAAGAAAAACGCTGATGGAACACAATAATGGATCAATAGAAGACAAGCCAAATATAGATCAGATTTACAATTCCTTTTGTCCAACAAAGATATGAGATATTGTGGCGTTACGACGGTCAGTAGGATGCTTCAACTAGCAAAGTCTTTCTCGGTCAGCCAACACTTTCATGTGTCACACCCACAACCCTCAAAGGCAGCTAGGGACAATGCAGAAAAGTCAACACAGGTAGCTTTAGAAAAGTCAATGCAACAAACTAGGGCTTCCATCAAACAACCCAAAATTCCTCGATTTTAGTGCCTAGTTGTACGGCCTCCTAAAATCGGCATTTTTGTAGAAGATTGAGGTCAAACGACCAAGGGTTGACCACGGTCAACATTGGTCAACGCTGCAGCAGAAAAGCCCTAAACAGATCAGTGCAGAAAACAAAAACCCTAAATAGATAAGGTTAGAAAACATTAGCTTCGCTCCACACGTGTGAGGGAAAAAAGGCCTCCAAAGGCTATCGAACCGATCAGATTACAATGAGAGAATGTGTGATGAGATGATGAGAAAATGACCTCCAAGGCTCTCCAATTTATATTCATCAATGAGGGTGTGTGGCACATCTCTTAGGCATGTGGGAAAAATCTAGCCAACCTTGCACATGTAGAAAATAAATTCAAAATCAATCTTCTGCTCATCCGATCAAGATGATCTTTAGATCAATCTTGCACCTCTTTGAAAGAAGAATCCAACAAAAATATGACCATCATCATATGAGCAGTGCAACATGGAGTTTGGACCTAGTTGCCCAAAATTAACAATCATCCACATGATTAGACTTTGTGACGATATTAGAGGAAGAAAATTAAGTGTTGAAGGAAACCGTAGCGTCACCCTAGAATATTACATACACGCCTCGGCCCACATGAAGAAAGGTAAAATCTAATCATGCAACATTGCTCTAGCTACACCCGCAATGGTCCTGTTCTTCCTCTCTACCACCCCATTCTGCTGGGGGTTGTAAGGCACAATGAACTCCCTCTTGATGCCAACACTCCCACAAAACTCCTTCATCTCTGTGGAGGTATACTCACCCCCGTTCTCTAATCTCAACACCTTGATTTTCCTCCCTATCTGGTTCTCTACAAGAGTCTTAAATTCTTGGAACCTCTGGAAGACCTCATCCTTGGTCTTCAGGAAGTAAATCTATGTCTTCCTAGAGAGGTCATCAATGGAAGTCACATAATACTCATATCCACTCAATGAAACATGGGACATAGGACGACATACGTTAGAATGAATCAAATCAAGGATACTTGCAGCTTTGCTTTCACTGCTCGGGAAAGATGTCTTAGTGAGCTTTCCCAAAGCACACTGCCTGCACACATCATGATGCTCTGTTCCGAAGTCAGGCAAACCTGTAACCATCTCCCTCAACATCCTGAAAGCTCCATGGTGCAAGTTGGCCATCCTCTTGTGCCACAACTCACACAACTCACTGCTACTGGTCTGCACCACTATAGCTCTAAGAGGCTGAAACATAAGTCTGTATAGTCTCCCACTACGAGATCTAATCACACAAGCAGACTCGATACCTCAAACCCCCTGTCCTCCAAGCTAGAGACTGATATCAAGCTCTTCTTCAACCCTGAAATATAAAGGGCATCTGAAATGAAACTGTCCCCACACCTGCTGCTTTGACTTCGAGTGGTCTCCAAACACAACCTCCAAGTCAACATCATCCTAAGGTATGTGAAGTGCTCTCTAACTCTGGTCATATGGAAGGATGCTTCATTGTCAATGAACCATGGACATGAAAATGTAATATGAGCGGCTAAACTCACCACCAAGGCACACTCTGAATCAAATGTAGCCGCAAAATCATTCACCTTAGCTGAAGCTGCAACTCCCTATTTCTTCTTACCCTTCTTGTTAGCACACTTTAAAGCATAGTGACCCATCTTCCCACAAGCATTTCAGTTTGCTCATGTCCTTCTCCTTAGTCTTCTGCTTCCCCTTCTCTTGCTTTGCTGCAATAGAAGATCTCTTCTTGACCTTCTTCTTCTTTCCCTTTGCTTCAAGAGCAACATTCTCCTCTTCACCTCCACCACCACTCTTGCTGCCACCCTTTGCATTCCTCCTGATCTCCTCCTGGATGAAATTGTCCCACATCCTACTCCAACCAGGAAAATGCTCTCTGGCCACCAAGCCATGGATAAAACCATCCCATTTCTCAGTGAACCCATCTAAGGCAATCCTAACCATCTGTTCATCTGGAATAGCCTCTCCAATGGCAGCTAACTCATCCTTCACATGTGAGACTTTGTTGTGGTAAGAGGTCACACTGTTGGTCTTTGTCATCTTGGTGTTGTGTAGTTTTTGTCTCAATGCCATCTTCCTGTTCTCATTAGAACTCAGGTGTAAAGAGACCAAGAAATATAAAAGAGTGAGATTCAAAGGAGCCCTTGTTCAAGAAATATAAAAGAAGCTTGACTCCTGCCATTAGCCTTACAGCCTTGGAGTCAAAAGGGACAGCCCAAAGAATGAGTTATTTCAATTTGACATGGAGGATATCTTAGTAGTTAAACAACCATAGAGTGTAGAAGCAAGCTTTTCACGAATAATACAGCTGTATTAGGGTCTTAGACTGCCATTAGTAAAGATTGAAACAAACGCCCAAGAATTGATACCTCAATAAGATATCCCTCAAGGGGTTGACGAAGCCCAAGGGATGAGGACATAACAAAATGACAAAGGGTTGGCAAGGCCCAAGAGCAGACAGCCTAACTGGATTATTCCATTGCCTAAGTTGACAAACGAGCATGGCCAGCCTTTTAGGAGGATGTCGACCGAGATAGGACCTGACAAAGGAAAGGTATGGTTCCAACAAGGTAAAGACAGGTTTTGCTTTCTATTGCTGAGGCTGAAGTCAACACGCATGATAGTGGTGTGGGAAGGAGAGAAACATGGGACCAGCAAAAAGGGAATGGTTGTAAGCCCTTACTAAACACCAATATTGAATAAGTCCACCAATTATCAGCGAAGGGTAGAACTCCAATACAATGATGGTAACTGTGATGCCAATAATATGTGGATGATCCAAGTTGAAAACTTCTAAAGGGCGATTAAATACCTTGAGAGTGTTAGGAACTCTGAAATAATAATGTTGAAAGGTAAAATATAGAGAATCTTTTTAATCGAGAATATACAAAGGATCAAGTCGAAAATTTCTCTGTGGATATCACTATGTTGATTGGTATAATTGACATAACATTAACTAATTTAGAATAATTCTTTTGAGAGATTCACGAGAACTTCGACAAAATCTTTCGAAGACCTTATTAGAGAAATTTGAGGACAAGGATAAAAAGTAGGGAGTTGAAACTGTGAGAAAAGGGAAAATTCTTGAGTGCAAAGATGAGTTGACCGAAAATCATTCATCACCAAGTTAGATCTATTATAATTCCTTGAAGTTGATATGAATACAGATCACATGTAGATGATCAATAAAGTTATATTGCCTTGAAAAAAATGCCATATGTTCAAGAAAGTGTTGTTGACAGAATATTTCCAAGACCTTATTAGAGAAATTTGAGGACAAGGATACAATGGAGGGAGTTAAAACTGTGACAAAAGGGAAAATTCCTGAATGCAAAGATGAGTTAACAGAAAATCAATTCATCACCAAGTTAGATCTATATTATAATTCCTGGAAGTTGATATGAATACAGATCACATATAGATGGTCAATAAAGTTATATTGTCTTTTGAAAAAATATGTCATGTGTTCAAGGAAATGTTATATTGTTATTGAAAAAGTACTGAAATAAAAGTACATTAAAGGCATAGAAATAAAGTGATCATTATGCTTAAAGTGAATTCTATTGATCTGTCAACGTCATGAACATCACTGGTACTTTGCCCCCTTACCTGCCTTTTTCAGCTCCATTTACCCATTGTTCAAGAGCAAACCTCTGAAGCAAATCATTGCATTCCTAAAAAGGAAGCACTTTTAAATAATTTCAAGATATGTTCGTAACTTTTGAAGATGTAACTCTTGTGCAAAACGATATTTCAAAAAAGTTCATGTTTGTTAAGATTACAACTACCAGGTTGTTAAACCCAAAAACAAACATATCAATCAAGTGCCACTGTTTGTCCATATAAAGAGGCAGTCATTATGCTAATGGCTTTTAAATTTTGAAGATCCCCGCAAGAGTCATAGGCACAAGTACATCATAGAAAATAATCAAGTTGCAGTGTTTGAAAGATAATTATAATAATTCATCATAGAAATCCAATAGCAAATTCAATGGTTTCCACAAGTCAGACTAATAATTCAACCTATAAGCTTTACAGCCTACCATACTTTTTAAGAGGACACATGATGTATTATAATAAGTTAATGATGTTTTTGTGTTTTCGCAGGTTTGCATTGAAGAGAGTTTGGAGTCCTCCAAATTTTTCACGCAGGAATCCAAACTCTCTTCAAGTTAATGATGGTTAAGGTGTTAATAAGATGAGATTTTTTAAACGATTGTAAATCTAAATGGAAGGCTTTTCATTAACAGCAATATCAAACAGTGATAAATTATTACACACAGAATTGAAAGAGATTTACAATGCACTTCATATCCTCATTTCTTTAAGATTCCAGTGTGAGCAAAAGATCATTAGATGCTGTGTTGATTTCATTTCTTATTATGTGGTACAGCTGAAAAAGATGAGCAACACCAAACAAATTCCAAAAGCAACTGAAGCTGAAGAGAACATTCCTAATACAGTTGAAGATGAAGATGGTGAAATAAATGATGGAAATATTGTGACTGATCAGAATGAAAGATTAGATACAGAAACTGCCACAATCAGTGAAAGTTCGAAGACTAAGATGATCAAAGCAAACAAACATGACAAAAGGCAAGGCAAAAGGAAACTCCCATCAAAAGAAGAAATTTCCAAGTCCAGGTATTTGAGCCAGTTATGTGTTGTATGTTTGAAGCATCTTTTGTTGTTAATTGAGTCTAAAATTTGTATAATATTTCATCTTGATACTTATCAACAGAGAGGAGAAAAGAAAAGCCCTAAGGAAAGCTAAAAGTGATGGAGAGGAAAAGGAAACTAATAAAGAACATGGTAAACTGGATGAAGCGTCTGAGCAGTTGAATGAGACAGGCGCACAAGCTGGGAGAAAATTAAAACGTCCAAAAAGACAGCATTGAAATTCTTTAGATTACTTCACTTAATTAATTGGATTGCTGGGCATTTTGAATTGCTAAGCCAAGAATATTTTTATTAGTGCTCTTTTTCTAAATTTAAAGGTGATGCAACTCTACTTCATGGCTTCATGATGGTAGGATGCTCAACCAGCATCTGTGGTCTTGCAGTAAAATTTCTTCATGGTTAGCTAAATTAAATGCCCTCGTAATGGAATCCCTTAGAAACAACCAAAACAAACGTTGTCAACTTTTGCCGTACTTGGCAAGCTCAGAAAGTTAGCTGCCAGCTTTGACCTTGGTGTCCTTGGCCAGTTCAGTTGCTATATGCTGTTTGGTCCTTAATTTTGTATCAGAATGGATTTAGTCATTTGTAGGTGTTCACAATTTGTAACGTGCATAATATCTAAAAGCCATAATGTGTTGACGTTGTACATGCCAATCCATCCTACAACTGGGACATGGTTGTACAGACCGTGGCTGCATGGTTTGTGCCATGACTGAAAATGAAACTCACGAGGCTTTTTGAAATATGGGTCATGTCCAACATTATTCTGTCAGCATATGAAGTGCATTTTGCCCGTGAGCGATTAACATATAATGACTTGGCCTATTGTGGTGTATGCATAAAGCTATCTTTGTTTTATTGTGTGGTTCATGTATCAAACTCTTTTTGATTGGAAGGTAGGTACATGACAACATTCACGTCATGTACTTTTATTAAATTAAACTTATAAAATAGTGGTTAATATAATATAGCTAGACCTTGAACAGTGGATAGTTTAATCGAACAAAACAGTCAATTTAGTAATCGCATATCAAGACGTTTTACTAAGGAACTAAGTTGATCTTGAGCCAATTTATATTAATGATTTTGCTGTCTATAAAATTTGTCGATTTTATGGGGCAAGTTTTAAAATTTAGGGCCAGTCAAACTCAAGAACTACAGGAGATGGTTTTGATATTCCCTTGTAGCGAAGCTGTAAGGTCTATTCAATATGTAAGAAGATACGTGTAAAGATGGGGGTATTATGAATATATATCAGAAGTTTGGGTTAGTGGTATCCTTGCCCCCAAGGGTGGGTTGTATGCTTGGCATTTCCTAAATTAATCGATATCTAGAAGAAGGTAAGGTGCTTCAATTTGGACAACAACATAATTACATCAAGTAATTCAACAAAGGACAAATCAGTGATACGTCATGGCTGTAAGATGTTGGTGCCAGCTGTAACACCTTTTCTTGCAGCCAGCAGATTCCGTTAGCGCATACTATTTGAAATATTTAGTTTCAGATATGAATACAAAAAACAGCATTTTAAGTTAATTGTCTCTATTATCAGATCGGACTCACATTCCTATTGATAACTAGTGATCAATACGATGTTGTTATTTTGCAGGAGCACAGGAAATTTAAATTCTGTTATACTACGTTGTTAAGCCTGATAAGGAAACCTAAATGAGTATAACATAATATCAATATCTTGATTTTGTAATGCCATTGCTTTTTTATGGTGTTAAAGGTCAAGGTCGTAATGTTTGGAATCTGGATAAATACTTTTGGTTTGAAGACATGTAAGAAATTAAAATTAGGTGTGCTAAATAACACTGGGCATGCCATTTGTTGCGGCCCTATAATTTACAAGATTGGCAAGAGTAAACGATAGAGGACAACATCAAACCACTTTGGAGACCAGGACCTAGCTTTCCTAGACCTAGAGAGGGCTCTCTCTGTTTGTTATGATTTTGCTTGATGGTATAGATGCTGATATTAGGCTAGTTACAATGATGGTGAAAATTGGTTGTTTTGATTGATTTTGTTGGTTGGATGAGCAGGTCTGCAGAAGCTAATCCATTGGGCTATGGAGTCAAATAGGGGCTGGTTCTGTTGCATCAAAAGTTCAAAAGCATCACAGGGCAAGCTAACTGTGTGTGCTAGACCTTAAAGCAATAGGGATTGTGAGGTGAAAGAAGCAATGAGTTCAGTAATATCTAAAGAGCAGTTAAGAATTCTTTAACTATACTTCAGAAGAAAACATTACGATAGTAAACACAGACATAATTAAGGTGCTCTCTCAGCAAATCTTGATTTAAAATTTCTGTATTACAATAAGATAGATCGATGCACAATGTGAAAGACAAGAAAACATTAACACAGAGGAAAAAACATCACCAGACAGACACAACTCAAGAATCATGCAAATGGTTTCTTGCTATTGATGCTCCAGCGTTCAAAAATTACAACGTTCCAATCGTTCTTACAATGCAAGTTTCAGCCGGGTCCAATTTTCCAACCCTTGATACTGCTCAGGCATGTAGTATTTAACTTAAAAACTAAGTGGGTTGCCCTAATCTAACTCGGCAACCTTCATTGATTACAATTAAATTAAAACTGGACAAGTATGGCCATGTGAGGCCCAAACAAAAATCTCTGACAAAAACACCGCCTCTGGAATTAAATCAGGCAGCTTTTTACGGATCCATAAAGTAGGCTGAAGGTGGCTAAGGTGGTCACAAAGAGAGGCAAAGATGGATGGCTCTGACATCTGGCTTTATCATTCTGACTGCCTTTGTTGGATCATTAATTCTAATGCGACGCTGGCACTGCTGCTTCTAACATGCCAACTCCATCTTGCCCTTCTAGATTGTTGTTCTCCTTCTCTTGTAGGCAAGTATTGCTCAAACATCACAAGTTGAGATGCAAACTCTATTTCGTTTTCCATCTACAACCGACAAACCAAATCAGGGTTTCCATTTCTAATATAATCATGCAAATCCTCATCTTGAATAGAGATACTTGTCTGAGAAACTTGTATGGGAATCCCCATCCTGCTCTTCAATGTGAATTGAAACATTCTAGCCTAGGGATGGTTAATGTCTTGATCTTACAGGCCAAGACCCAGGGTTCATTTCACTCCCCTGTTGCAAACTAGAACCCAGATCAGAGACTCTATTCTCGACTTTATCATCCCTCATGGTTCCTTCTGAATCACCATTTGAAAGTCCATCCTGTTCTTCAATTTGAATTAAATCAGGACAAGTCTCAAGCTAGAACTTTTCAGATACTTCTGCTGTTTTTTTGCGTCTTCAATTTGAATTAAATTAGGACAAGTCTCAAGCTGGAACTTTTCAGATACTTTTGCTGTTTTGCTGCGTGGGAGGGGTGGCAATTGTTTAGATCGTAAAGGCTCAGACATACGATTTGTCTTAACATTAGAAAGAACAAACATCCCATGACAATGACCAGGTCGAGGAACGTTATTACTATTTGCATTTAAGGCTTCACCAATCTCCGTTGTTGGTGAGGTCCATGTATCAGTTGACCTTTGCCTGGATGAACTTCTTCTTTGTCGAAAGGCTATCTCTATCATCTGGTTTGGTAATAGGCACATGATATATTTCTTCTTCAAGCGTGACTCGCCTGCCACAGATATCATCTTCTCTCAAATTCCTCCTAGATTCTAGAAGCTCCTCCCATACTAAGTTGGCACAAGTATTACCAAGACATTGGAACAAGTTTACAACAGAAGGCTCCCAAACCTTAACATCAAGGGTAAAAGACCTGACCTTTGATATATGTACACCAAGGTTGCGGTGAACCCCAGAACATTCGATGCAAAGTAAAACACCAAGGTTCAGTGAGGTCCAGTCTGGTTTACTTGAACCATAATCTGCACAAACATCATTTCCGGGAACCTTTCTGAAAAGCTCAAGGAGGCTCTCTAGCTTGCCATGTGTCTTGAATCCCTGTAAACCTCTGCCCGAATGGTCACGGTGTCCTATAAGATTACAATTCTGTAATGCATTGTCTTAAGGTATTGTGTGATCAAAATCAGAAGAGCTGCCCAATGAGCTGCTCTCACTGGCTGCGCGTTGATGTCCACTGCTCATTTGAACCCAACTTGCTGTCAAGTCGTTTAATGTCAATACATTAAGCATCTGGGAATTGAAAATCGATTTCCCTATTCCCAACTTTCTCTGATGCTTCCACAGAGCTTGTGCGCTGGCTTTTACACCACTGAGTTGGTCATGCAAAACCCATTACCGGATTTCGGAGGGGTGCCAAAACGGTGAGCAGTATTGTGAAGGGGGGGGGGGGGTCCAAACTATCCTCTGCTTGTCGCGTAGAAGGTTGAAAACAATCCTTTTCGGACCCCCCCCGGTGAGCAGTGTTGTGAGGGGGGGGGGTGGGGTCCGAACTATCCTCTGCTTGTGGCATATAAGGTTGAAAACAATCCTTTTCGGACCCGACTCCCCCGCCCCCCCCCATTCATTAAACTTCAGACCGCTGGGGGGGGTGGGGTTGAAATGTTAATCAAGGTTGTCATTGATGTCAATATGGCATAGTTGAAGATGTCAAATCTTCTACACTATGAAGATGATGCATATTTCCTAAAACCTTAGTTTCAAGATGCCCTAGTCTAATGCCCATGGAACTCTAAGAATAATTCATATGTATAAAGCAAACCCTTTCCAAGCTAACCCTAACTCCTTGAGAAAAACCCAAATTCCATGATGACCTAACCTTAACCCTAGTAAAACCTCTTGAATCTCCGAGATTGTCTAAATACACATAAAAGCACATATAACTCTAAACCTTAAATACCTAAAGCTCTAAAAACATACACCAAATTCTGAAATTATAAATCCTATATATATATATATATATATATATATATATATATATAAAAGATAATAAAAAAAACAATAAGAAAATTATAAATGAAAAAGAAGAAGGAATGAACGCTTCTCTAAACCACTTAATAAAATATGTCCAAAGTGATACATCGATGAAAAATGTATGCTAATACTATAAACTGAACGGCTCCACTATACAAGTCGGCTTTAATTTTTTTTGATGTCGGTTGACCATATGACGGCCACACTTTATATAAATACGACTTGGTTTCCATTATTTCGGTATTAAAGATGGTAAACGCAGTCATCGAAATAAAAGGAAAAACGGAAGTCAAAACAGAGATATGGTTAGAAAAAACGTTTGATATTTTTTTTTGAACTCGGCTACAGATTCAAAAAGGAAGCGGGTTACAGTTCACATCTTGTGAACCTGAAGAAACACACGAAGAAGAACGAATATATTTCGGGCTTTGAAATCTCTTCAAATTGCATTGAAATCTCGGTACCATTGCAGAACCACTAGAACTCGGATTCATTTAAAACTGGAATGGCTCGAACATATTTGGAAACACAATAGTCTCAGACCTGTCAAAATCGGTGCAAACCTCAGCCCTTATTTCTGCAATCATTATTCATTCTCGAACTGTAGTAGATTGCAACATATTTAGTTTTGTCTAAAAGGAGGCTCGGATATTCTGGTGGTTGTGACTCGAGATACATTGGTACAACAATCTTCATTTCAGTCACTCAAACTTCTCATTGTAGCTCAGACCTTTTTTTGAAATGGCATCTATCTGAAGTTGCAGTAATCTATGTGAAATTACAATCTTGGTCCTATTTGAAATAGTTGTGGGTTGGACTTGGTATATCACTAAGATCTGAGATCATTACAGACTTAGTGGAGCCCAGAACAATGGATATTATAACCTCGGTGGAACCCGAAATTATTGCGAATTGCAGTGAAGTCTTGGCATGGTGCAGTGCTGAATTCTTGGCATGGTGCAATGCTGAATTCTTGGTGTGGTGCATAATAGATGGTGCAGATTGGTGAAATGGAGCATTTGTGAACTAATAGTCTAGTAAAGAAGCAAAGAAGGATTGGTGTCCTTGGAG
Organism: Pinus albicaulis; assembly: GCA_034641835.2. Classification (NCBI taxonomy): domain Eukaryota; kingdom Viridiplantae; phylum Streptophyta; class Pinopsida; order Pinales; family Pinaceae; genus Pinus; species Pinus albicaulis. Next base: position 616,451,653 of record CM076580.1, read on the forward strand.
TAGGAGCCCCTAAACACAAGGTTGGTGCCTTGAGAAGATAGGGTCGAAGCCCTAGAGGTCGGAGTCTCATCAAAGTCCAAGTTGGTGCTTGGCAACATGGTGGTGCCCTCACTCATCTATTGTATACTATTATTAGAAAGGAAATTGAAATTAATATTAATCCTTAATATTATCATTATACACCTCTTTGTAAGAATCTAACTGGCATTAATTAACAATTGGAAAGAAACACTGATTCACGCTCCTCTCAATATTTCCAACAGTTGGTATCAGAGCCAGCTTCTTCATTATCAGCCTAACAACTGGAAGAAGGATTCTTAGGCCCAATGAAGAACATGGAAGCAACAGGGAAACTGCCTATCTTTGATGGAACAAACTTTAGTTTTTGGAAAATGTCCTACTATCTAATGTCTCTTGGTCCTGAAGTATGGCACTCTGTTTTGGATGGGTACAAAGCGCCCGCTAGTCTTCCAACTGATCAAGATGAAAGAAGAGCCTACATTGCTAATGCTAAAGCTTTAAATTCCATCACTAGTGGTATTACCGATTCCGAATTTACGAAAGTCATGGATTGTGACTCAACCAAAGAAGTATGGGATAAGTTGGTTTCTCTATATGATGGGGACTCCAAAGTTAAGAAGGCAAAGCTTCAAACCTATAGAAGACAATTCGAGAGTCTGAAAATGGATGATGAAGAATATATTGCATCATACTTCCTCCGAGTAGCTAAAGTGGTTAACTCTCTCAAAGGACTAGGAGAAAATATTGAAGAAAGCACCATTGTTCAAAAAATCTTGAGATCGCTTCCTGACAGATTTGACTCCGAAGTAAGTGCCATAGAAGAAATGAAGGACCTAGATACTCTCAAGATAGATGAATTTCATGGAATTCTTATTGCCTATGAGATGAGGAAAGGGAGCCCAAATTTCAAAGAAGCAGCTTTCAAAGCCTCAAGATCTACAAAAGAAGGAAAAGGATGGAATTGCAACAACGATGAATCTGATATTGAAAACGAGTTAGCTCAATTTGTACGAAGACTAAAAAGGGGATCTAAGCTAAAAGGTAAGTACCCTCTTATTTGTTTCAATTGTGGAAGAATAGGTCATTATGCTGCAAAATTTCCTCATAAACATGATAGTGATGATGAAAAGGACTCTAAAAGAATGATGTACAAAAAGAAAGGGTTTAATAAGAAGAACTTCTTCTCCAAACAAGATGAGTATGATGAAGATGAATTTGTAGTCATAAAAAGGAAATCAACTAGAAATGTGTGTCATTACAAAGAAAGTGATGATGAATCAGATGAGGAAAGTGATTATGTTGGAAGCAAAAAAACGTTATTCATGGCATTTACAAATGATGATGACTCAAAATTAGAAGATGAAAGAAACATGGATAGTTTGTTAATGAGTGCCATTGAAGAAAATGAGAATCTACAAAAGAAGATAATTTCTCTCAAAATAGAAAGAGAGGAAGCAAAAAGAAGGGAAGATTTCTTGAACATTAAGCTAAAAGAGAAGGATGATATCTGTGAAAAACGTGAAGCTGAAATAATATCTCTAAGAAAGGAATTAGAGCAAGTTAAAAGGAGTTGGAAAAGCTCTCTAGCTCTTGACAACATTCTTAATACTCAAAAACCTCAACATGACAAGTCTGGAATTGGTTTCAAAGGAGAATCATCAAGTACAAAGAATAATGCCAGAAGTTATGTTGATGTACTCTCTTGCCATCCAAAAGAAGAAAAGTCATCTCGTCAGGAGCAAAGTCCCATCTCAAAACCAAGAATTGAAGAAAGAGCAACTCCAAGGAAGAATGTTGGTTCAAGCTATGGATACTACAACAAGTATCAAACTATTTTTCTTGGGCATTGTTACAATTGTAAAAACTTTGGGCATCAAGCTAAGCATTGCAAGGCTCATAAGAATGAAGCACCAAGATTGAATGATCAAACAAACCAACTATGTGGTCCTAAAGAGCAAGGACAAATCAAAACTTACAATTCCTTTGATCCTTTGGCTAAGTTTGATCCGTCTTGCTCATTATGTGATAATTATGATCATAATGAACAAAATTTCCCTCTCAAAAGGGAGAAAGCTAAAAACGTAAATCTCAAAATTGATAAATGTGGCCTAGCTCTATGTGCTCATAGTGAAGAAAATCATTGGTTCATGGATAGTGGATGCTCAAGACATATGACAGGTGACCAAAAGAAGTTCATCTCATTAAACAAGAAAAATGGAAATGTATCCTTTGGAAGTGGATCCGCTAAAATCACTGGAAAAGGAACTGCTACCCTTGTCAATGGACTAGGAAAGGCTCAAAATACCTTGCTGGTAGAAGGGCTCAAACACAATCTCTTAAGTGTTAGCCAGATTTGTGACCAAGGACATAATGTTGTCTTTAGTACAAAAAATTGTGAAATAAGAGACTTGTCCTTGAGAGAACTTGTCGCGAAAGGAGTAAGAACACTAGATAATGTTTATATTCTTAGTAGAATCCAAGAAGATAAATGTTACTTAAGTCAAACAGATGAAAGTTGGTTATGGCACAAGCGATTGGGGCATACAAGTTTTGATAACCTAGTCAACATCAGCAAAATTAATGCAGTAAGGGATATTCCAAAAATGTGCAAACCAAATCAAGTTGTATGTGGTCCATGCCAACATGGAAAGCAAACCAGAACTAGCCACAAAACTAAGGAGTTCTCAACAACAAAACCTTTGGAAATCATTCATGCAGATTTGTGTGGGCCAACTAGAACTCCAACTCTTCAAGGTGAAAGGTACTTTGCTCTATTTGTTGATGACTATACTAGAATGATGTGGATATATTTCATAAAATATAAATTCGAAGCATTTGAATGTTTTAAGAATCTTAAGGCTCTCATTGAGAATGAGAAAGATTCTAAGATTAAATGTCTTAGAATGGATAGAGGAGGAGAATTCACCTCAAAAGAATTTGATGAATTTTGTAAAGAGCATGGAATCGAAAGAGAACTCTCTACTGCTAGGACACCCCAGCAAAATGGAGTAGTTGAAAGAAGGAACCGAACCATTCAAGAAATGGCAAGGACAATGCTACTAGTAGCCGATTTGCAACCAAAATTTTGGAGAGAAGCAGTTGGCACCACAGTTTACACCTTAAATCGAACTCAACTAAGACCAAATAATGAAAAGACTCCTTATGAATTATGGAAAGGAAGACCTGCTTCAATAAAATATTTCAGGGTTTTTGGAAGCAAATGTTTCATAAAAATAAATGATGACTCACCAGGTAAATTTGATTCTAGAGTTGACGAAGGAATATTTCTTGGATACTCCACTAGGAGCAAAGCTTACAAATGTTACAACAATCATCTACGAAGAATAGTGGAAAGCATTGATGTGAAGATTGATGAAGGCCTTCTAGAAAAGAGAATTGAAGATCATGAAGTTGAGCCTTTCTTTGAACAAAGTGAAGAAGAAGAACCTGAAAAAGAAGAGGAGAATGAAGAACCTCAAAGTGAACCTCAAAGTGAATCTTCACAAACTCCCTCCAAGATCAAGTTTGTTCAAAGATATCATCCGGAAGAACAGGTCATCGGAAATATAGATGAAGGAATCCAAACTCAAAGAAGGATGATAAGCACCCCAAGAAAAGATGATGTGGCTCTATTATCTTTAATAGAACCTGAAAATTTTTCTCAAGCAAGCAAAGATCCTTATTGGATAAAGGCCATGGAAGAAGAAATGTCTCAAATCGAAAAAAATGAGACTTGGGAACTAGTATCTCGCCCAAAAGATAAAAATATAATTGGAACAAAATGGGTATTCAAAAACAAGATGAATGAAGATGGACAAATCATCAAAAATAAAGCCAGACTTGTCTGCAAAGGATACTCGCAAATCGAAGGAATTGACTTCGAAGAAACCTTTGCACTAGTAGCTCGAATGGAAGCCATAAGAATGTTTTTAGCATTTACTTGCTCAAAAGGATTCAAGGTTTATCAAATGGATGTAAAATCAGCATTCCTAAATGGAGATCTCAAGGAAGAAGTTTACATGGAGCAACCAGAAGGATTTGATCTTGTCGAAGGGAAGGACTTTGTATGCAAGCTAAAAAAGGCTTTGTATGGGTTAAAACAAGCCCCTAGAACATGGTATGCAAAGTTGGATCACTATCTGCTACAAGAAGGTTTAAAAAAGGGAGTAGCTGGTAGCAATCTCTACATGAAGATGGGAAAGGAAAAACTTTTGATCACTCTTGTATACGTTGATGATCTAATCTTTGCTAGCAATGATGATGAGATGAGCCATAAATTTGCTCTAAATATGTCCAAAAGGATTCGAAATGTCAATGATTGGTGAGTTGTCTTACTTTCTTGGGCTACAAATATCTCAAACCTCTGCAGACATGTTTATATCTCAGGCGAAATATTTTAAAGACATGCTCAAAAGATATGGGATGGAAGATTGTGCACCTATGAGCACACTAATGACCACAGATTGTAAATTAAGAAAAGACAATGATACCCCTCTCATAGATGCAACTCTTTACAAGTCAATAATTGGAGCTCTCCTATACTTAACTGTTACAAGACCAGATATTATGGAAGCAGTAGGAATGGTAGCAAGATTTCAGTCAAGTTCTAAACAATCCCATCCAGCAGCTGTGAAGAGAATTCTCAGATATTTGAAAGGAACGATTGATTTCGGTCTTTGGTATCCTAAGAGTTCAACTCTTATTGTGACAACTTACTCCGATGCTGATTGGGCCGAAAGCATGGATGATCGAAAAAGTACTAGTGGAAATGCATTCTTTATGGGAGAGTGTCTTGTATCTTGGCTCAACAAAAAGAAATTATCTATATCCCTTTCTACAGCTGAAGCCGAATATATAGCCGCTGCTGATTGGTGTACACAAATTCTATGGATGAAGGAAGCCTTGAAGGATGTCAACATAGAAACTAAGCAACCAATTACTATTTTTTGTGACAATACTAGTGCCATCAGTCTTTCAAAGAATCCGGTGATGCACTCAAGGACCAAACATACTCTAATCAAATACCACTTTCTTCATGAACAAGTTGCTGAACACAATATCATGTTGGAATATGTTAACACAAAAGAACAAATTGCGGATATCTTTACAAAACCCCTTCCACGAGAAATATTTGAGTATCTTCGCCAAAAGATGGGGGTCATTGCTCTTGCATCACATTAATTCAAGCAACATGTCGGGAGTTCAGTATGTTAGGGGGAGCAGCATGATAGGGGGAGCACATGGGCACCCCATTGCCATTGATGTCAAAGGGGGAGAGAATGTTGGAACTTGGAAGGACAAGAATATTGCCATCAATGACAAAGGGGGAGATTGTTAATCAAGGTTGTCATTGATGTCAATATGGCATAGTTGAAGATGTCAAATATTCTACACTATGAAGATGATGCATATTCCCTAAAACCTTAGTTTCAAGATGCCCTAGTCTAATGCCCATGGAAATATAAGAATAATTTATATGTATAAAGCAAACCCTTTCCAAGCTAACCCTAACTCCTCGAGAAAAACCCAAATTCCATGATGACCTAACCTTAACCCTAGTAAAACCTCCTGAATCTCTGAGATTGTCTAAATACACATAAAAGCACATATAACTCTAAACCTTAAATACCTAAAGCTCTAAAAACATACACCAAATTCTTAAATTATAAATCCTAGAAATACATATATAAGATAATAAAAAAAAACAATAAGAAAATTATAAATGAAAAAAAAAGGAATGAACACTTCTCTAAACGACACGTAATGGGGCATTACTTAATAAAATATGTCCAAAGTGATACATCGATGAAAAATGTACGCTAATGCTATAAACTGAACGACTCCACTATACAAGTCGGCTTTAATTTTTTTGACGTCCGCTGACCATATGACAACCACACTTTATATAAATACGGCTTGGTTTCCATTATTCCGGTATTAAATATTGGTAAACGCAGTCATCGAAATAAAAGGAAAAACTGAAGTCAAAACACAGAGATGGTTAGAAAAAACTGCGTTTGATATTTTTTTTAAACTCGGCTACAGATTCAAAAAGGGAAGCGGGTTACAGTTCACATCTCGTGAACCTGAAGAAACACAGGAAGAAGAACAAATATATTTCGGGCTTTGAAATCTCTTCAAACCGCATTGAAATCTCGGTACCATTGTAGAATCACTAGAACTCGAATTCATTTAAAACTGGAATGGCTCGAACATATTTGGAAACACAATAGTCTCAGACCTGTCAAAATCGGTGCAGACCTCAGCCCTTATTTCTGCAATCATTATTCATTCTCGGACTGTAGTAGATTGCAGCATCTTTAGTTTTCTCTAAAAGGAGGCTGGGATATTCCGGTGGTTGTGACTCAAGATACATTGGTATAGCAATCTTCTTTTCAGTGACTCAAACTTCTCACTGTAGCTTAGAACTTTTTTTGAAATGGCATCTATCTTAAGTTGCAGTAATCTGTGTGAAATTACAGTCTCGGTCCTATTTGAAATAGTTGTGGGTTGGACTTGGTATATCGCTCAGATATGAGATCATTACAGACTTAGTGGAGCCCATAACTATGGATATTATAGCCTCGGTGGAACCCAGAATTATTGCGAATTGCAGTGAAGTCTTGGCATGGTGTAGTGCTGAATTCTTGGCGTGGTGCAATGTTGAATTCTTGGTGTGGTGCAATGTTGAATTCTTGGTGTGGTGCAGAATAGATGGTGCAGATTGGTGAAATGGAGCATTTGTGAACTAATAGTCCAGTGAAGAAGCAAAGAAGGATTGGTGTCCTTGGAGTAGGAGCTCCTAAACACAAGGTTGGTGCCTTGAGAAGATAGGGTCAAAGCCCTAGAGGTCGGAGCCTCATCAAAGTCCAAGTTGGTGCTTGGCAATAGGTTGGTGCCTGTTTCATTAAAAGGGTTGGTGCCCTCACTCATCTATTGTATACTATTATTAGAAAGGAAATTGAAATTAATATTAATCCTTAATATTATCATTATACACCTCTTTGTATTTAATTGTGAAGAATCTAACTGGCATTAATTAACAATTGGAAAGAAACACTGATTCACCCCCCTCTTAGTATTTCCAACAAGAAATGCATTTAAATCGTCGATCTTAGCCTTTGGTTGTCACCCATAAGAAAAAATGGGTAAAGTTTAACATGATATTTAGGAAAATATAGAATTAAATTAATTCTATATTTTAAATGAAATAATTTTATTTTTTGAAATAAACTTTAACAAGGCCATTTAAAATTTATCCAACCTTCACTAATGAATTTTAAAAATATGCAGGACAAAGTGTCAATTTTAAAATTTATCCCGTGCCAACATCGACTCCTTTTGGGGATGGCATCTCTGGACGAGGTGTCAAGAATCTCAGATCTTTGGATTCGTAAGTCAGTGCCTTATCCATTGGGTTGATTCCACAACTTGTATCTTGATCTGTTAGGCACCTTAGTGACGGGAAACTCGCTGATTATTTCCTCTGATTTTGACTGATAACAATAGACCACATGCTTGCCCAGCCATCTTTTCGCATACTGAAATCTGAACTGAAACTACCACTGAAATGTGCATTGCAAATTGTTTGACAGAAATCACTGCTATACCTTGAAAATTTGAATGGTGAAACCAGAACTGTGTTGAAATTGAACTTTGAAACACACTGATATGAAAATGGAAAGAAATCTAAACCTAAAAACGGAAAGATGCTCAGATACTGAGCTTATTTGCACCCCTACCTGAAATACTGAAATTGCTGCCCTTCTAAATGATACAATAATGCCAGTGTACCCAGTCAAGCAACTGCCTGAATAACTCTTTTCTTCCACTGGTCTTCACCATATTCAACAACAAACTTGATAATAGTATTTGATAGAAATCCTTGTGTTAAAATTGGACAACTAGGTCCAAACTCCGGGTTGTGCTGCTTAGATGACGATCCCAATATTTTTATTGGATTCCTCTTTCGGAGAGGTGTAAGATTGATCTAAAGATCATCTTGATCGGATGAGCAAAATATATACTTTGAATTTATTCCACTTATGTGCTAGGTCGACCTGGAATAAAACATAGACTTAAATGTCTTAAAGGACGTGTCACACACCCCCAAAGATGCCTATATATTGGAGAGACTTGGAGTTCATTTTACACACATTGTGTGGAGGATCTTCTTCTCTCTTGATGGCGATGGCGCTGCGTATTTATGGAGTGTTCCTTGTTTGGGTTGTTCTGGGGTTATGTGTGACACAATTGGCTAAATGACCTATTGGAGACTTTGCTGGTAGAAGCATCCTGCTGATCGCCGTAATGCCACCATTCATTATTTCTGTTTTGGCTTGTCTTCCATCAATTTATTAATATGTTCTGTCTCCTTCAGTGTTGTGTGCCCTAATCTGAAATGGCATAGAACATGTCCAGAATTTAACATGGTATCGGAGCTAGGAGAAGACAAAGCCCATCGTGTTGAGAATCTAGAGCAGCAATATAAGGATTGGTTACAAGGTCAATAAAGGTGTCGTAAGCTACAACAAGGTTGTGTGGTAGACCGTAGGCCATACCACCACAACAAGTGATAGCGTATGTATTTCTAAGCGCTGTAGGTGACAACGTAGAGATTAGAAATATCTCTGATCAGCCGTAGATATAAAAGGAGTACCAACGAAGAGGGAAAACAAGTTTCGCCTTCCTAGTTGCTGAACAAGTTACTATTTTTCTGGGTCGTATTTTTATTGTATTTTTGGGCCACTATAATTCCCTTGCGTGTGGATGAAATTTAGTGTGGCTGCTAGGATTCGAGCCCAGGTCTTCACGGCTGTGAATGACGCGTTGCATTTCTGGTGGTTGAAGACAACGCATAGCAGGCCGTGCAATCTTATTTTTTATTTATTTATTTCGGGTAGCGATTTATCATACAGGGTGATCCATTGCCGACCGATCTCTTGAGGGTAACACTCTTTGAATATATCGGGCACTCAGTGAAGATGAAGCCATTGTACAGTTTGTACTGTGGAAACATTGAGTATGATGTTCGAAAGACATAAATTGAACGATTGTTTGGTAGATATGGAAGAGTCAACAGAGTTGATATGAAATCAGTCGTCCCTTAGTCCCTCGCGTGATCATCGAGATTCTCCATGTGGCTATCGAGGAGAATGACAGTCGCATCATCACTGGAATTGTTGTGCAGATCAGGGTGCGGGTGGTCGTCGAGGGTAGTGGATGATGCCAATTCCTTAGAATTCCCACAGTCATCTACATGAACAAATTCTTCCTCTGGCAACACCTCAGACTTGGAGCGCTTGGGCCCGGGCAGATCCGATGGAGACGCATGCTTAATTGTATGCAACCCAGTCACGAAAACCCGGAGGGTGCTGTCGGAGATGCTCCAGATCCGTTACATTGATATAATGGGCATGGTGGCCGACAAAACCACCAATTCCTACAAAATTCTCGTAACTGAAACTACCGAATCCACCACTGAGGAGAGCATCACAGAGGTTTATGATTCTCGACTTGGAAAATGGATTCACCACTGAAATTCCAAGCAGGAATTTTTGCAGTTCTGGTACGAGGGCCATTCTACTGCCTCGCGATGCCGATCACCACGTCGCAGGGATACCGCCTCTTGACATATAGTATGTGAAGATGCTGTCAACTGATCTTCGGTGCCCGTCCCTGCTCATCTACCAGGGGAAGTTGCTGCTTACAGTAAAGATTGTGGAGTGCCATTCAAAGAGGAGTATTTGCATCTGGGAGCTCAAAAAGGATTCTATGCAATGGGTTAGGATAGATGTTATGCCCGAGGGTGTGTTGAGAAAAATTCACTTGCCATACTTTATGATTCTTCAATGCCAAGGTAATAATAATCTTATTTGTTCTTCAATAAGCACTGAAAGCCTTAATCTGTGGGTTTTCACTGGCTTATTCCGAAGAAATTTAAAGGTGACAACGCAGAACAAAAGCCATTATAGAGGACTGTAATAACAACAATATACTTGGGTGAAGGCTCATGTGTGAGATATACTCGGACCTGTCCCCAAAATAGCTCAGATCTGTGGGAAGATTCGCTCGGATCTATTACAAGAAAAAAAAAATCACGGGACCTATTGTTAGCTCAGATTTGTGCCATACTTTAGATCAACTTGTAACTTATCACTGTGCTAGATTTGTTAGACATCATATAATGTGTGGACTAGCATCAAAAAGGGTAGCGTTTGGAGCATCTGCAAGATTGCTTCCTAGATCTGTGCAATTTAGGAGACAAATTGCTGAACTAAGATATGAAAATTTCAAGCTCTAGATCAGTGAAACATCAGCTGCAGTTGGGCAGATCTGGAAGCCCTAAGAAGCAGTCTCTTTAAATGAAATTGGAAGGATCTTCACAGGGTTGACTGTAGAAGCCACTGGTGCCATATTATGAAACGGTCAGATTATTATCAAGATGGGAAAATCTATAAGCCCTAGGGAGAATGACAAGAGAAGTTGATTTGTCATAGAGTTAGGCCAATGTTGGTAGCCTTAGGAGCAGTCTTCTAAAATGAACAAAAGAATGAAAAATGGACAGATCTGGGAAATAAGAAGTAGTGCAGGATCATGAGAAGAGGAATCATGATTGGATCCCTAGTTCTGTGGGGTGCAGTAAAGAAAATATTAGAAGGCTGAATGAGGAAGCTACAACAGATCTCCACAGAACATCAGGTAATTGCTGCAAGCTTGAAATCTTCAATTCTGTTAATGATGAAGATAACAGTAATGGCAGTTCAGAAGGTACCTCTGTTTCCGCCATTTTGAGGAGCTAAATCTGTGATTCCATGTCACTGTCATTATGTCAGTGACATAGACAGACACCCATGTTTACGAGATTCGTAATAGAAGTTATGATAAACTTGAAGTGTGATCTAAGAAGTTTTTGCAGCCTTCAGTCACATTGTTGGAGTTTTGAACCATGATCAACAAAGCCTGTCTGGATGGTCTTGACCGTGGGAGAATAAGACCCCTTTTCCAAGTTGGTGTCTAGGATGCCCTCATTTAAAATAAATGTCTTCTCTCTCGAGAGTAGCTGGCATTAAGAGGGAGAATTCAAATTTGTATGCCCCTGAGCTAATATCATTGCTGAACGAAAGAAGATCCTCATGGCTCAAAGACATATGGCTTCAGAGGGGGAAATTACGGAAGAAATCCAAGAAGCCATATAAATACCAGGGGTATCTAGGTTCCATAAGTACAATATGAGCCTGGATCATTTGAAGAAGCTGTAAGGCATCAAGCCTAGAAGGATGTGAGGATGATGTTTGGGATATGGTTCCTAGACCACAGAACAAAGTTGTTGTCACCTCGATATAAGATCAAGCATGGATCTGATGGGAAAATGTGTTACCTGAGACTTCTCTAGGAAGGCACTGATTATTATAGCACCTATAATCTATTATTTCCCTTGCTGATACGCAAGGACGGAAGCTTCATCAGATGGATGGAAAGACCGCTTTTTGACATGGTGTGGTAAAGGAAGAGGTGTATGTAGAGCAACCTCTGGGGATCAAAGTCCAGGATTGGCACACCCATGTCTGCAGGTTGAAGAAAGCCCTCTATGCGTTGAGGCAAGCACCCAGAGATTGGTATGAGAAGATAGATAGCTACCTGATGAAGTTGGGCTTCACTCGTAGTAATGCTGATTCGAACCTTTACTTCAAGGTTGATAAAGAGAAGCCTCTCATTCTGGTGCTGTATGTGGACGACCTCTTCCTAACAAGTGCTAACCCTCTCATTCATCAGTGTAATAGGGAGCTCATCGCTGAGTTCGAGCTGAAGGACCTAGGATTGATGCATTACTTCCTAGGCTTGAAGGTCTGGCAGAGACCTGGCGAGATTTTCCTTTCTTAAGGAATATACATTATGAAGTTTCTGGTATAATGGACTGTAAGTCTGTGTCGACACTGATGGAACTCAACTTTAAGAAGTTGAGTCGCAGTGCTGCTAGGCCCATGTTAGCAAATCCTACTGAGTATCGTCAACTCTTAGGGGCTCTGATGTTCTCAGGGAACATCCGTTCAGACGTATGTTGTGTAGTGAACAGTTTGAGTCAACAAATGGTTGATCATAACATTCACTGAGTTGGTGCCAAGAATCTCTTGATATATCTCTGAGGCACGATAGACCATGGGTTGAGATACACTACCGGGAGCATGACACTCCTTGGATATACTGATGCTGATTGGGCTGGCAGTGTGGTGGATCGTAAGAGCACATCTGGATGCTACTTCACAAGTAGATCTGCTTCAGGCAGGAAAATGAAGTCTTTAGCCTTGAGCACCACTGAGGTTGAATACATTGTAGAATGTATGACCTGTTGTGAAGTCACTTCGTTGTGAAAGCTCTTAAGTGAGCTGTTCGAGCATGTGCTAGATGCCACCGTTATCCTTTGTGATAACTAGAGGGGGATTCATTTGTCATAGAATCCCGAGTTCCACGATTGATCCACGCATGTTTATGGATGATACCACTTTATTTGGGATATGATACAGCGAGGCGCCGTAAGGCTCGATCATATAGGAACTGATGAGAAGGTCGCGGACATTCTCACAATGCCCTTAGGGAAGGTCATGTTCCCAACCTTCCGTGAGAATCTTGGAATCATGGAATGACCCTATTTGGAGGGTCCTGTTGGACGATGAGCTCTGGGAGCTCCAAGGGGGCTTTGGGGATAGCTTTGGTGCTATAAGCAACCATAGGGCTAGGCTTGCCGAACCTAGTTTGCGTGATTCTACCCCGCCGTGATGATATTGAGATGGTTTACCTTTCTATGATCTATGCCCCGTATGCATCCTACCCATGAAGTTTTTGACTCATGGGCAGTACCTCTCATTTGGCCAATGAGGTGGGAAATTTGAATAGAGACCATAGCAAGACCGATGGACGCATCAGAGATTGCTGTACTCTCTGTCTAGGATGGCACGTGTTCAACCACTTGATCTGGGATCAAGTTTAACGAGGTTTTGGACCTCCAACTGACTCCGGGTCAGTGAAACTAACTTCGGGCTAGTATATGACTCTCTTGAGTCCTAGTGAGGTTTCAAACCTCCAACTGACTTCGGGTTAGGTAAACCAACTTTAGGTTGGTATGAGACTCTTTGTGAGTCTTATAAAGGTTTCGTACCTCTGGGCTGAATCTGTCAGCTGGGTATGATGTCTTTGTGACTAACCCACTTCTGTTATGAAATAAAGAGGCCAACAAAGCAAGTTACGACTGGATGACGCACGATGTTTGGATTGCACTAGTGGACGAAGTTCTCCCTAGTTGAGAGGGAGTGTTAAAATTGGAAAACTAGGTCCAAACTCCAGGTTGTGCTGCTCAGATGACGATCCCAATATTTTTATTGGATTCCTCTTTCAGAGAGGTGTAAGATTGATCTAAAGATCATCTCGATCGGATGAGCAGAACATATACTTTGAATTTATTCCACTTATGTGCTAGATTTGGCACAGATAAAATATAGACTTAAATGTCTTAAAGGAAGTGTCACACATCCCCCAAAGATGCCTATATATTAGGAAGACTTGGAGTTCAGTTTACACATTGTGTGGAGGATCTTCTCTCTTGATGGCGATGGAGCCGCGTTCTTGATGCTGTGTATTTATGGAGTGTTCCTTGTTTGGGTTGTTATGGCGTTATGTGTGACACACTTGGCTGAATGACCTATTGGAGACTTTGCTGGTAGAAGCATCCTGCTGATCGCCGTAACACCACCATTCATTATCTCTGTTTTGGCTTGTCTTCCATTGATCTATTAATATGTTCTATCTCCTTCAGTATTGTGTGCCCTAATATGAAATGGAATAGAACATGTCCAAAATTTAACACCCTGACATGATCTGATTTACATGGATCTTGGTACACTTGAAAAACAACTAACATGTCGGAAATATGTGCTGGCTTTGCAATGAAAAATTCCTCCATATAGACAGCCACTGGATCAAGATACTCTTGATTTATTTCTGGGCATTTTGACTCAACCAACTTAGCTTCATATCTGGGTACTGTAGATGTGCTCTCCAGGTCTTCAATCAACTCGGGACATGTTTGCAAGCTGTCTGATGAATGTTGTGTCAATATTTCTACTGACTCAAACAAAGGGGTAGACTGTTTGATCATATCCATATCATAACAACTTTTGAGAGCATTATTAATGCATGAAGATTGAATTTGAAAACAGAAACCATCCAACGCGTCTGCTATTGGGTCATGTGGTGCTTTAGATCGTAGTTTTGGTTCTTCTGAGACCTCATGTTTTCTCTTATGATTATCAGCGAGAATGTGATCCCAATTTACTTTCATAATCTAAAATGCATTAAAGCATAAAGGTAGAGAATCAAACTTGATCATTCTATCATTTGTTTCAGACTCGTGATTTCATTTGCTACTTGACATTCAAAAGGACTCGAGCGCTGAACCCTTGGATTTAAAACACATTTTTTATCATCCATGATTTCCTCATCTGATTGGTGAGAGAGTTCTCTTCTCCTATGATTATCAACTAGAAAGTGATCCAGATTCCCTTTCACGATTTGAAATGCATTAAAGAATAAAGGTAGAGAATCAAACTTGATCAATTCATCATCTGTTTCAGACTCTGTGATTTCATCTGTTACTTGACATTCAAAAGGACTCAAGGGCTGAACTCCTGGATCTAAAACAAATTTTTTATCATCCAGATTTCCTCATCTGATTGGTGAGAGAGTTATCTTCTCCTGTGATTATCAACTATAATGTGATCCAGATTCCCATTCATAATCTGAAATGAATTAAAACATAAGGGTAAAGACTCAAGATGTATTTATTCCTCCTCTATTTAAACTTTCTGCATTTTACTCCTTACAATCTTGTTCAACATGCAGAGTTTGATTTCCATCTGTGCATTGTGATAACCAGGTCTGTTCTTTCCAAAAATATGGTGCTGGTTGCTCTGTACAGTCAGCCTCAATCTCAACTGTGTAGTCTTCCTCTCGATAATCATATTCAAGATGGTTATCTCTATATGCAAGGTCATCTATTATGTACATTTTTGCCGAGGATTTTCCTGCATCCCTCTAATTTTGGACTTCATCTTTAGCTGTGTTGTGGATGGAGTACATGAAACCACCATTTTCTGCATTTGGATACCAAGGATGAGTTGTACATCGCTTGGGTAGATTGATCTTGGTCCTTTTTGGAACTAATGGAAGATGAGGTATTTTAACATCAAGTTCCTCTTTCCTGCTAATCATATGCATCATTTCGTTGACTGTGTTTGTCAACATATCTAGCTTTATCTCCAAAGATATCAATTTCTCTTTTTCTAATTTATCCTTCTCCATAGCCTTTAACTTTGCCTCTTTGTTCATCAGGTTCGCTTCCACATCAACTGCCATATTTTGCATCTCTTCAAGGGTTGCAAGGTCCCTTTCTCTTAACTGGAATGCCATCTCTGGGTCAAATGCATCTGGTAGTGCCAGAGAGCTAACCCTGGGGGTGGCCTTATCTTAGCAGGCATCGAATAATATACCTTATTGAACCTGGTTGAAAAATGTTGAACTGTTTCCCTTGGTTGTCTTTTTAAATGGTTATACTCTTCTATGATGAGAAAAACGTTTCCCATGACTACCCATCTATCCAGGAAAACTTGAGTGAATTGATCAAAATTGCTAATGCTTGCAGCTGGAAGACCTTTAAACCAATTTTTAACTTTACCTTGCAATGATAAGGCAAACATCCTGATACATACATCATCTTCTTTCACCTCACACCAATCAAGAAAATCCTCAAGATTTTGAATGTGTTTTTCCTGCAGTGATTTCCACATTCTCTCCATCAAACCTGGGTAGATTATTGCTAAAATTTGCAGGGAGGTCATGGAGAATAGGAGGAAAATCTAGAGGCTTGTATCTGTCTAGGACTTTTACAAGTATAGGTGGTAAAGCAGGAGGCTTATAACCATTTTGGAATTAAGCAAGAGCAGGATATGAAGCATGAGGCTCATGTTTCACTGGGTTTTCCACAAGTTCATCCGTGATGTGCACAGGTGTATGAGTATGTACATGCTCTACAATTTGGGGCTTAGCTTCTTGAGGCTCATCCATTTGCCAATGATCAATGTAACCCGCAGCAGTTTACTCTTGATCAAGCTTAAAGTAAGATAGAACATAGTTACATATAAAACAAACAATTTCTTGAATCCAATTTGGGTTTGAATACTTTCTCTTTCCAGGCTGAGTGGTCATGTTAAAGGTCCTTCCTCCATTGGAGTCTTTGAATGGAACTGACCTGAGATGGAGTTGCCAAGTGGATAATTTCAACTTTCTTGTGTTTGGCTGTTGTCCACCATCAACAACCAGATACCAATCTTGGAAAATACTTGAATCATACCATTTTTCACTGGGGCTTCTGAGTTCTAATGAAATATTAAACTTCTTCAATAAGTCCCTAGTATGGTCGCTATTATGTTGTGGCCCTATAATTTAAAATATTGGCAAGAGTAAATGATAGAGGACAACATCAAACCACTTTGGAGTCCAGGACCTAGCCTTCCTAGAGTCAGAGAGGGCTCTCTCTATTTTTTATGATTTTTCTTGATGGTATAAATGCTGATATTAGGCTAGTTATAGTGATGGTGAAAACTGGTTGTTTTGATTGATTTTGTTGGTTGGATGAGCAGGTTTGCAGAAGCTAATCCATTGGGCTATGGAGTCAAATAGGGGCTGGTTCTGTTGCATCAAAATTTCAAAAGCATCACAGGGCAAGCTAACTGTGTGTGTTGGATCTTAAAGCAACAGGGATTGTGAGGTGAAAGAAGCAATTAGTTCAGTAATAGCTAAATAGCAGTTAAGAACTATTTAACTATACTTCAAAAGAAAACATTAAGATAGTAAACAAGACAGAACTAAGGTGTTCTCTCAGCAAATCTTAATCTAAATTTTCTGTTTTACAATGAGATAGATTGATGCATAGTATGAAAGACAGAGGAAAACATTAACACAAAGGAAAAAACATCACTAGACAAACACATCTCAAGAATCATGCAAATGGTTTCTTGCTATTGATGCTCCAGCTTCCAAAAATTATAGCGTTCCAATCGTTCTTACAATGCAAGTTTCAACAAGGTCCAATTTTCCAACCCTTGATATTGCTCAGGCATGCAGTATTTAACTTAAAAACTAAGTCGATTTCCCTAATCTAACTTGGAAACCTTCATTGATTACAATTAAATTAAAAATGGACAAGTATGGCCATGCAAGGCTCGAACAAAAATCTCTGACAAAAACACCGCCTCTACAATTAAATCAGGCAGCTTTTTATGGATCCAAAAAGTAGGCTGAAGGTGGCTGAGGTGGTCACGAAGAGGCAAAGCTGGATGGCTTTGACATCTGGCTCTGTCATTCTGACCGCCTTTGTTGGATCATTAATTCAAATGCCGCGCTGGCACTGCTGCTTCTAACATGCCAACTCCATCTTTCCCTTCTGGACTGTTGTTCTCCTTCTTTCATAGGCAGGGATTGCTCAAACATCACAAGCTGATATGCAGGCTCTATTTCGGTTTCCAATTGCAACCGAAAAACCAAATCAGGTTTTCCATTTCTAATATTATCATGCAAATCCTCATCTTGAATAGAGATACTTGTCTGAGAAACTTGATGGGAATCCCCATCCTGCTATTCAATGTGAACTGAAACATTCTGGCCTGGGGATGGTTAATGACCTGATCTTACAGGCCAAGACCCAGGTTCCATTTCACTCTCCTGCTGCAAAATAGAACCCCGATCAGAGACTCTATTCTCGACTTTATCATCTCTCATGGTTCCTTCTGAATCACCATTTGAAAGTCCATCCTGTTCTTCAATTTGAATTAAATCAGGGCAAGTCTCAAGTTGGAACTTTTCAGATACTTTTGCTGTTTTACTATGTGGGAGGGTTGGAAATTGTTTGGTTTGTAAAGGCTCAAACATACGATTTGTCTTAGCATAAGAAAGAACAACCATCCCATGAATCTGACCAGGTTGAAGAGTGTTATTACTATTTGCATTTAAGGATTCACCAATCTCTGTTGTTGGTGAGGTCTCTGTATCAATTGACCTTTTCCTGGATGAACTTCTCCTTTGTCGGAAGGATATCTCTATCATATGGTTTGGTAATAGGCACATGATATGTTTCTTCTTCAAGCGTGACTCGCCTACCACAGGTACCATATTCTCTCAAATTCCTCCTAGATTCTAGAAGCTCCTCCCATATTGAGTTGGCATAAATATTACCAAGAGATTGGAACAAGTTTATAACAGAAGGCTCCCAAACCTTAAAATCAAGGCTTAAAGACCTAAACTTTGATATATGTACACCAAGGTTGCGGTGAACCCCTGAACATTCGATGCAAAGTAAAAAACCAAGGTTCAATGAGGCCCATTCTGGTTCAGGTGAACCACAATCTGCACAAACATCATTTTTGGGAACCTTTCTAAAAAGCTCAAGGGGGCTCTCCAGCTTTCCATGTGTCCTGAATCCCTGCAAAATTTTGCCCGAATGGTCACGACGTCCTATAAGATTACAATTCTGTAATGCGTTGTCTTCAAGAATTGTGTGATCAAAATCATAAGAGCTGCCCAATGAGCTGCTCTCACTAGTTGTGCGTTGATGTCCACTGCTCATTTGACTACAAGGAAGCTTCTGCTTTGGCATTTGAGAACACAAAAGTGAAGAAATTGCTCCTATTGTTTTCTCAGTCCAATTCATACGATCTATTACACTCTATTTCTGCAAAGTATAATGTTTTGATGGTGAAATTATTTTGAAACAAAACCGCAAATCTGTATGTTCTGCATCCACCTTAATAGTTGATGTAAGAATATTAACAACATGACATGGAACAAACCTTTGATCTTGCAATGTCCCATGGTGGTGAGATGAAAGCAAACGGCCAAATAATCTCGATACATGATCGGATCGGTTGCATGATGTCCCTTTTGAGTAGAGTGATGACTTGTGGTTCCCATTGGTTTTCCCCATTGTTTACGGTAATAGTAAAAAAAAGTCTACGACTATCAAGAACAAAGAATCTCCTCTTCCAATAACCTCTCAAATTTGAGGAACGCTTTAACAGATAACCTTGCCTGATTGTTTGGACCTTTCCTCTTACAGTTGACTGCATTGCTGCTTCAATCATTTTATGTGAACTCCTTCCAACACCCTGCATCCCATCTTCAGTTGGAGAATTTTGTGCACCGCTAAAGGACCACCGACTTTCCCGATCTATCTACCTTTTAAATTCCTGCTTCCTCTCTGCAAGTGCTGCTTGCTCATAGTTTGTCCTTTCTCATCATGATTTTGATAAGCGTCCAACACCTGTAGTTTAAGTTTATGAATAACATCTTCAGGACGCAATTTTAGAACCCAACTTGCAGTCAAGTCATTTAATTTCAATACATTCAGCATCTGGAAATTGAAAATCGATTTCCCACTTCCCAACTTTCTTTGATGCTTCCACAGAGCTTGTGCGCTGGCTTGTACACTACTGAGTTGGTCATGCAAAACCCACTACTGGATTTTGGAGGGGTGTCTTGACGGTGAGTGGTATTGTGAGAGAGGGGGGAGGGTGGGGGGAGTTCGAACTATCCTTCGCTTGCCACGTAGAAGGTTGAAAATGACCTTTTTCGGACCCTACCCTATTCATTAAACTTCGGAGCGCTGGGGGGGGGGTGGGGGGTCCAAAATGCATTTAAACCATCGATCTTAGCCTTTGATTGTCACCCATAAGTGGAAATGGGTAAAGTTTAACACAATATTTAGAAAAATATAGAATTAAATTAATTCTATATTTTAAATGAAATAATTTTCTTTTTTGAAATAAACTTTAACAAGGCCATTTAAAATTTATCCCACCTTCACTAATGAATTTTAAAAATATGCAGGACAAAGTGTCAATTTTAAAATTTATCCCGTGCCAACACCATTCAAAAAATAAGTCTCAAAGTTCCTATTTCTAAACATTAACACACGAATTTTAAAAGGTGGAGAATGTTTACTTGAGTATATTTGTTTTTGTAGATACTGGTTGTGCTGAAATGAAATGTGAAATGAGGATGTGTAGGGATTGAATCAGATTGATGTCTCTTCTTGAGCTATTCCTAAGAGATGAGCATTGAGTTTGAGTGATATAGTTTTAATATTCTTATTTTTGAATATCATCATGAGTGTTTTGAAAGGGGCTTAATTTTGGGACGAGTTTATAATGAATAGTTATTTGTCGTGGTTCTTTTGAGACAAGTAATGAGAGGGAGGGTTGATTTTTATGATTCTTTAGCTAATACGAAGGACATGGAGGGTTTTCCACACTTTAACTATGTCCAAAAGGATGGCGGGCTGATTTCTTGTCTTCTTGAGGGTTGGAATGTTGAAACATATTTCTTTAAGCATATCGAAAATCTTGTTTCCTTGAGCCAGATTTTGTCAAATGTAAAATTAGTACTTACGGGGGTGATTTTAAAATCAAACTAAAATTAAATTTCACATTCATTATAATATCCAAAAGTTCTTGTAACAAAATGATAGAGTGGCAAAGAGAAGAGGATGCCAAAGTGCCAAGGAGGACGACAACATGTTATAATAGACAAAGTGCCAAAGAGGATGAGAACATGTTACAATAGACAAAGTGCCAAGGAGGACGACAACATGTTATAATAGACAAAGTGCCAAAGAGGATGAGAACAAGTTACAATAGACAAAGTGCCAAAGAGGAGGGTTTTTTTTTGTTATATTTCTTCTGAAGAAAAATCATAATTTTATTCAATTTGAAAAAAAAGGACAAAATTATATTCTACAGATGCTCAAAAACATTTGATCATGTCAGCCTTCCGACTGATGCACAAAAAGCGAAAATAATAAAAAAATTACATAAATTTGCTAGAACTAAGTGTGATAAAAATCACTTGGCTTCCCCCCTTTTCCTTTCTTTTTCCCCACCTTTTGTCTAACTCCTTGATTGGGAGTGACTGTGACTGTTACTATTGCTAATTGATTTCCGTTTGCCTACGGGGGGATTTTTTTTATCCAAGTTTGAGCTCTCAGATACATGGGTTATCTTTTTGCCACCTGCTTCTTTTTTAGTGGGTGTTTCCGCCTTCTCTTGCTTTGATACTGTGATCTATATTGATTCAATACACTTTTGGCTAAGAGTCACTATTCCTGACTGATCCTCCATTTCGCCATTTGATTCGCTGTTAGGTTGTGCCCGCACTTTTGCATTGAAAATACTTTTCTCGGGTTGTTTTTTCTTCTTTTGAAGTGTCAGGAAATTGACATCCTCTTTACTTTGGGGCTTGCCTTTGTTTTATTGGCCTTTTTTTTCTTGTGGGCAAGTATTTTGCAAGAGAACTATTTGGAAACAAGTTCAAAATATGAATGTTGTATTCTCATAATCTAACACTCGTGTCCACTAAAATTTTTCATGTTTTCAAAGAAGACGACCAGGAAGACCTTGTTGGAAATTATAACTAGGTTCAGTCTTCCTAATGACCTTTGTAATCATGACATTGTATATTTTGTATATAAAGAAAGAAAGAGATTTTATTTTATTTAAAAAGCATGGGTTTCATGCTCCAGTTTAGGTCAAAAGCATGTTCTTCGTGCTTCTAGGTATTTCTTTGTCAAAGAAGAATTTTGTCATGTATTATAGTCCCATTTTGACACATTGTAACAAAAGAAAATATTTATTTTGAGTCAAATAAATATTTTGACTCAAAATATGGACAAACCCACCACTTTCTACATGCGTGGCAAGGCTGGCAGGGTTGCCTCATGCACAGGGGGGTCGTTAATAATATCACGGGTGGAGGCAATGGTATCCATTCAAGGCTTGGGCTTCTAGTAGTTTTCATGTGGTGTTTTAGTGGCAAACATTTGGTCCTAGATCAACGTGAGTTGGCGATCGGTGTAAGTTTCTGCAGTGGGAGGCCGACATCGGTGTGCCTTCAACATTCCTTTGTGCTGGATACCTGGTATGTAATTGAACACTTATCCCTTTTCTCCATGAAGCGAGTCTCCTGGGTAAGAGAATTGGGTTGGCCTGGTCCGAATTCGTGGGGGTTAGAAGGTTTGCGTCCCATCTTGACAATGCACGCGTCTATCTATCGGATAAATTATGGAAATTTGCTCGATTATGTTCCTGTTCATGTTTTGTTTAGCATTTGGCTATCCCGAAGGGGATTTAATCTGAGGCCTTGTCGTGATCATCGACCCCATAACTACTAATTTGTCCTGGTTGGACCTGGTATGGCTCTGGGGTAGTCTTGTGTAGTTTCGGGCTTATGGATTATGGGATTCTTAGTTGGGCCGGGATAGGTTGTTGATGTGCACGCTGGTGTGGGGGGGCTATGCTGCTACCAGGACCCTCTAGACCAGACCCTGCGGGCGTAAACCTTTCGACCCTTCCCCTGTGAGTCTGCTTGTGTCGGGTTTGCTTCTTAAAAATGAAGGTCATGATGGACGACAACCCTATAGGGTCTACATTGAAAGTCTGGTGGATGATAATTGCTGGTATTGCTATATGGTGATGGATCCGCTGCATGTATCGGGGAACACTGTTAAGATTTTGCGAAGAAAGGAAGGCTGTTCAGACCTATGTTCTAGAATCACGATTTTCTGTTGGTCTCTGGACAAGTAGGCAGGTTGGTAACAAGACCTGAAAGATAGGATGCTTTGGGCTTGGTCTACCACCTACGAGTACTTAGTCATATAATATCCCCTCAGCCCACAAGACTGCACGCATTGATCGATTGGTGGCTTAAACCCGAAGCCCTGCCTCGAGAGGCCATGACAGGAAGAATAAATGCAAGCAATCAATGGGTCAACCTAGTTCATCCAGTGGCAAAACAAGAGGTAGAAAGCCTGCTGTGAGCATCATCAATGACGTTGCGGATGCTTATCACAAAAGCACAACCGAGGAAATAAGAAAATTGATTGAGGAATGGGAGGCAAATCTGAATTGCCAGGCTGGCTCAATGGAGATCAATGTAGAGGATTAACGAACATTAGTGCTTGATCCTGGCATACTCGAGGCCGCCTAACACAGTTTAAACATATCCTTTTTCTCTATTGGTCTATGAAAGGTATATTGGGCAAGGCCATGGAGCATATTTCTATGAGCATGGCCACAACAGTGCATGATTTACCGAATTACAAACAAGATTTACAAAAACTCCAGTTCTAGATGCATAAGCAGGATGGATGCCTCCGACGCATTGAAAACCACCTACCTTGCGTCCTTTCTCAGACGTAACTCCTAGGGTCTATTGCAAAAGACCCGACACTGGTGGAATATTCTTCCGCTGCTGAAGCAAATTAGTTATTATTATTTCCCTTTGTGAAGTTTTTTGATTATTGTTTACAAGTATGCACATAACTTTTAATTTTCAATGTATAAACAATCATGCCACTAGGCAAGTAGATGGTAGGATATGCAAAAACATACAATCATATATAGCGTGGATAGAAAGACTTAAAACTTATTGTTTTTGGATGACATACCATGCTGTTAGGTGACCAACAAACTATCTTTAAAACTGGTTGTAACTTGCCGTTAAATCAATGAAAAAAGGAGGTACTACCAAGCTTTTAAAAAAAATAAAGAAAATGAAAGAAAAGGAAAGAAAGTAAATAAATAATAAATAATGAAGAAAACATGATAATAATAAATAAATAAAATAGTGAATAATAAATTAGAGTTCTAAATAAATATATATAAAACTAAACTATAAAAATGGTAAAATAAGTAAAGTTAACAAAAAGTAAAAAGGAATAAAATAAGAAAGAGTTCAATTAAGAGAAATATTAAGTTAAGAAAAACTTAAAATAAAGAAATAAAAGTTGCATGTTGGCACATGAAATGTGTGCATGCTAACCCATTTCCGTTGTTTGGTCTATTTAATGGACGATGAGGAAGATGAGATTCATCATTCTTTCATCCATTCTCTTGGGAGAAAAGTGATGTGAGACAAATGATTCGCTAGTAGTAGTACGTTGATTGAGAGCTCGAGGGTGGCCAACTGTAGAAAGATTGTGCAGCTGAGCCTATGGTTGGGTGGAGAGTCGTCCCCAAAAAATTCGTTGCGGTTAGTGGAATTCAAAGAGCATTCAACTCCAAAGGCACAAATAAGGAATATCGTCGATACAGGTAAGTTGCCTCTACTCATTTTTTTGAAATTCTATTTTAAATATTTGAATAGTTGTGTGTTTATTATTAATCACCTAAATTGATGTAATTATTTATATACTTTAAATCAGGATTGTTATATATGGTATTAGAGCGGGTTTCAACTTTATAGGCTCTAGGTAAAATTTTGAGAAAAACATTTAATTAAATTTATTAATAGTTTTGATTATGATAATATGGGGAAATTTAGTCAATTAAATTTAAAAAAAATAAAAACAAATTTTAATTAATTTATTTTTACAATATATGCATTCAAACGTATATATAAAATTAGATAATTTTAAAATAAAATAATTACTATATAAATTATTAAATAAATAACATTTTTAAAATAAATAAACTATTTTAATTATTAAATATAAATTTAAGCACTTTTGGTTTGTAATGTGTAATCTTGAATCTACTATTATAATTCTAATTTAAAAAATTATATTAAAATAAACCCTATTTTAAATATATTATATATTTTTTAACATTCTATTGTTGGGTTCCAAATCAATTGTTTTTACCATTAGAAAATCTGTTGGTGGATGGGTGATATGCTTTTATTTTCAGTGATTAAAAAAAAATCTATTATATTTTTATTTTTATTTACTTATCTGTATTAGTAGGAATAGTTAAACTTTCTCAATATAAAAATTATTTGGATCCCACCTAATTAAGTTTTATTTAAACTTTTTTTGATATAAAAATTATTGGATCCAAATCAAGTTGTTTTTACCATTATAAGTCAAGTTTCTGCTTAAAATTTTTTGATATAAAAAATATTTGTATTATATATTTATTTATATTTACTTATCTGTATTAGTAGGAATAATTAAACTTTCTCAATATAAAAATGGTTTGGATCCCACCTAATCAAGTTTTATTTAAACTTTTTCAATATAAAAATTATTGGGGGCCAAATCAAGTTGTTTTTACCATTTAAGTCAACTTCTACTTAAAATTTTTGGATATAAAAATTATTTGGATCCAAATCAAGTTGTTTTTACCATTATAAGATCTTTTTAATTGAGCACAAAATTGGTAATGAGTGATATGCTTTTATTTTAAGTGACAAATTTTTTTATTATATGTCTACTTATGTGTATAAGTGGAAATAGTTAAACTTTCTTAATACAAAATTATTATCAAACAATAAATTAAGATAAGACATATTGTTTTATATATATTTTCTCACTTCAATTAAAAAAAAATAGTTGAACTTTTTCAATGTAAAATTATTATTAGTCAATAAATTAATACATGTTGTTTTATAAGTATCCATAATTAAATTAGTAATTTGTACAATTGCTTTTCAAAATAAAAAATAACATAGAAATTCAGTTTATCTTTCTAAAAGTTATAACTAATTAAATTAGTATTAAATTAATAGTTTGTACAATTATTTTTCAAAATAAAAATAGCATAGCAATTCAGTTTATCAATATAAGAGTTATAAGTAAAAGTTCTATATTCTAATACAAGTGAATATCAATAACATAGGAATTCAGTTTATCAATATAAGAGTTAAGTATTTAAATCACTATTAAATTAATAGTGTGTACAATTGCTTTTCAAAATAAAAAATAACACAGTTTTTCAAAATAAAAAATAACATAAGAATTCAGTCTATCAATCTAAAAGTTATAAGAGATATAAATAAAAGTAGATACTCTCATACAAGTGAATATCATTAATCACAAATATATCCTTCCCTCACTATTAAATTAATATTCTACGTTCTACTCACATGGTAAACAAAAGCTCTTAAGTCGTAAACTATACTTAGAAAAATCCCTTGATATTCTTGAAGAGCACTTTTACAAAAGGAATGGAGATAGAAGTTGGAAGTATCACGGGAATTTGGAAAAGATTGATTTTGAAATTTATTGATGAAGAGCACTTTACAAAACTGGAATGAAGATAGAAGTTGGAAAATATCACGGGAATTTGGAAAAAATTGATTTTGAAATTCTAGATAAATTAAGTGAATAAAGATTTATGGAATCAATGGATTTTCCAATAACTTTCAAATATCTAAAGGATATCGTGGTAGTAGGGGTGAGATGTAAAATAATTATATTTGTTGGAAATAAAAAAAGAAAAAAGAAAAAAGAAAAAGAGGTTTTAGCACTTCTCACACTACTGAGGTCTGCTTATAAATAGACAAAACTAGTGTTGAAAAATAAATAAAGACATTTACATATAAATTTTTGTTGGGAGATGCATTGATATGTCGTTGAACTTAGTATTAAATTATGTGAAAATAGGATGAATAAAATAAGATAAAAGTGGAAGTATAAAAAAAAAATATAACATAAATAATGTAAAAAAATTATGAGAGAATACAAATAAGATGAATAAAATAAGATAAAAGTGGAAGTATAAAAAAATACAGATATGAAATTATTATATTTTATAGTATAGTAATATGCACTATAATTGTAGGTAGTACTTAAGTTATTTAATTGAGTAAATAAATTATGAAATGATTGCAATTATTATTTAAGTTAAATGTATGTTTCTAATTATGTATTCATTTTTATGTATTTATTTAATATTATGTTAAGATATTTTTAATAACATTAGAATATCAAGTTAATTTTGTAGATTTTGTTAAATAAAAAATTAATAATAAAGAGGTAAGATATGAATATTATTACTATTAATAATTGTTTTGATAATTCAGTGGACTCTTTCTAGATTTCTTCTCTCTCCGACGTAGGTGGCAGCGTTGTGGCAGGTATGGATTGTGGCCTTTCTAAGGCTTCTCTCTCCAGCGTTGATACCTCGGTTATTCATCTTGATGTTCCTCTTATTGACACTCAGAATTATAAATATAATAATCTTAATATTAGTGGCAATAATAATTTTAATAATAATAACCATAATAGTTATAGTGACATTAGTATTGATATTAATAATAATAATAACATTAATGCTAATATTTATAATAATAATACTAATAGATATAATAACAAATCGGTCTCTTCTTCTTCGAATTTATATGTTATTAATCTATTTAGTTTTTCTTTTGATTGGCATGTCTACAGTCTGTTAGAGAAGGGCCTTAATTATGCTCTTGCTCCTAAAAGAATCCCTATTCATGACATTATTTGTGATATTGAATATGGGATTAAAGATCTTCCTGATACTACTAAAGACACTATTAGACAAGATTGTGCCATGATCCTGAGAAAAGCGAAGCTCCCTAGGAGAAACATCAGCAAACCTGAGTTTGAGGCTCTAAAATCTTTAAACAATAACCAAGACATTGTTGTTCTTAAGGGTGATAAGGGAGGTGCTATAGTTATTTTAAACAAAGTGGATTATCGTAATAAGATGTTGGATCATCTTCTTAATAGCGAGAGCTACAAGAAGTTGAACAAAAATCCCCTTAAAAAAGTTTCTAAAGCAGTAGCTTTGGCTATAAAATCTAGTAGCATTGTTGGTTCACTTAGTAGAAAGCTTATTGAGAGTAACCCCATCACTCTGAGAATTTATGGTCTTCCTAAGATTCATAAGGATGGAGCTCCCCTTCGCCCCATTGTCAACACCATAGGTGGTCCTACTTATCTGCTGGCTAAATTTTTAGCTAGTAAGCTTAAGCCTCTAATGGGACGTACCGAATCCTTTGTCAAAGACTCATCCTCCTTTATTAATGAATTGAAAGGCATCAAGTTGGAACCCGATGACAGGTTTGTTAGTTTTGATGTTGTCTCATTATACACTTGCATCCCCATTAGGGAAGCTATTGATGTCATTTCGCAGGTCACAGATCCTGATACTGCTCGTCTAGTGGAGATCTGTCTAACCTCGACCTTCTTCAGTTTTGAGGGTGAATTATTTGAACAAACTTGTGGTGTGGCCATGGGTTCCCCCCTATCCCCGGTGGTTGCTAATCTTTTCATGGAAGACTTTGAATCAAGGACCCTCTCCTCCTCCCTTTTTCAACCTAAGATTTGGAAAAGGTTTGTTGATGACACCTGTGTGGTTTGGCCTCATGGAAAAGAGAAATTGGACCTTTTCTTCTGTCATCTTAATGATCAATATGATTTCATTAAGTTTACCATGGAATTTGAAGTGGATGTTAGCTTGCCCTTTCTTGATGTTCTTATTTCTAGAAATGATGGAGGTTCTTTCACTCATCAATTTTTTAGAAAGAAGATGCACACTGAGCAATATTTACATGCGGGTTCTCACCATTTCCCTGCTCAGAAGTTAGGGGTTCTTAGTACCCTAGCCACTATAGCTTTTAGAATTGCTGATGAACACCACCTTGAAGATGAGAAAGCTCATCTCCTTAAGGTTTTCCTTAAAAATGGTTATAACAAGGTTCAATGTCTTAGAGCTTTTCAAAAAGCTGAAAATGGTCCTAGGGTCAAGAAGGATCATTGTGATAGGTTATCTGGAGTTCACATTCCTTTTATCCAAGGAACGACTGATAAAATCGCTAGGATCCTAAGGATACATAAAGTTCCCTCAACCTTCAGGCCCCTCCGCACCATTCGGAGTTCGCTTAGATCGGTTAAAGACCCGATCTGCCCTAAGGATGGTAAGGGTGTTTACTTGATTCCATACTCCCGTGGGACACCTTACATCGGCGAAGCTGGTCGATCCATCAGTAAAAGAATTCTCGAACATGCTGCTGACCTTAAGCATAATAGATCTCGCTCCTATGCCTTAGCAGAGCAGGCAGATAAGACAAAGCATCACACTTGCATTGAAGATGCGGAAGTTATTGCAAGGATTGACTATTTCCACCACCAAAAGTTGAGGGAGGCCTTAGAAATCGAAAAGAGGCCAGTTAACCTTAACAGGGATGATAGGTGGAGTGTTAGCAAACACTGGATCCCTGCCCTTCATTCTTAGTTATTGGTTTTCTTCCCTTCAGTTCTCCCTCGTATCCTTTCCTCTCCTCTGTTCCCTGGTTTCTTCCTCCCTTTCTGTACTTTATTTTTATTTATTATTATTGATTTATCATCTATATTATTATTATTTATTTAATATTGTTTTATTATTATTATTATTATTTTTTAGATATTTAATTTTTTTCAAATCTTTTAATTATTAAATAAACTATTAATTTTTCTTTGTATTTTCTTATTTTAGTCAAACTAGCTGTTATTCCACAACGGCTAGTTGGAGTTTCCTTTCTATTTAAACCGGGTCCTAGATTATATTTCTTATCTTGTCCCGATGATGAACCACACTGGCTGGTTCGAAACGCATCGAAAAAATCTGCTTGAATGTAATTTTCACTGAAAGATTTTATACACAATTTATGGATCACAAAAACCAAATTCCTAACAATAAAAAATAATAATAATAAATTAAAATAGATTTAACATATAGTTGTTTGTTATTAGTTTGGTGCATGTTTATGATATATATACATATAAATATATATATAATTTTACAACTTACTATATTTGCCCAAAAATACATTGTTCGATAAACAAAATTTGTACAAATTGATATTAAAAATAATTTGATTTTATGGAATAACATGCATTAGGACGATACACGTGCAATGCCTCAGTGTCTTCAGTATGACTCTTTGTTCACTTCATTCTGTATTATTCTTTGTTGTCATATAAAGTGTAATAAATAAACAATCAAATATAAAATATTGTCGAAAATAAAACATTACATATAAAATTGTGAAAAGTGTGGCTCCAGTATGATTAGTTGTTCACCAGTATGACTAGTTGTTCACTTCATTCTGTATTATTCCTTGTTGTCATATAAAGTGTAATAAATAAACAATCAAATGGAAAATAAAACATTATATGTAAAATTATGAAAAACTTGGTTTTTAAAGACATGGACAATAATGCATTATATATAAAATTATGAAGAGTTCCATTTCAAATAGTATGTTATTTGAAATGGTATAATTATTTGGTTATGTTTAATAATAAATAAATAAGAATTAATTTATAATTGTTATTTTATATTATGGAAAATATATATTAATATAAAGTATATTATGGAAATGAAAGGTTTAGTTTTAAGGATTGGGAAGAAATTTATAAGATATGGTTTTATCTATTCTATAAAGTGGATAACGAAATTTGAATTGTTTAATTATTATTAAATTTCTATGAATTATAAATTTTCACTTTCTTTAATTAATATTAAGATATTATGTTGAAATTGGTAAGTTATTATTTTATTACATTATTTACTATAAGTACATTGTAATACATCATTATTATTATTGAGCGTGCCATTTAGTTGTAAGCCCTTAAATAATGATTATTATTTGCTTTCCTACAAGGATCTAGCACAATCCAAATTGAAAGTTTCCATTATTGATCCCCAATGTTACTAATATATACAGTTAACTAAGGAGTAGGAGCAAGGGAAAATGCCTTAGCATTTAAGGTAACATTTTTATGGTGAGTCCAAGGTTAGAGATAACTAATCATGCTACTATTGTGAATAACAAAAATATGAAATTCAATAATGTACTTAAATGACCAATGTTTAAATTGTCAATTTTCTAGTTGAAAGAAATGGAAAGGATTATTGGAAATTAATTGGCAATGTGACACTAATAATATTGATGAGATAGCCTAGATCCTAGAGGGATGTTGAATAATCTTATTTCATCACTGGTATTCATTGTTTAGGCAAGTAAATGACATTAATTTTTGATGAATAATGAAGAATGTTATTATTGCTCTATATTTGATATGTATTGAGGTGATTCTCATATTTATGATGTTATAGTATGAAGTTATATCGACATGTGGTTCTAATTATTATGCAATGTCATGATATATCTTTGAAAAAAGTATGTTGATGCTATAAATTATGATGGTATTTCATGATGTGAAGCATGTAGTGATTGTATGAAGATTTTATGACATGCACGAGCATGCAATTATTTACTATCTAGAATGTGGTGATTAACAATGCTGTTATGTTATCATGATGACATGCATGACTTGGCATGTGGATTATTTTCTATGATACTATGATATTATAGCTAATGCATTGGTTGCATGTTGAGATGTGGTTATTGACAGAAAATCCACAAATGGGCTAAGATGGCTAGTTATTTGATGATCTCGTAGGAGCCCATACCCGTGAGGGAGAATATGAAACACCATATGGGCCGGGGGCATACTCAATCAACACTACATATGCCAGTGGTTCCTTTGTCTTGTATGGCTCTTGAGGGGCTATGGGACCATCTTGAGGAGTCCAAGTGCTTGATATTGGATTGGGATGCCAAATTCTGGTGGGGGTGTAAGGATTTTGATGCCTGGGGCTATGCACCTTAGTGAGTGTGGAGGGAGTGGGCCGACCTTTTGAGATGCTTGGAGTGCTGAGCCAGGTGCCTTCCTTGGGGTAGATGAGCTTTGAGCCAGGCACGAGCCTTGGGGCTAACCTTGGGCTATGGTACATATCGATGAGTCTTATGTCTGGTTTCGAAAGTGGGAAAATGGACATAGGTTCCTTGATATTTCCCTGGTGTTGTGGAAAATTTCGATGGTTGCTGGTTATACTAGTTCAATAGAGGGCGTAGGGAAAACAGAAACAAGAAGTAAAAATAACTAAACAAATAAAATGTTAAATGTTTCAACTTAACTTCGGGACGAAGTTCCTTAAAGACGAGGGAGTATGTAATGTCCAATAATAATAATAATAATAATAATAATAATATAATATTAAAATATAAGTAAATAAACAATAAACAATAAACAATAAACAATAAAGAAAAGATAATAATGGTAAATAAATAGTAAAAAATAAAGAAAAGATAATAATAGTAAATAAATAATAAGTAATAAAGAAAAATAATAATAGTAAATAAATAATAAATAACGAAGAGAATATAATAATAATAAACAAATAAAATAGTAAATAATAAACTGGAGTTCTAAATATATATATATATATATATAAAAGTAAACTATAGAAATAGTAAAAATAAGTAAAGTTTACAAAAAATAAAAAGGAATAAAATAAGAAAGAGTTAAATTAAGAGAAATATTAAATTAATAAAAATTTAAAATAAAGAAATAAAATTTGCATGTTGACACATGGAATGTGTGCATGCTGACCCCTTTCTATTGTTTGGTCTATTTAATGGACGACGAGGAAGAGAGTTTTATCATTCCTTCATCCATTCTCTTGGGAGAAAAGTGTTGTGAGACAAAGGATTCCCTGACAGTTGTACATTGATTGAGGGCTCAGGGGTGTCCAACTGTAGAAAGATTATGTGCAGCTAAGCCTACGGTTGGGTGGAGAGTCGTCTCCAAGAAATTTGTTGCGGTTAGTGGAATTCAAAGGGCATTCAACTCCAAAGGCACATGTAAGGAATATCATTGGTATATGTAAGTCGTCTCTACTCGTTTTTTCGAAATCCTATGTTAGATAGTTGAATAGTTTTGTGTTGATTATTAATCACCTAAATTGATGTAATTATTTGTATATTTTAAATCGAGGTTGTTACAAAGGGTTTTGCAGATCGTAACCTCTATATTAAAGTGGTCAATGATGAAGCAATGATCATACTCATATATGTGGATGATCTACTTGTTACAAGTGTGGAACATCAAATTTTAGAATGCAAGAAGCAGTTAGAAACCAAATTTGACATGAAGGATCTAGGGATTATGCATTACTATCTGGGACTAGAAGTTTGGCATAAACTAGGTGAAATATATCTTGGTCAAGGAAAATATGTGATCAATATTTAAAAAAAAATGGCATGATGGATAGAAAGCTAATTATAACTCCCATGATTTCCAATCTAAAGAAGTTTAGGAGTTCAGATTCTAGTGCAGTGGATCCTTCTTCCTACAAACAATTGATTGACTCCTTGATGCATCTAGTAAGTACTATCATTGACATATGTTTTGTAGTAAATTTTCTAAGTCAATTTCAGATGGAGCCAAGGCATGATCATTAGATAGAAGCAAAACACATCTTGAGGTATCTATGTTGGACCATACATCATTTCCTTCGATATGCTGGTAATAAAATCCAACTCAATGGATATACCGATTCTGATTGGGGTGGCAGTGAGACAAATGGAATAAGCACTATTGGTGGATGCTTTAGTTTGGGATATTCCATGATCTCATGGATGAACAAGAAGCAAGATACAATTTTTTTAAGTAGTGCTGAATCCGAGTACGTTGTTGCAAGTGAAGTTTGCAGATAAGTTGTTTGGCTCAAGAAGTTGCTATCAAATTTGTTTGAAGGACCACTTACCCCTACATGTATACATTGTGACAACAAAATTTGCATAAATTTGACAGAGAACCCAACGTTTCACGCTAGGGAAAAGCATATAGATAATAAGTACCAATATATCAGAAGTTTGGTACGAGATGGGGGCGTGAATCTACACCATGTTCCTACAGATGAATAAGTAGAAAATATTATGACAAAAATATTACCAAACAAGAAACTTGAGTATTTGAGAGGTAAGCTTGTTTGGTGGACATCTCTTCTCTGATTGAGAGGGAGGGATGATGGAAAATATATTCTTCTCTTTATGTGTCATGCAATAGACTAAGAATAACATCCGTAAGTCTTAGTGAAGGCCATAAAGAAATAATGGGGTCCAGAGGATTGGATAAAAATCTAATATTGGAACTTCTTAAGGATCATAAAATCCAAGATAGAAGTGAAGCTATAGATCGATACTCTTTGAGGATGAGGTATGCATCCAAGCTAAGACTAGTCGAATAGGACTTCTATTCTTTGAGGATTGGAAATATAAGATAAGAATAGTCCTAAAAGGACATACCCGATGAACATCCAGATGTGGTATGTGCCTTTAGAGGTAGTGTGGTATCTCACGTAAATCCCCCTAGCATGATGTTCTCATATAAGTTGAGTTTGTCAAGTTAAGGCCTTGTTGACAATGCTAGTTGTGATATAGATGTTTGAACAAATGACTTATCAATCTGAATCTTTTTATGAGAATACTTCAAGTTTGAGATTCCTTGTACTTTATGATGGGATTATGAATACCACCCTAGTTAAGAGTGATTGTGGGAAATTATAGCTAGGTTTAGTATTCATAATGACATTCGTATTCAATACATTGTATATTTTTAATATATAGAAAGAAAAACAAATAATTTTTTTATTTTATTTTATTTAAAAAACATTGGTTTCATGCTCCAGTTTAGGTCAAAAGAACGTTCTTCGTGCTTCTAGGTATTTCTTGGTCAAAGAAGAAATTTTGTCATGTATTATAGTCCCATTTGGAATCATTGTAACAAAATAAATATCTATTTTGAGTCACAAAAAGCCATTTCATCCTCTGATACCAAGTCGGCCCAGTCAAGATGAATTCGACCTAAGAAGGGCTATTCGACCCCTCATAAAGGCTATAAATAAGAGGTGTTTGACTCATTTGGATCACCATCTCATCTCAAGTTCGATTTGCAATAGCAGAGGAGAAAGAGTTGGAAGGATGAAGAAAATAAGAAAAAGTCGGAGTCTCTTGGGATAATATCTCTTTTTGTCCACACACACGAAGTTGCTATGGTTTCTGTGTAGTTTCATGTTGCAGGAGGTCAAAATTGCAGGGCCAAAGATCTGAAGTGTAGTTGCAGGGCTGAAATTCTAGAGTGAAGCTGCAAAAGGTCGAAGTTTTGAAACTTCCTTGAAGAGGTCTTGTTGGTGGGGTGACTTGGTGCTTGGGAGGATTCTAGGCTTTGGTCTCTGGGTCTTGGAAATCCCATTTTGAACAGATTCTATAAAAATAGAAGTATTCTTTTTGGGTTTTCCCCTTGGAGGGGTTTTTCCCTGGCTTGGAGACTATATCTGGTGTACTCTGTCTCTTTGTGATCTTCATTGTTATTGGTAATTTCTTGATGAATAAGAAATAAAAGTAATAAAAGGCCAACTAACATCACAAATAATTATCAAGTAAGGAAAATTCAAACATAATGTACAAGATTTTTTATTTTCCAACAGACCTTTTCTAAGGTCGATGTCTACACATTTCTTGGAAAAGGTGAAGAATTTTCCCAAAATATTTTCCGATATCCTCTAAGACTTTATGGTGCCAAAAAGGAAGAGGGAGGTTTGGAAACCTCACCCAAAATGACATCATTGTTACCAACATGCTTGTTGCATCAAACTTCGGGAACCATGGGGTAAAAAAGAGCTCAATTCTACTCCAAAACCATGGCCCTTTGTTTAGAGCATAAGTAGAGATTGCAATTTTTTGTCCAAGAAGAGTACACCCAGTTATATAAGTCTTCCGATCTCAACCAGAAACCATTAAATCAAAATATTAGTGCCTTAGATTGTATATTAGCAAAGTATTATTTTACCTTTGGCGTTTTTACATACATATCTAGAACCATGTCTATTTTCTCGTCAATGTAAGGTCCTGCCAGTTTTTGGGCTTGATTAGTTGGAGTGGAAACCTTCCATTTTAGTGCATCGTTGAATGAGATAGATCCATTAGGATTTCTAGGATTTGTATTAAGGTTTTTGAAGGTTGTAGAACCCCACTGCATCCTGAGATATAAAATTATGGTAGAATCCTTTGTCATTCCATAATCTTTTGGTTGGAGGGAGTACTGAAGAACTTTTCCATTGTATATCAAAACTTGACGTGTTACTGGTAATCCCTAGTCATTTTGGATTCTTAGGTTCAGTTTTTCCACTAGATTCATGCCTCAGATCCAACAAATTGTGGCCTTCTCATTTAAATTCTTGACAAAAATGTATTTTTCTCTTTCTTTTTACTTTTATCCAGATCTGGATCTAAATTCCAGAAGGAGATCCATAAACAGGTTGATGTGGAGGTGAGATATATTCACACCGATCTAATCGGATCTGGGGTCTGAGGAATGAAACCCCAGATCAAGAAAAATATCTTGTAAAAAGAATGCCAACATGATCACCCTTCTTTCGATCATTTCAGATCTAGAAGGGAGAGCCAATTATTCATACGTGATTGAGCCTTTCTTGTTTGAAGTCCATGGCTCCTCCTCAATTCGAGGTCCCATCATACCAAGGCTCACATTACTTTTCAGATCTAGAGCCAAAAAACATTTGGTCAACAACCTCATAATATAGCGCCACTACAACCAATCTGTGAGGGTAGATCCATTGCCTTCGAAGAAGATATGGATTTGTATGCTGGGTCTTCGGGCCGTCATCCCGATCTCGGAACATTTCCTATCACGTGGGTCTTCAATTGGGCATAAAAATCTCTAGTCCTCGAGGGCCCAAAGAAACAAACCCCGGAGAGAACAATTCACGACCTGTAAAGATACATGAATTTTTTTCCACCATGTATAAAACCAATATCCCCGTTCCTGAACCTTCTGATGATGCTTGCAACTTTCTAGAGTTCGACAGTGATGTCACACGAGGCTTTGCATAAAGAAACCCTAGCTCTCTGTGAGATCTCCATCCTCTCTCTCTCAAAGATGAGAATGTTGTTTGATGAAATGGTTGTAT
Source organism: Pinus albicaulis (assembly GCA_034641835.2). Lineage (NCBI taxonomy): Eukaryota > Viridiplantae > Streptophyta > Pinopsida > Pinales > Pinaceae > Pinus > Pinus albicaulis. Next base: position 616,488,345 of record CM076580.1, read on the forward strand.
AATAAAATTTATAGAAATTATGCTTTGTATAAAAATTAAATGTATACTAAGTATGATTAATTTAGGAAGAAGGGGCATGATCAAAAGATCATGACCCCTCATGTAAAGGCACTCGAGACTATTTAAGCTAGGGGCCTTCATTGTAAATATCATCATTCATATTCGTATATATATATATATATATATATATATATATATATATATATATATATATATATATATATTGTTCTATAATATTTCGAGATCTCTGTAACTTCCGATATTAGAGTAAGATGGTCATCCCATAGCTTTTGAGAGCAGAAAGATAAATAAGGAGCAATTGAAATAAACATATGAAAAATAGATGCTTGCTATTATGCATGCCTTTACCAAATGGTGACAATATATTCTAGGAAGCAAATTCTTGATACGTACTGATTGTTGGAATTTGAGTAGCCATGGTCAGTATTTTCATCATGAAAACATTGGAAAATTAGAAATTGTTTTATGCTTCCCAAAATTACTGAAGTCAACCTCCTTTTGTTCAAGTCAGCCGTACCCCTTTAGAGGCAGCTATTTGACCCCCTTGGGAAGTCTATATATTGAAGAGCCCTCCTCCTCATTTGGGCATCGACCTATCTCATAATGAGCTCTGTTCTAGCAAATAAAGGAAGGATGGAGGGGGTCGAAAATCTCAAGAGGCTTGGAATACATATTTATGGTCAGTATTATCTTTGATGTCTTGTTTAGATGATGTATTCATTAATTGAACTCTCTTTCTCATAAGGAAATACTTTCTTGGGTTTTCCTCTTGTGGGTTTTCCCCTAGCCATAGGCTTAAATCTCGGTGTCTCTTTTTTATTGTATCACTACTATTTCTACTTCTCTTTCATGTTCAAATGGTTGAAATTTTCTTGTATAATTTCTTGATGATGCAATATGGAACTAATGCTAATTAATCATTAGAAGTAGTTATATATTGAAGAAAATCATACTACCTTGTTTTCCATAGAATTTCAACATGGTTTTAGAGCAGGTTGACGAGTAGTTAGCAAGGAGAGAAAATCATGTTTTGTTTCTTGTCAAGTGAAAAAAAAAGTGATAACAAGGAGGACCGAAACCCTTGTTGAGGCTGTGATTCAAGGCCGAGTTACCTTGCATATCTGTGGAAATTTGCGAGCTCTGTGGAACTTACCCTCTGTGAAAAATTGCGGACCTGTGGCACTTACCTTCTATGCATTAGAGGAAATTTCAGCCTAAAAGTGGCTTCCTAAGGAAAAATAATAAAATAATAAAGTAAGAGTTATGAATTTTGGAGGTAAAAGAATAAAACTACCTTTTTAATTGTATTTTTGGCTTATCTCGTTATAGATTTACTCAAATTTCCAGTACAGACTCTCGTTGGATGCAAAATTAAATTCCACATCCAATGAGTACCCATTATGCATACTTTTGAGAATACCCACATTGATAAAAATCATAGATACATTAAAAAATTGTGTTTTGAATATACCCACATTGATAAAAATCACACATATATTAAAAAAACGTGTTCAACATGCTTTTTTAATGTATTTGTGATTTTTATCAATGTGGGTATTCTCAAAAGTATGCATAATGGGTATTCATTGGATGTGGAATTTAATTCCGCATCCAACAAGTTTCTACACTTGAAATTTGAGTAAACCTATAAGGAGATAAGCCAAAAATACAATTAAAAAATAGTTTTTCCTCTTTTTAAATTTGAAGGATTTTGATTGGTTTACATATTATGACATGGAAAATATGTGAAAATTTCATGGACACATTTAGGCTGAAATTTCTTCTAATGAAAATTGTGGACCTGAGACACCTATATTCTGTGGAAATTTGCATGCTCTGTAGCCCCTCCTTATGTGAGCCTTGAGACTCCTTTATGCAAGCTACCTCAGTGGAATGTAGACCCTACTATGGCATCCTAAAATATGGTCAGTGACATCCAAATTATATCTTTGTGATATTCTATTCCATTGTGGACCCGAGGCTCTGTGATGTGTGCAAGTATGAGGCATTGTTTTTTTGTGAATGTGCGCAAATAAGTTATTATTTGTTGAAACTATGTGAACCTAATTGTTGTAGAATAATTCCACATATCTGAGGCTCCTTATCTCCGTGCAAACCTGAGGCTCTTTACTAGTCTTGATTGTATGCGAAATTGAGGCTCCTTATATCATAAAGACACGAAGTCTAAGCTACATTGCACTGAAGAATAACATGAAGTCTGAGCCTATATATATCACTGTGGAACTATGCGAATTATCCATGTGGTAAGACATATAAACTCTATGTTGAATCCAAAGGCATCTAAGCTCTTTCTTGTTGAATTTGTAACTATGATTGGTCTTCATAATGTACACTTGATGTAATTGTATTTATCATTGTAAAGCATATTTATAAATGTTTGAGTCAAGGAAAATTTATTTCGAGTCAAATTCCTATTGCGAATTTCTAAAGATGAAAATTTGAATTTTCGAAATGAAAACTTTGTCTCCAAAAGTGACAAGTCGACTTCCCTCTAAGTCAAGTTAAAGTTGGCCAAGAGACACGTCCATTCACCCAAGAGAGACTATTATATAAAGGAAACTGAACCTCCTCCATTTGGGCATTCACATTCTCTCACACAAGATAGTTTATGGGTAAGCAAGTGAAGGAAAAGAAGGATGAATAAGGTGGTCTAAATTTCTCTCTTCTCTCTCTCTCTAGAAACTCGCACGTGTGGATCTCTCTCTTTCTCTCCATGGTTCCTATTTTTCTTGGGAAACTGTTGTAGGGGGCTGAAATTTCCGTGAGACTGGAGCAACTGTTGCAGGGATGAAATTATGGGGCAACTGGTTATTGCAAGAGGGCCAAAATTCTGGGTCAAACATGTAGATCGAAGTGCAGGATCAGATTGGGTGAGTTGTCTTGGAGGAGAAGACCAGGTTTGACCATAGGTCTAGGTGTGTCTCTCATTGAACAAGAAGAACTTCTCTATTGAAAAAGGTTGTTGGGTTTTTCCCCTTTATGGGTTTTCCTAGGGTAAATCTTGTCTTTTTTTTGTTGTTGTGATCTCAACTATTTCATTGTTCTTTATGGTTGAATTTTTGAAGTATAATTTTTGAATGACATATTGGAATACGTTAAAAGAAGATCTACATCAAAAATAATTATGATAATTAACAAAGTAACTTATCAAACATGTACTGTACTGAGTTTTCACTTTTCTAAAGTTGCAAAAAATCATTTGATTTTGAAAAGTGTTGATTCAAAATACACCTTTTTATTGAGGATATTTTTGACACTTCAAATTTTCTTATATATTAAGTATGCACATTTTTTTTGAATGTTAGTGATTTTCATATCAATTTTGAAAGTGTTGATGCAACATCAACCCCTTTTTTTTGGGCTTATTTTTGACACTTAAATTTTTTGGATTTATTTAGTATAGATAATTTTTTTTAATGTTGGTGATTTTCATTGGACTTTGAAAGTAGCATCAACCTTTTTTCTAGGCATATTTTTAATACTTTAAATTTTCTTATGTCCTAAGTATGCACATTTTTAAAAAAAATGTTGATTACTTAACCCTTTTTCAAGTTGTCTTATATCTCTTTTTATTTCCCGTCCTAAGATGTTTATTTTTAAGGGTTTTCCAAACTTGTGTGTGTGTGTGTTTTTTTAATGTTTTATAAATGATTTTTTTTTTTTTTTTTTGCAAAGTTGAAAAAATAATAGAATTAATATTTTGAAGTTAATTTTTTAATATATTTATATATTGTTAATTAATAGTTTCAATACACATAAAATAATTGTCACTAAAAATTAATAATTTTAAACACTCGGCAAAAAATACACATTTTACATATAGATATAATTTAAAAAATATGTATTTCGGGACATTTTCGCTAAAAATGACATGTTAAATAAATGATTTTTAATGAAAAAATTGAATAAAAAAGTTGAAAAAAAATAAAATTTTGAATTTTTTTATGAATATTATATCCAGAGATAATGACATTTGGATTATTTTTATTTTTATTTTTATTTTTTATTTTATTTATTTATTTTTTCTTAAAAAAAATAAAAAAATGCAAAACACAATATATATATATATATAAAGAACGATTAAAATAAAAAACTGAATAAAAAATCCCTCCGCCAGCTTGGGGTTGGAGGGATGGAAAAGGGGCGTTGAGGCTTGCTCTACAGGCCCTATGACGACCCTCCGGTCCCCTGCACCAGTCGAATCCTAACTCCTCTAGCAAGGGGGGAAAAGGGCCTGTCGTAGGGCTGACAAAGCGGGCCACGATGCCATTCCGTCGTTCCTCCAGCCCCCAGCTGGAAGAGGGACAATTCCCAAAATTGGCTTTCGCCAACCAGGGGCTAAGGCCATTCTTTTTTGTTAACTTTTAATGATTTTTTTAAAATTTGTTTTTTAATATTATTATTATTATTATTATTTTTTTAATGTTTTTCATTTTTTATTTATTTATTTTTGTTGATCAAAGGTTCTAAATTATATTATCATGGAAAACCATATTACAAAATGTATCTCAACGACTCCCCTAGCTTCATTGTGACCCGTTTTTTTAGCAAGGAGAGCTGGAGTGTGCAAAAGATATATGAATATAATCATTATTTCCGGTACATTGATTAGCCTAACAAACCAAAAAGAAGACAAAATAAGCAGAGAATCTATAACCATCATATCACAGAGGTGGTTGAGGATGAAGCATAGGAGGTGCTGCAAATAGGCCAAATCTCTCATGCATTTGGAAGTCAATATGCTCTACTCGGGCCTCCAAGTCACATAAGCGGTTATTGGTGCGATGCTAGCTTTGATGAATGTTTTCCATCTGTTCCAGAATTTCACTTTGGCTGAATTGAATATCGTTCATGTACGCTACCAAATCGTTTCTATCTTCATATCTGTGATCCTTTATGATGTCTAGGTTGGCCTGGACTCCTCAGAGCTGCTCAACGATTGATTCCAAAGTAGCCGGGGTATCCACAAGACCCGAGGAGTGGTTGCGGGCATAGGACACCTCCCCCTCATGCTCCTCTCTTGTTGAATTTGTTGAGGAAGAGCTATGACTGTTGGCTCGGTGCACTACAGGGCCTTGCTTCCCACCTCTGTGGGGAGGCCTACCTCTCCGACGAGGCATGGATGGCGGCACAAAACCAATTTTATCCGAGTACACAGATGGGATTCCAACAATCTAGAACGGGTTTTCCGAAACATGACCAAGAGACCCAAAGATCCACCACAGACACAGGGAACTACACCCAAAGATAGGATAGGGCTCATACCGAATAGGGGTGGCTTGATTAATGATTGGCCCAAAGCTAAATTCACCACCAGAAGAGAAGACATCTGAATTCAGTAAGCACAACCACCCTATTCCCCAAGACAAGACACCCAACAAAATAGAGCGCAACCAGGACCAAAGTAAATTGACGACATCCCAAAGGTAGAAGCCAAAGGAGGGCGGGGTCAAAGAGAGATTATACAACAATAAACTTAAATTAACGAGATTAACAAGGGCGAGAAGAAGAACAAGCTCTCGAAACACAAGGATTTTACCACCCGAGATCCCAACGATACAACCTACCCACCTCAGACACTTAAGGCCCCCGAGATTTACTGCACTAATATACCACACCAAATAACTTTCACAAACCCAAATCCTCTCAGCCAGAAGGAAATACAACAATGACCAGAGACAAAACATGACCAGAACCAAAAAGACAAATGAAGACCATACGAAGGGATACATGTATACCTATAATTCATAGGAGTCTTAGCCAGAACGACCACCCAACCACCATCTGTAACCAAATCTCCTGCAATCAACACTAAGCTCATGACAACATCCTAAAGTTTTGCACGGTTTCGCCCCAGGGTCCCATATAAAAGTCTCAGAACCCACCTTAGAACTAACTAAAGTAAGACCGATTACTGCTGCGTTTCACTGAATATCCCATATCCATGGCGAGCACGCATGGAAACCCACACTCGAACTCGCCACCATGCTGCCCACACTCATCACCCTTGACGTTAAGCCAACACCTCATTATATCAACCATGAACACTTCTGGATTGTTCAGACGACAAAAACCCTCGTCTCATTACTCATTTGAATTCTTCAAGCTACCCGCCGCATGCCTCGAGGTCAGTTGACCACTTGTTTTCCCACCCCCATCGGGGGTTTTCTTTCTATTTTTTTATTTTAATGGTTTTTATTTATTTATTTTTTTTAATGTTTTTATTTTTTATTTTAATGTTTTTTAATTATAATGTTTAAAAGAAAACAACGTTCTTTTTATTTTTATTTATGATTTTTAATTTTATTGTATTTTTTAATTTTATGTTTTTAATGTTTGATTTTTGATTTTTATTTTTTGTAAGCTTGGTGGGACTACACATCTTCATCATGTTCAATATATCACCCCGATTGGGGCGGGGAATTGAATCGGTGATTTTATATCAAGGAGTGCCTTAATAGGCACTCGATCATTGTCTATCCAAGACCCCATGGACTTAATGTTTTATTTATTTTTATTGTTTTTTTTTAAATTTTTATCTTTTATGAGTTAGTTTTGTTTTTTTTGGCAATTTTTATGCTTAATTTTTTTTTGTTTTTGTTTTTGTTTTTTTATATATATTTTGATGTTTATTTATTTTTGGGTCTTTTTTTTAATGTTTTAATATAGTTTCTTATTTATTAATTATTATTTTCTTAAATTTTTTTGTTTTTTGTTTTTGTTTTTGTTTTTTTTTTTCAATCTTTTAATTTTTTTTTATTTACCTATATATTTATTTATTATTATTTTTATTTATTTATTTTACAGGGTTTGTGGCGATCCTCGATTAGCAACCCGACTCTATTATTTTTCAATTTGATAGTTGATTTTAAAGTTTTCGTTACAATGGATCAAGTATTGCCCCATAGTGTGTCAATTTTGTGGTTGGTTTTTAAGATTTCATTGCAATGGGTCGAGTTTTCCTACACTGTGTGTCATTTTGATGTTTGTTTTTTAATTTTTCGTTACAATATATGAGTTGTGTTAGGCTAACATTTTAAAATAACTATAATTTTAAGATTTAAAAAAGAAATTACTCTTGGGATAATGATTCTTTCATTTAGGTGTTCACTTTTAAAGATTTTTTTAGTCATTTAATTTTTCCACAATGCCATTGTTGAAATATATTGAAAAGTTAAGTTTTTTGTAGTCGTGATATTTGGTTTTAATTTCATGGTTGTAAAATTGTCAAAATTTTAAGGTTTTTATGAGTCATGATATTTTATATTTAATGCTATAGTTGAAAACAATTATAAGTATTTTATCTTTAATATGATGGCTGAAATTTGTTGAAATTTTAAGGTTTTTCAAAGACATGATATTTTATGCCATGCCTAAAAAATGTTGGAATTTTAAGGTTTTATCTATAACGCCATTGCTAAAAATTGTTGAAAATTTACCCCCCAAAAAAATACATTATTCGAGCATCAACACTTTTTGTTTTTAGGGTGTTTTTTGCACAAATTCACTGCCATTTTAAAAAAATTATTGAAAATTTACCCCGGAAAAGAAAAAGTGTTGATGCAACATCAACACTTTTTGTTTTCAGGTTGTTTTTCATTTTTTGTTTTGAGTTTTTTGGGCTAGAGTTCCCATTTTATAGGTTAATTTGTTAGTTTTAGAAATATTGTGCTAATCCGAATTGCACTAAGAAAATAACCATCTTAGTGGATTTGAGCTTTTTGATCCGACTTATTTGTGATGAAAATCATGATCCGAACATGCGAGCTTCTTTATGACACTATTCTCCTATGATATGTGAGCTTCTCTGTATGGTATGCAAGTTTCTCTATGACACTGTTCTCTTTGAGCTTCCTATCTCTGTAAAGCAAATTTCAATGGCTCTGTCCATATGATATGTTACAATTCTCTAAATTTGCAGACCTGAGGAAATATATATTTGTGGAACCTTGAACCATGCACATTTCTCTGAGGTATGAAATTGATCCAAGTTCCATGTAAAAATAGATTTGAAGTCTGTGATCATTACATTTATATGAATTTTAAGGCATTCAAATTCTTTAAGATGTCCCGCTTTTCCTCTCTAAAAGAGTGGGAAAATCTGAGATCCTTGTGAACAATGTGAATTATGAACTCATCCCCATGGCACCTCTTATGCAAGTGCCGTGGTATCATTTATGAAAATTCAGTAATCCAAATTCTATGTTGGTGTATGATGATTCAAGTTCTAGGATGATCTAAAATTTTCTGTAGCTGAGCCCTTGTGAAGATGGTATTGACCGCTCAAGGTAAATTTTAATGAGAAATAAATAATGTTGATGAAGAACCGAGGAGAAGAATCTGAGTTTTCTCTCTATAATACACGGTCACTAAGGTGACTTGTATATTTCTATTGAAGAAGACCATTTTCTATGCACAAGTAATAAGAGTAAACTTAAATGACCGATGGCTCAAATTGTTAAGATGAAATCTCCGTGAACCAATTGTTGGAAAATGCAATATGGAAACTATTAGTTCTGAGTTTATTGAACCTTAATATTTTCTTGTGAACTTTGTTTGTCTTCTTGTGTTTCTTTATTATTTGTTTTTCATTAAACAAATATCAAGTGCAAAATAGTAAATACAATGGAAAAAAAAATTAGGTTCCAATCCAAGGAAAAACCCAGAAAGAATCCTCTTCTTATAAAATCTCCTTCAAATGTGACAACAAATACCCAAAACCTAGACCAAGTCCTCCTCCAAGTACCAAGTCATCCCTTTAGATAAAAAAAGCTCAATTCTGCAACTTCGACCCTGCAACTTCCTTCTTCAACTTTGTCCCGCAACTTTGGCCTTGTAGCTGCTGCATAAACCCTAATTCCGGCACAAGACAATTCTTCAAGGGATCCTCCTTTGAGCAATACACATCTTTACAAGGTAAACGAGGTTTAGAAAAAGTATTCTTCTTTCCAACAACATGATATTGCAACTGGATCTCTCGCAATTTTGGCAATTTCAACCTTCCTAGAAGCTGCAAAAACCCTATATTTCCCACATGTGAGAGAGATAGAGCCCAAAAAACCAACTTTCTTCCTTCTTATTTCCTTCTAGATCTTTTCTCTTCCTTTCTTCTTGCTTCCTAGCTATAGATCGAATCTTTTATTGAGAGATCGAACTTGTGAGTGATTTAGTACCAAATGAGGTCAAATCTACTCCTTTATATAACCTTTCCAAGGGGCCAAATTCCCTTCTTTAGGCCGAATTATAGCTTCCAGGGTCGACTTGTACTTTGGAGGTTTTGAGGACCTTCTAGAATCGAAGTAAATTCTTTTACAAGATATATTTTTCCCATAAGGGTCTTATAAGCATGATGTTGTCTCTTTTGACTCATGACAATAAATCCTATGAACTAAAAAAACCTAGAAGCATGAAGAACATGCTTTTACGTAGAAGACCATCAATAAATATCATGGAATTCATATTTTATAATAATAAAATTTTCTTTTCTTCTTTTATTAGATACACATTGAAATGAGTACAACAACAATTAAGAAGACCAAAACTAGTTACATTTCCAACACTCCCTCTTAACTAGGGAGGTATTCATAATTGTACAACCAACACAACATCATTGTCAAACTAAAGAGTTATCATAAGAAGAGTTAGATTGATAAACCAACTGTAAGCATCAACATTATGACCAACACTGTCTTTGAGACCTAAATAGATAAGATCATCTTCATTCAAGAGTATTAGGATGGGAGGATTTACATGTGATACCATAGTACCTCTACAAGGCACATACCCCATCCTGATGTTCACAAGGTATGTCCTTTTAGGAATACTCTTATCTTGTATTCCCAATCCTCAAAGAATACCAGTCCTCCTCGCCCACTCTTATCTTGGACACCTTTTATATCCTCAAAGACTGTCAGTTCCTTCCTTTCTTGGATGCTCTATCCTTAAGGAAACCATATATGCTTAACCCATCCTCCACCATTCTCTCTTCAAGGCATTCAATTATTCTTACGACTGTTATTCCAAGTCAAGTGCATGACACATGAAGAAGATAATGCACATGTGATGCCTATCATCACTCCCTCTCAACCAAATGTTATATCCCCATTCTCTCTTGATTGGGGAATAGATTCTTGCTCCTATTCAAGGGTGACTCTTTTACTCCCTCTTAAATCCAATGAAGATTCCAAACTTCCTTTCAATTTGGGAAGTCAACACTACAAGCCTCATAACTTGTCTCCATAAGTGTATCAACCACCTGTTATTTATAGCTACATGGCTCCCTCTTTCCTTCACATCTCTTGTATCGAGCTTGCTTCCTTACGAGGCATCATGGAGCCACATTCATATCTTGTGACAAGATCCAAGTCATCTATCTTACACATCAATTTAATCTTGTCATCATCGATGAAGGAATTATATTGAGCTTTTCCAAGCTTTAAGCTGATCATAGCTTCCCCATGAAAGTGATTTCCTAGTTGCTGTATGAACTTGACCTTTAGGTTATCTTCTCGCACTAATAAATTTCAATCCCAAGATGGAAGTATCTTGACTTCTTACTTTCCAAGTATTATATGATGAGCTTGCCTCAACATTCATCATGTATTCTTACAATAACCTTCCATGTAGCAAAACAATATGTTAACTAGATAATCAATAAAAAAAATATTAAACTTACCTCATCATGATGAACTTATCATCAAAGCATTAACATATTCATGGTCCATATTCACACAAGTCTTCCTTTATGCATCATATTTCCTAAGGATCAAACTTTATTACCAAGTTAGAACTTTTTTCTAGAGATTATACTGGATGTTAATCATTATTCTACATATTGTAGAGAAAGACTTAATTATGTATTCATACTCAAGTAAGTCAATTTATTCTCTTTAAAACATCCCATAATCATATTAAGCATATTCCAAACTCTATACATATGAATCTTATCCAAGAGTTACTTTCGATTTGCATTCTTATGCTCTTATTCCATCATCTAGCTATATGCCCTGCAATAACACAGTTACCGATCAAACGATAACTATTACCTCAAAACGAGAAATTTAACCAAAAAAACATGAAAAAACATCCTGTAAACGAAAAGTGTTATTTTGAATTTTTTTAAATTTATATATATATATATATATATATATATATATATATATATTTTTTTTTTTTTTTTTCATGGGTAAATTTTCAACATTTTTTAAAAATGGAAGTAAAAGTCAAAATTTTGTGTGAAAAAAACACCCTGAAAACAAAAAGTGTTGATGATGGAATAACGTCGCCAATTTTTTTATTTTTTATTTATTTATTTATTTTTTTTAATTTTTTAATTTTTAATTTTTAATTTTTAAATTTTATTTTTAATTTTTTATTATTTTTATTTTTTTTTCAGGGAAAATAGTCAACATATTTTAATAATGAAATTAAACATAAAATATTATGACTATGAAAAACCTTAAAATTCCAACGATAGAAATGACATTAAAGATAAAATATCAAAAGTCTTAAAATTCCAAGGATTTTTTAGGCATGGTAATAAAGATAAAATATCATGGCTTTGAAAAACCTTAAAATTCCAAGGATGACATTAAATATAAAAGATCACTTCTATGAAAATCCTTAAAATTCCAACAATTTTCAGTCATGATGTTAATATTATTTAAAAAAATTATTACTATTTAATTTATTTTTATTTTAAGTTTATCATATTAACAACAATTTATTAAATATAATATTTTCTTTATATAATGTATTGAAATCATTGGATAAGAAACACTTTAGTTATGATGGATGAACAAATTTACAAAACAAATGAATTTATATGTGATTTTGGAGTTTTTGATACACTCTCCATTAAAACATTTTTTTTTTTGGAAATTTGTGTAAATATTTTATTTTTGAATAATTTTAACATCTTAAAATTTGAAAATTGTTTTTTAAAAACTATATATATATATATATATATATATATTTTTTTTTAAATTTTATTTTCATATATAATAATAACAATAATAATAATTTAATATTAATATTATAGTTCTTTTGAATTTAATAAATCAAAACTAATAAACATATTAAAGATTATGAAAAATAAACAAATGTCGTTTCTATCGATCGCTAAGAAAGTACACCGTCAACAAAAAATTGTTCTCCTAGACTTATTACTTCTACATATTTTTATTTTTATTTTTTAGTTTGACATATATATCCAATCAAATATATTGAAAAAAAAAAAATAACAATAACAAGTAAATAAAAATATATATTTTAACATAAAAAAAATAAAAAGCATGACAAAAAAAAATTCAATATAAAAAATATATAAAAAAAATAAAACATGAAAATGTAATTTATTTATTTTATTTATTTAAATTTTTTTTTTTTTAAATAAAGAAAAGAAAAGAAAAGAATTTATAAAATTGACAAAAAAAAAAAAAAAACATAAAAGGATAATATTGACAAGATAATAAATAAATAAATAAATAAATAAATAAATAAATAAATATATATATATATATATATATATATATATATATATATATATATATATATATATATATATATATATATATATATATATATATATATATATAAAAGAAAAAAAAAACCATAAAAATGTAAAATAAAATGAAATTGACCTGTAAAAAAATAAAAAAGAAAAAACAAGAGAAAAAATTTCAAAACATTAATATAAAAATGGGAAAAATATTTAAAAAAAAACACATCATATAAAGAAAAAAACAAAAAAAAAAAAACAATTTCTTTTTTAAAGTTAAAAAAAAAAATGCATAATTAAAAAAATGAGAAAATAAAATAATTAAAATGAAAAATTTAAAAATAATTAAAATTAAAATTAAAAAGAAAAAAAATTTAAAATAATTTAAATTAAAAAAAATAAAAAATTTAAAAAGAAAATTAAAATATTTAAAATTTAAATGTAAAAAAAAAATGGAAAAAAAACATTTTAAAATAATTAAAATAAAATTCCTTTTTTTAGATTAATAAAATTATAAATAATAAAATTTAAAAAATAAAAAAATTAAAAGTTTAAAAAGACAAAATAATGTAAAATAAAAAAGTAATTTAAATTTTAAAATATATATTAAAAAATTAAATTAAATAATAAAATAAAAGAAATTAAAACATAAATTGGGGCTGCCCTTGGTGGCCGCCGAGCGGCTCCCCGCCCCCCCGTGACCACCAAGGGGCAGGGAGTTTGATTCACAGAATCAACCTCCCCCTTGCATAGCTCCTTGCCTGCCTGATGGCCAGGCCCCGCAACCACCAATGGGTGAGGAGGTCGATTATGGGAATCGACCTCCTTGTTGCTTGGTGGCTGCCGGGTGGGCGAGGAGCTGCGGTCGATTCTGAGAATCAATCTCCCTGCCCCTTAGTGGCCGTGAGGCTTGGCCGCTGGGCGGGCAGGGAGTTGCTAGCTCCCTGCCCACCTGGCGGTCAGGGAGCTGCCATCTCCCCACCCACCCGACGGTCAGGCCCCGCGACCACCAAGGGGCAAGCCTAATTTCTATTTTTTTTATTAAATTAAATTAAATTTTAAATTTTTAAATTTAATTATTATTATTATTATTATTTTTAAATTTTTAAACTTTAAGTTTGTATTTTTTTGTTTGTTGGTAAATTAGGCTATTCTATATTGATTTGGGAAAAGAAACATTACATATGCTACAGACGGGGTTGGAAAGTTGCGCTTAACCAATCCCCGCCTTAGTTGCTTGATTTCGGGGCTGCCTCCGTGGAGGAAACCAACCCAGAAATTTCTTAAGATAGGAAATTACAAAGTGCGCAACAATGTTGAAGTATCTAGAAATTACAAAATATGCAAAAACAAGGGTATAACTTGAAATTCCTTGGTGGTAGCATGCTTGAAAAAAACCAAGGATGAGCTGAGCAGCTTCGGAGTCCTCAATCTTCATCTTCATCTTCAATGTCTGAGACTTCCTCCTCTATGGGGCAAGCACACGCTTGCGTAACTGCTTCCTCAGAATCTTCCATTGGACGCCTGGGTTTGGGGACCAGTGCGCAGAGGATGGGGGACTCCGGATCCTTAGCGTCAGGAATGCACATCCAAGTGCCTTTAGAGTCCATAACCAAAACATTAGATTCATTGTCTTCCTCCACCTGAGCCGACAACAGATCAGTTTTACGAGGCAAGGGGTGCGCCTGGTGCGCGATGACAGACTTTCGGGGGCCGCACCTACCTCTCTGCGTAGCTTGCACTGGAACTTCTTCCTCCTGCTCAGGATCGGGGCTCTGTCTCGTAAAACTGCTGGAGGAGGAGCCTTCTACAAAATCCAAATGATTGTCCTCTCCGTAGTGGTAATGTCCAGGGAGAGCCCCTCGCTCTCCACCTCGAATGGTTCTCTAGCGCAATTTGGGAGCCATTGCACTATGAGGCAAGGGAGAGGCTTCAAAGGATGGGTATGCAGAAAGGGGAGAAGAAGGGCTGGGGATGAGATGCATAGACTGGGTACTCGTAGCCCAGAGGGGTCTGTGCAGCGCAACACTAGGCAGAGGGCTGCGCATGGTATGGAGTCCGGGGGTGGGGTGGGGGGTGCTAAAGCAGAATCAAAAGGAAAGACAGAGGGAAATTACAATGAGTTTCTCGGGGCTGAGAGCTCATCCTTTTATAGGGTCTAGGACACATGCGAGGGGGGTGGTGATGAGTAAGCCTCGCACGCAGATGCGTGCCATAACCAATTTCCTGAGCAACCTCGAGGAAAGAGTGATGGCTGATAATCAGTTTAGGCCTGTTGATCATTTGTGATGATGGCAGCATAGGGGTACCCTATAGAGGGTGGTACTGTACTCAACATCTCATTATCATGCCTTATCCTGTTTGTCTTGTGCGGATGGCTAATGGTTTGAGGATCTGTAGCATGTGAGGCTCTGTGCAGAAGATCTCCATCCTCAAGGGTATGGGAGAGATGATTATCATTTGTACGACTTCTGTCACCCACACCCGGGGAGAAGATCCTTTCAAATGAGAGTGTGATATTCATGTCTTAGGGAATCCTCCTCTACCCATTTTTTCGCAAGGAGATCTGCAACTGAATTTGCTTTCTTTCGCACATGTAAAAAAGTGATAACTCTGTGATTGAGGATAAGATGTTCCAGAAGCTTGAGCCTATGGGCTAACCTCCAACTGGTGGATACCTTTGAGGACGCCGTTCCATGGAGGATCCTTGTGGCTACCATAGTTATAACTTGCGAGTCTCCCTCCATTTCCAGGGGGAAGTAATGAAACTCAATTGCGATTTGAATGCCCTGAATAAGCCCCTCCAGCTCTGCAGAATTGTTACCGTCTCATCCCATATTACCGAAGTAAATCCGGAGAGGCTTGCCTTGAGAATTCCTGATAATGCCTCTAGATCCTGCATTTCCGAGATTGCCTTTTGACGCTCCATCAAAGTTGCATTTGAAGAAGCCATTTGGGGGGGGGGGTTCATTTTTCAGGGACACCTTCCATATGTTCCAAATAAGAACACCTAGAATTATCTGCCAGAGTCTATTCAGGAGAGTGTTGGTGTAAGGATTGTCCGTCCAGTTGCTGGTAGTGTTGATGATGTTGCCCCTTACTCGGTTGGAACGACGACATAAGACCACAATTCTGTCCCACAAGTAATTAGCTATAGGACATTGATCCATCAGGTGATCAATGGTTTCCAAGTTTTCCTGACATAGGGGACACCTAGAGGGTCCTATAAACCCCCTCTTAAAAATATTCTCCCATGTGAGTATGCATCGTTTACTGAGCAACCATACGAAGGTGGCTACTTTAGGCTAGAGATTAGCCGACCATATCTTTTTCCAGATGAGATTTTTTGGGCCTGGATTCTGTTGATGAAGGATGTTGTAAGCTTCCTTGGTGGCATAGTTTCCACTTGGCGTATGCCCCTAGCAAAGGATGTCAGGTCCTAGCTATACTCTGATTTTTATTTTGGTACTTAGTTCCTCCCAAATGTCTCTGTGGGACTCGTTGTTCCAGTCCTCTTGCCATCGATCCGTGTGTAGCCATTTCCTATAATATTGGGTTGTATCCTCCGTCCAGAAGTCCTGTACATTTTTTCTTTGCCTACCTTGTATAGTGACACTCCATATAGGTCTGGGGAAGATGGAGGATAGGCTCATCAGTTTCTTCCAGGAGTCCTCCCAGAATCTTGCTTGAGTGCCACTGCGCAACTCCCAGAAGCTATGGCTCTGTATCATCTGCTTTTGGTTGCTTGTTGCTTTCTAGATTTGAGATCCACCAGAATTTAAGTTGAACTGGATAAGGTCCTCCTTGGGCCATGAGTGGGCATACTTGGCCACCCAAAGATTAGCCCATGGAGTATTGGGGTTGGAGACCCATTTCCACCAGATACTAGCTCCCATGATATTGTTGTTGTGCTCAGGGTCACGTAGACCTAACCCTCCCTGACTTTGGGAGTGAAAACATCCTTCTAGTTGAATAAGGCCCATTTGTTTTTTTCTTTGGTGCCGCCCCATAGGAAAGATATTTGCAAATTGCGCATGGCCTTGAGGACCCATTTGCGGGCTGCCAGGACCAAGAAGAGGTAAATGGGGAGGGATCGCAAAACAAATTTGATGAGAACTAAGTGGCTTGCTATATTGAGGGTATGATGGGTCTAGTTGGATAGCCTGGTTTCCATTTTGTCCAACAGGGCTTGCTAGGAGGAATGATGATGGCGGAGTTAGTAAGGGGGGCTCCTATGTATTTGGAGGGAAAAGATGCTATGAAGAAGCCTAGGATACAGGAAATGTTGCACTGAGAGAGAGGGGGGGGTATGAAAGAAAAATATTTGCGACTTGTCATGGTTGACCTCAGTACAGGAGGCTTTAGAGAAGGAGTCTAGAAGAGATTTGAGGGTGCAAGCTTCTTGGAATGAGGGGTAACCCATAATCATATTACCATCCACAAATTGTTGATGGGAGGAGGGAGGCAGGTTGTGGAGGGGTAAACCATGTAGGGCACCTGACTGGATGGAACTTTTGAGAAGGAGACCTATGCCTTTAGCCATAATGATGAAGATGAAGGGTGAAAGAGGGTCCCCTTGTCTGATTCCTCTTGAGAGGTTGAAGGTTGCGGAGGGAATACCATTGACCAAAATGGAAAGAAAAGGAGAGGTGATGAGACTCATGATCCATCGTACCTAGGTGTGGTTGAAATCAAAGGCTATGAGTACATTTTTGATATAGTCCCAACTGAGTTTGTCAAAAGACTTAGAGAGATCGATTTTGAGAAGCATGCCAGGATTTTTGGAGGTTTTGAGAGAGTGAATGACCTCATGGGTTAAGATGATGCCATCAAGAATTTGCCTGCCTTCGACATAATATGTTTGCTCCGGTGAGATGATTAAGGGAAGTAGCTACTTCAGCATATTAGCGATAAATTTGGAGATTATTTCATAAATGACATTGCAGAGAGATATGGGCCTGTACTTACTTGGCGAGGCTGCGTTGTCTTCTTTTGGAACCAGAGTGATGAAGGTGGCATTAAGCGCTAGAATAAGCCCTTGAGTGGTGGTCAATTCCTACCTATGTCCCAGACTTCGTCTGATATGGTATCCCAGAAGAAGTGGAAGAAGTTCGTGGTGAATCCATCAGGTCCTGGAGCTTTCCTGGCTTTCAGCTGGAAGACTGCTTGTTCCACCTGAGCCAGGGTGGTGGCTTTGAGCAACAACCGGTTGTGTTCTTTCATTATCAGCTTGGGAATATGTTGGGTGATTTTCCCAATGGCCTCATGCCTCTGATGATTGGGTTCTTGTAGAATGTTCTTGAAGTGATTGCAAAGCTCCTCCGTAATATCCTCTTGTGTTTCCAGTTGCTCTCCAGTTTGGTTTTTGAGGATAGTTATTCTGTTATGCATCCTGTGTTGAATGGTGGATTGGTGAAAGAATTTTGTGTTTCGTTCTCCCTCTTTAAGCCAACAGATTCTTGAATTTTGTCTCCATAGGATTTCTTCCTCGCTACTTCTTTCTTCCATCTGAGTAATTAAGGTCTTCTCCTGGCTCTCTGACTCAGATGAGCGACCTTCCTGGATAATAGTTTGTTGCAATTTCTTCTTTTTTTCCTCTAGCTCTTTTTGGTCTGTGAAGATATTGCCAAAGGTTGATTTGTTCCACACCTTCAGTTTTCCTTTGAGAATTTTTAGTTTTTTCTGCAACTGGAGCATCTTAGTGCCTTGTGGAGGTACTAGGGAGGACCACCATTTCCTTGAACCCTGGGTGCCCGATCCAGCAGTGTTCGAAGCGAAAAGGTTTGGGAGCATGCTTGCCCGGTCATAACCATTGAAGTTGTATTGGCTAGTGGTCAGATCCTACACCAGGGATGATGGTAGCAGCTATGTCGCCCCCTAGATGGATGAAGTCTTCTATGATGAGGAATATGTCCAGTTTTGAGGCTATCTGGTGGGAACTTCCTCTTTTGTTATTCTAGGTGAAGATACCATTGGAGGTTTGAAGATCGATGAGGTGGTTTCTTTAAATGAAGTTCTTGAATCCATTACTGTCCAAATCTAGATGCATCCTTCCTCCTTTCTTCTCCTATAGATTTGTTATCATATTGAATTCTCCTCCCAGGAGCTAGAGTGGAAAGGCTCTCTGTTTATTGAGTTCGACTAAGTTATCCAGAAGCTTAGTTTTCTGATGGATATTCTGGGGAAAGTAGACATTTGTGAGTAGACCATGGATATCCATGCCAATTAGGTGAAATTTGGCCTGGATAAAGTGCCTGTTGGCATGAAAATTCTCTAGGGAGATGATTTGGGGGTTTTAGATGATTGTCAGGCTGCCAGACGCACTGTTGGCATCAACAACTATTGTATTGCTACCTTTCCATATTTTTTTGAAGATAGTATCTAGAGTGGAGCCGGAACATTTGGTTTCTTGCATATAGAATATTGCAGGGCGTTCCTCAGTAATTCTTTTCTTTATAATCCTGTGCTTAGTGGGGCTATTGAGCCCTCTTATATTCCAGGAGATGATCTTCATTAGGGGGGATTGGTGGTGTAGGCGAAGAATCTTGTCAACTTGGGGAATCACGCTGAATCCACCATTTCTTTTCCTATTTCTATTGTTCTTTGCAGAGTTGTTTTCCTGCCCCTTTTACGAGACTCTTTTGTGAAGTATTTTGTATTTATGAGCGTACCCCCCTGAATGCCTAGAGAGGGGAGTTGCTGCACTCGGGCAAGGATTTCTTCCATATTTTGGACCTGTTGCTCTGGTATTGATTTGAAATCCTTCTTATTGCAAGCATCCTCTAACCCTATGAGATCCAGGCCCTCAAGGTCAATTATTTTTGGTTCTTCCTCCATAGCTTCTGGGATCGTCTCCATGATCTGTTCTTTGTCTTTTGACGTAGGGTTTTCCCTTGCATAGCTAGCGGTTTGAGGTTTCAGGAAGGTCTCAAGAGGGACCTTGGTCTGTTGAGCTTTTGAGGACTGGGCCTGCTCCATAGAGGTGTGCCCGGTTTCGTTAACTAGTTCATTTTTTCCTCATTCAACTGATTTAAGGATGCGAAGCTATTGCTAGTCGCAAAGCCTTTTTTATTCTAATAAGGGGTGGTTCTCTTGTTGTTCCTTTTCTTTCTTTCTACCTTTGTGAATCCTTCTGCTTCCTGATCGTTGGATTCATTTTTAGCCACCGCTTTTTTGTTTAGGGGGAAATCTCTGAAGAGGTGCCCATGTTGGTGACACTTCCTACATCTGAAAGGAATATTCTCATAGTCTACAATTTGTGTCCATTCAAAGTCTTCGTGCAGTAGACTTACCTCACCTGGTAGTGGTTCTGTCAAGTTCATGTAGACGCGCATGCGGGCGTAAGTTGCATAACGGTTGATCTTGGTCTCCTCTACAATCTTGACGAATTCCCCTAGGGCATTGCCTATGTCTCTGAGGGTCAGCTCATCCCAGTAATTCTGGGGGAGGGAGTAGAGCCTAATCTAGATTGGAGCCCATGTAATATCATGTTTTTCAGGGTTGAATTGCTCCGTCCAGGGTCGAAGGTATAGGTCGGCAGTGTTGAAGAAGTAGGGGCCTCCGTCCATGATCCTGTCTTTATCTTCAGTGCATGTGAAGAGCACATTGAAGAAGCCCTTATCACACAGCTATAGGTTAATGTGTCCTTTGGGTTTCCACTTCGAAGCTATCCATCCTCGCAATGCTTTTTTAGTGGGCCAGAAGCCCATGAACTTGCCTATCAGTACATGATCCTTCATGAACTGGATTCTTCCATTGATGCGATGCGCTGGGAGCTCGATCACTATTTTTTTGGGGTTCTTCAAAATGCAAGTTGCTGACTTAGTTTTTCTTCTTCTGCTGCAGGTGTGTGTGTCAGTTGCGCTGTGGGAGTTGCTCCTGTAGTTTCATGAGACAAGCCAAAGTTTTGATGATTGACTGTATCAGCCCCTGCCGCCGCCCCTGTGGGAGGTTGGCCTGTGATGGGGGGAGCATAAGTCCCCCCACTGGAGTCGGTCATTGGTGAGCCTCAAGCTATCCAGGAAAGGGATCAGGGCCTAACCGTCTGGGGATGGAGGTATGCCTGGGGCAGCCAAGGTGAAAAACCCTAAACCCTAGGTCATGGCGGTCGACCTGGTGCAGAGCTCTGTTGGTGTCATACACTTCGCTTCTAATGGATTTACGCAAGAGTGTATTTATTTTATTATTTATTTAATTTTTTTTTTTTAGATATTTATTTATTTATTTTTGGTATAATTTTTTTTTAATTAAAAAAAAATTGATTTTTTTTTAAAACTTTTTTATTTTACTTTATTTTATTTTATTTATAATTTTTTTAATGTAAAAGAAAAAAAATTGAGTTTTGTTTTTTTTTTTTTTAATTATTAAAAAAAAAAAATTCTTTTAATTTTAATTTTTAATTTTCTTTTTAAATTTAAATTTAAATTTAATTTTTAATTTTAATTTTAATTTTTTAAATTTTAAATTTTAGTTTTTATTATTTAAATTTTTTGTATTTTAATGATTCTAATTTGTTTTTTTATTTTTATTTTGAAATTTTAATGATTTTTAATTTTTTAATTTTATGTTTTTTTTTTTTTAATTATGCATTTATTATTATTATTATTTATTTAACTTTAAAAAGAAATTGTTGTTGATGTTTTCTTTTTTGTTTAATTTTTATTTATTTCCTTTAGATTATGTGTTTTTTTTAATTCTTATTATTTATTTATTTTTAAATTTTTTTATTTTTACAAGTTAATTTTGTTTTTTTTAACATTTCTATGGGGTTTTTTATAATATATATATTTTCATATATTTTATTCTTTTTTGTTATGTTTTTTTAGTTTATTTTCTATCTTTTATTACCAGCCTGAAAATCATAAACAGTAAAAAAAAATTATCCACACTTAATACATTAGAAAATTTAAAGTGTAAAAAATAAGCCTTCTAGACAAAAAGGGTCAATGTTGCATCAACGCTTTTCAAAATTAGCATGAAAATGACTAACATTTTAAAACAAATGTTCATACTTGATAAATAAAAAATTTAAAATGTGAAAAATCAACCCTCTAAAAAAGGGTGTTGATTATGCATCACCACTTTTTAAAATTGACATGAAAATCAATGACATTTAAAAGAAAAATTCAAAGGAAATTTAAAGTGCCAAAAATATGCTAAAAAAAGAAGGTGATTATGCATCATCACTTTTAAAAATCGAAATGAAAATCAATGACATTTAAAAAAAAAAATCAAAGAAAATTTAAAGTGCCAAAAATATGCTCTCAAAAAAATAGGTGATTCTGCATCACCACTTTTCAAAATCGGGTGTTTTTTTTTGCTTCCTAAAAACATGGGTAATTGGTAATTTTCTCGTTTGATCGGTAACTATGTTCAATGAGTTTGAAACTTGAACAATTGCATTCCTCCGTCCCTAAAGAGTATTGTTCCCATATTATATGGAATTTATACCAACCTTGTCATAGTGCTTCTTCCAAGAACCTGTTGGAAATATTGAGAGGAGGGGGGGGGGTGAATCAATATTTATTTTTACAATTTTTATTTTACAGAGTTGTTTTTAATAAGACTTTTTGGATTTTTATGTGGATTTTCTGGCCGGAATCAGGTTGAAAAATTGGAGGTGAAATCTTGATTTGTGTTATTTTAAATGGTTTTTTGACTGCATATAAGGATTCAACACCCTGAAAAACCTTTAGGGCACTTCGATTGTGCAGATATTACCCATCAAACTTTCGATTTCAATGAATTCTTGTCGGATTTTAGAGAAATTAGATCGGAAAAATAAATCAGAAATTTTTTCAAAAAGTCATATTAAAGACAACTCATTATTTTACTAGTTAAGATCACTTAGATAAAACACAAAATGAACAATAATGAAATAAATAAATCTGTTAGGACTCCAATCCTCTATTACACAATTTAATTTCCAATTTGTACAATCACACCTATGATTCCTTCAGGTCTCCAACCCTAGATGAAGACTCCAATTTTCAATTTCACTAGGCTCCTGGAACCTGTACTTCACCAAGCACCAACTTGGTCTTCTTGAGAACTCCAATCATCTAGGGCTCCAACCCTCTCAACTGGTTCAAGCTCTAACCTAGTCTTCTTAAGGTCTCCAATCCTCTAGGGCACCAACCCTCTCGTTTAATTATTAAATATAGGTACCAATGGTTCTTGAAGGCTTCGAATATCTTCTTAGAACAAGCCCTGACAATATCTTCAAGTTCACCTTAAACAATGCCCTCAATTAATTTCCAAAGCACTTACCTCATTAATGAAAACTTTAGAAACCTTAAAATATATCTCCACAATTCTTCATGATACCCAAACAATATATTTCAAGGACTACTTCATTTGAACTTCGACAATGCTGCCTCCTTTGATGAATTATTCAATAGGTTGCTTCAAGATCTCGTCTTCATAAATTGTTTCCAAAAAAAACTTTCTATAAGCCTTCAATTGTGACTCAAAAAATCTTCCAAGATACATTAAAGATGCAAATGGTCTTCTTCATAACAAGTCTTCAAGGTCCTTTTCAAGTCTCCAAAATCTGCTTCAAGGTTGTCTTCTAAAGCCCGCTCCAAATAGATTTGAATTCTATTCCAAACAAGGCTCTCTAAAGTCTGTTGTAAAATCTTCTTCAAGGCTTCACTACTTTAAGTAATATAACTAGGCCAACTCCATATCCTTCAAGTGCACTCTCATCTTTCCACATGCTTGAAGAGCTTTGTGTAACAAATATTACTCTCAAGTCCAAATACTGTGTAATGGAGACTACCCTAAGGTCTACAATTTATTCTTCACATGACCGTTATCAAAAGTCTACAAATAATCCAAGAACTGTAGCTCCAACCTACTTTAAGGAAATAAATTTGAGATGCTTGTTCTAATATAATGCTCCAAGGTTCACAAAAGTAACAACTCCAAAGTCCAACAAAAAAAACACAAAGAAAATAGTTCAAATCTACTTGAAAAATAATTTCCAATAGATTGCTTTAGATAGTCCTCAACAAGCTCTTCAATAGGTTAACAAGTCCTTATTCAAGCATAATAAATTTAAGCCCAACAAATTTTCCCAAACAAGCCCTTTATATATGTCACTTGGTCACTCCAAATAATGCCAAAGCCTATTATAAAAATGCCAACCGAATTTATATCTACCACATGTAACATGTCTAAATTTTGGAATCATAATGTATAGGTCCAAGGTCCAAAGAATAGGTAAAAATTCACATACCAAGTTGTGTTTATGAGGAATGCCACAGGTCTGAAATGTGTGAGAATCTTCCAAATGGTCCAACCATTTCCACTTCATAAGTTGTTAACTATCTTCTTCTTACCATTCCACCTCATATGAAATTTTTTATTCATTATTCTTGACTGCAAATGTATGGCTAAAAGAACGAGCTGGTGAGTATTTATACTTGTTTAAACGTTTGATCAACGGTCATGTTGGTTGGAAAGGTGTGTTGAGCCTACATAAGTAGGCTTGCATAGGCTGGAAAAAAAATATATTTTTTGATTTCAAAAATAAATTTATCCTTAATGACAAGGAGTTAGGTGGCATATGAATATTCATTGGAAAGGGTTTTAAGCCCTCTACAAGCTGATGTAATCATTTTTTCAAGACATTGTGTCTATGTCAAAAATATATATTTTTTCTTTCATAAAAATAATTTTTTATGAAAAACTTTTAGGGTTACGAACATTTGGAATGTGGATATGGCTTTAGGGTAATGGATATGACTTCATTTATTTATGCTAGGATGTAATTATTAGGGATATTAGGGTATTAGGATTAGGGTTTCAACAAGACTAGGGAGCTAGGGAGCTATGGCTTTTCAGTAAAGAGCTAGTCTACTACAAGGCTAGAAATGATATCATGGGACATGAACTCGAGTGCTAAGGTGTTTCATCAAGGCTATATTTGAGTGGTTTCATAATATTAATGGACCTAGGACAACTTTTTCATCACCAGACGAAGGACTTCAAAATTTTTGAGGCATATGTCATCACTTGATATGTCATCATGTGTCAAGGAGGATTTCATGGAAGGGGCTCCTTCATTTAGTCATTATTAGGCCATGCTTAAAAGTAATAAGGCTTTCCATTATATAGATAGGGATATATAGCTAGGGTTTCATGTAAAGCAAGAGTTACTAGGGTTTTCATAAAAAAAGGTTCAACAAGGACTAGGGTTTTATCTGGAATACTTCATGTAGAACATAGCTCCAACAATGCACCTATGTTTCCATCTTATTGAAATCAATGACAACTTATCCAACAAAACCTTCCAAGATGATGGTTCTAACAATATCTTAATGATTCACTTTAGCAAACTGGCTACCTATAATATAATGATAGATAATTATTGGATGAATATTATGCAAAATGGTCCCAAACTTCTCAATTTTTAAAGACTAGATGATTCTTACAAAGAAACTCAACTAGGTAGACTCTAAGTATGCTACTATCACATGCTTCCATTTATGATGCCATGCATTTATAAAAACAAAACTCAACAATGCATGCTATTCTAAAGGAAATACCAACTTCACAAAGAACCTAAAAGAGAGGATGCCTTCTTCAATAGTAAAGATCTTTGACATCCTCTTTCTTCAACTTCTTCTCAGGTTCTCCCATTTCTTCGACTAAGTGTGCTTTGCTTATTTCCTTTCTTTTGTTGTTATTCTTGTTTGGATAATCCCTTTTATAATTTCCATATTCATTGCATCCAAAGCATTGAACCTTGGACATATCAGGCTTCTTCTTGGACTTTCCAGTCTTTCCCTTCTTCAACTTCTTGATTCTAGCAATAAAGGCTTGAGACTGTTCACCTGATTCGATATCATATTTTTCCTTGATGCTAGTATCTGAGCCCAAAACTCATATAAAGGAGTTGAGCCTTTCTTAGAGTAGATTCTCATTGCAAAATTTGCTCCATTCTGGTGGCAAAGCATTTAGTACACATTTGGTTATTTCCAAATTAGAAATTGTCTCTCCAAGCCAGTGCAACTAATATCTTATTTAAGAGGTCTTCATTAGAAAGGAGGCCATATCATCATCCTTCGATTTCTTCATCTTATATAGTTTATTCTTCAAATAAATATCTTACCTTGATGTACTTATATTATATAAATTCACTAGCTAGTCATACATAGCCTTAGAAGTATTCAAAATAACAACAAATCGAACAAGATAATCCTTAATGGACTAAAAAATGATCCTTTCTGCCCTTACTTCCCCCTTCTTGTATTTATTTAGCTCTTGCGTCTTGTCTTTGCTAGGTTCAACAACTTCACCAAGGACATGTTCCGTTACTTCATGTTTAGTAAGTGCCAAGTCAATCCTTTTCTTCCATGCTAGGAAATTTGCTGAGCCAACGAGCTTATTTCTTTCCTTACTGAAAGAACCTGTATTACCTTTAGATTCAAACATAGTATGATACTTACTTTTCACCAAGAGTATTTCCTTCTTTGATGATGTCTCCAACTATCTTGATGCCTTCAATATCTTCAAAGAGACTTCAATGATGTCCTTGAAATATTTCTCCTAATATTATTCCAACAAAAAATTCCAAGAGTGATGAATGATATCAAGGTTCTTTTATTATTTCTTCAAGGATGTATTTCAATGAGCTTCTAAATAGATCTACTTCCAATAGAGATAAAAAAACTTCTTGAAATATTCCTCTTCAGGTCCTCCTTTGATGAGAGCTTGTTGTAGTCCTCTTTTTCTAGATCAATAGGTATTCTTATTCTTTCCTTATGTCCTTATCCAAATGATTCCCTTTAGAAAATATTTCTCGTGTCCACAAAATGATCTTTCCAGCTGCCTTCTTTTTCACCCTAGCTTTGATACCACATTGGAAAATGTAATATGGAAACTATTAGTTTTGATTTTCCTTAGTCTTAATATTTTCTTGTGAAATTTTTTTGTCTTCTTGTGTTTCTTTATTTTTTCTTTTTCATGAAACAAATATCAAGTGAAAAACAATAAAGACAAAAAAAAATAGGCTCCAAGCTAGGGCAAAACCCCTCCAAGGGGAAAACCTAGAAAAAATCTTCTTTTATTATATAATATCCTTCAATTGAGACAAAAAATACCTAAACCCTAGACTAGGTACTCCTCCAAGTACCAAGTCAACCCTTTAGATCAACAAATCTCAATTCTACAACTTCAACCATAAGTTCGACCTTGTAACTTCGTTTTGCAACTGCGACCCTGTAGCTATTGCAAAAACCCTAATTATGGCATAGAGAAATTATTCATGGGATCCTCCTTTGAGAAAGACATATATTTCCAAGGTCAACGAGGTCATGACAAAGTATTTTTCCTTCCAGCAACTAGATCCCCTGCATTTCAGACCTACAATTTATACCTTCCTGGAAGCTGCAAAAACCCTAGATTTTGCATGTATGAGAGAGATAGATCCCAAAAAACTGACTTTATTCCTTCTTCTTTCTTTTTATACCTTTTTTATTGCTTTATTATTGCTTCCCAATTACAAATAAAATATTTTATTAAGAGATTGAACTTGTGAGTGAGTACCAAATGTGGTCAAATATTCTCCTTTATATAACCTTTTAAAGGGGTTGAATAACCTTCTTTAGGCCAACTTGTAGCTGCCGGGGCCAAATTGTACTTTAGAGGTTTCTAGGACCTTCTAGACTCAAAATAAATTCTCTTAAAATATATATTTTCCACAGAAGGGTCTTATAAGCATGATGTTGACTCTCTCGACTCACGACAATAAATCTTATGACCTAACAAACCATAGAAGCATGAAGAACATGATTTTACCTAGAACACCATCAATAAAGAGGATGGAACCCATGCTTTATAATAATGAATTTTTATTTTATTATTTTATAAGATACATATTTAAATGAGTACAACAACAATTATGAATACCAAAAGTAGTTACATTTCGAGCACCAATCTCAAAATTCACGATTAAAGGAGTTGAATTCTTAATCATAAGTTTTGATGACAACCTATAAGAGTCCTCTGTATTATTCATAATATAAGGATGAAATGATTTACTGAGTGATGAATTGATTGACTTGGGATACAAATTATATGTTATTGGAACGAGAACCCTGAGATACAGATTGCAATGAAGTTTGAAAGGTATGAGTCTAATTAAAAAAATCCAAATTCAAACTTGTCTTTCATTGAAGTGAAGTTCAGAAAAGGAAAAGTTTCTGAGGCATATCAAGAGGTCAAAGCTCCCATTCAAAGGCTAAAGCATGATCAGATTGTTGTTGAGGATTTGAGTCTTGATGAAATTGCAACATATAAGGTTTGAAAGTTTGAATGTATAACCACATTCTTGGAATCATTTGTCTGCAAAACCTTAGTAAGGGTTTGAACATGAATTCCTTATGGTTTGTGGACAAAACCCTAGGAATGATCACTCATAATGTTGATATTGGAATCAAGAATGATGAAGTTGGAAAATAATGCAGAATGAGTGGTTTTTTTAAACCCTAGACTAAGCTTGAATAAATTTTAGGGTTTAGAGTCAAAACCCTAGATAAACAATTATTAAGCCTATCTAGAAAAAAATGATTGAAGATGAAATCCTAGAATTGATTGCTTCCACTTGAAAAGAGAAACCCTAGCTCCTAGAAGAAATGACATCATGATGATGAGGTTATTTTGAAAGTTTGATGCAAGAAGCATAATATTAAGAGGGAGATGACATGGTTCTCAAAAGATAAGTATCTTGTATTTATTTTATTTTTAATCATTACTGATGTTGATTTTTCTTCTTTTCATTGTAGATCTTGTTTGGTTGTATTCGTCCTTCGATGGACTCATAGTAAGGATTGCAGGGACACGATGAAGTCTATCAAGCCCATGGCATAGATGAAAATGTTGGAATAAAATATCTTGGATAAGAAGAATTGTATTTAGTGAAGCTCCATACTCAAAGGGAGCAGACAATATCAACCTGACTGAAGCATGTTTTGATCTATGATGTAAAGAAGTCAATTGTGACTTCCAATATAAATATAGTTAGAGTGATGCTGATCCAAATCTACTGAATATGAGCTTGTGAATTTTCTACTTTGATAAAGGTTGATGAGCTATTTAGTGTAAGAGGGAGAAAATTGAAGAATTGTAATATTGAAAGTGTGGCATGAGCTTGATGAAATCCTTGCTGAGGTTGTGGCATGATGGACTGTGATTCCATGGACACTCGATGAAAAATTTGAAGAAGTTGCGAGAATCTGTTGATTTTATGGATCTCTCTTTTTGGGTTGTTGGATAAAGAAAGAGTACTTCTAGGTGTTGTGTTGGTCTAAATGATATGAATGTTTTTATTGAATTTAGCACATGTAGCTAATTTGTGAGACAATTTGGCTTCAAAATATGTTTACTGATCTATGTGATCAAGTGCTGAAATTAACCATGGTGTAATTTTCTGCTTTTAAGTAGGTTTCTAATGTTCCTGGTGTGGATGAGATTACCTCTATTGAAGGGAGGGGACATTCATTTGATAGCATCATAAAACTATTCCTTAAGTAGTGGCTAAGATACCTTGGTTATGGTCGAGAAGATTGTCCTTGATACTCCCTTAATTCATGGATTCAGAGACCTATATGGTCGGGGAGTTTGGTTATGAGTCCTAAAGTGATCCCTTAGGATTTTATTGGGACACCAATGAGTTTGTTTTTGTGATATCTCCCTTAGGTATTTACTGGAAGACCAATATATTTTTCAGGGAGATTGATCTTGGGTTCCCTTCCTTAAGTCATTCACTGGGAGACCAATACATTTGGTCAGGAAGGATGATCTATCTTAAGTCATAGGTCTTGATCAGGAGACCAGTGGGATGGTCAGAGATATGTACTGTAATTACTCTCTTAGGTCATCTTGACTTGGAGACAATTGCATATGGTTAGAGAGTATGACCTCATGAACAATGTTGTTTGATCCCATGATCAATAGGGTACTGATCATTATAGCCATAAGGTTGTGGCTTGTGGGATGATTTTGATGCTATTTATATTTCCTTATGATGAGACTTGTACATTTGATCTCTCCCTTAGGTGATTATTGGGAGACATCTGGTTTGGTTGGGGAGATTGATCTTAAGAGAGAATGGAAAAATAACTCCTTGGCTAAGAGGGAGTGTTGGAATTTGAGTAGCCATGGTCGATATTTTCATCATGAAGAAATTGGAAAATTTGAATTTGTTTTATACCTCCCAAAATTACTCAAGTCAACTTCCTTTTATTTAAGTTAGTTGGACCCCTTTAGAGGCACCTATTCAACCCCCTTGGGAAGTATATATATTGAACAACCCCCCTCCTTTTTTCCCAAGGAAAAATTCTAATTTTATTAATGAAAACAAAATTACATATTGTAGATTCTTGCAATAATATCATCAAGCCAATCAAAGACTAGTGTTCACAAATCCATACTGTATAAACAAAATACAATAATGTAGAGAGAAAAGTTAACCTTTTCTCCATTTTTTCTTTTCTACCTTCCGCCATTCTCCTTGAGATAGCATGGTAGTTACAATTGCTATCTGATTTTCTTCCTCCATTCTTGGAAATTCCTTTTATGATTTCGAGCTTTATAAACATGGTGTCATTTGGATCACCCCAAATATTTTTCTACAAGAATCCTCTCCAATTGCACTGTAGAGGAATAAATTCCCGTCTCTATTCCAATTTTCTACTCCTTTTCTACACTTTCATTTCTATTATGTGTATCCTCATTGGTAGGGAGACCCATCTATTCTTCTCCCTCTTCATCTTCTGGCAAGTGTGGAGGAAATTTCCATCCTTTGGGCTGATTTCCTAGTTTCTTCTTCCTTCGTTACTCTTTCTTTACTTCGTGTGGAGGATATCTTTGAAGGAGAGTCATCCATTGAGATTTCCTTGATTCAAATCTGTTCCTTTGGGGAGACTAGATCCAATGACTCCCACTGCTCCCTTTTTTTGGCTCGATCCATAAGATCCTCCCCATAATCTCATATTTAGGATTATGGTGGATGAAGGAGATACATTGTAATCATTTATTCTAATTTCATCATGCATTGGTTTACCTCCACAAATCAGACTTTGAAGGTACACCATAATTCTCAACTTATGCAAAATATTTTTCTTAAAATGTTTTACCTTGTCAGATGCCTGAATCCAAAGGATAAAATATTTTACATTTGGGGGTTTTATGAAAACTTGGAACAATGCCCGTGCTTCCAGATTTGGATACTTGTGAGTATCAGTGTCCATATCTATGTTTTGGGATGGATCTGGAAGTCGAAAGGGCTTCTGGAACGGGAGAGAACACTGAGTGCATGGATCAAGCCTCGATAATCCTCTGTTCGGTTGAAGAGGACTGTAGAAAATTTGAGAGAGGGGTCAAGCTTCACAGATATGGTTCTGTTGCATTGCTTAGAGTGCACAAAAATATATAAATCCCTTGATCTTACAGGATAGAACCAAGTTCTACGACAACTTCCTCTCTTGTGTAGATGCAACGATATACTACCTTTCTCATGGACTAATCAACTAACTCTACCGTCCAGATAAAATCCATGCTTATTATAAGCCTACGTCTGATGTATACTGTGGTCCATATTGTCACAAGGGAAGTCATGGACTTGGCATCATCCTTCTATAGAACCCTAGTTGTCTGATCCAAATCCCCATGGCATCGCAACTCTATTCCTTCCGCCTTGCTGAACAGAATCAGGCTGAGGCCATTTTCAAGGATGCCAAGGGGGGCCGAATCAAGATCGATTAGTGTGATGTTCCATTTGATTGCAAAAGTAGGGAAAACATAGCCTCACATGCCATCTTCTAACCCTTTTCTGAATTCTCCTACCATAACTCGGAAAAAAACGTATCTTGCTAACTCCCGTAAGAGCCCTCCTCCTCATTTGGGCATCGACCTATCTCATAATGTGCCGTGCTCCAACAAAGAAAGGAAATATGGAGGGGGTTGAAAATACCAAGAGGCTTGGCATACATGTTTCTAGCGAGATAATATCATTGATGTCTTGTTTAGTTGATGTATTGATGAATTGAACTCTCTCTCTCATAAGGAAATACTCTACTGGGTTTTCCCCTTGAGGTTTTTACTATGGGCGTAGGCATAAATATTTGGGTCTCTTGTTTATTGTCTCACTATTATTTCTACTGCTCTTTCATGTTCAAATGGTTAAAATTTTCCCACATAACTGCTTGATGATGCAATATGGAACCAATGCTAATTAATCATTAGAAATAGTTATATGTTGAGGAAAATCGTACTAACTTATTTTCTCTATAAATTTTAAACATTGATCAAAATAGTGCAGTACCTTCTTCAACAGAAAACACTTTTAGCAAAACAAAAAAAATGGTCGGAGAAAATAACCACCTTTGATTTATAAATTCTTCATAAGAAGGGTAAAGACAATAGTGCAGCCGATGCTCTATCTCGAAAACACGAAGATACACCTTTATTTTCAATATCAAATATAGTTCCAAAATGGTTAGATGAAATTAGAAGTGAATATGCGATGAATCCAAATATATGTAACGTAATCAATAATCCCATTAAAAATTTAAAATTTGAATGGAGGAATGACATCCTTTGGTATACAGGATGAATTTATCGAAGTCCCATTTTCAAATTCAAAACCAAGTTCTTAAAGAGTGTCATGATTCACCAACAACTAGACATGCAGGATTCTGCAAAACCTACTATAGTACATGAAAATAATTTTTTTGGAAAGAAATGTACAATGAAATTCAAAATATGTGGCAGAATGTGATAAATACCATAGAAATAAAAATGAAAAGAACTTGTCACCAATATTTCTCCACCCCCTACATATCCCAAACCAAAAATGGGAAGAAATACTGATGGAATTCATTGATGGGATAATCATGTCGAATGAGAAGGATAAAATAATTGTGGTTGTAGACCAACTCACTAAATATGCACACTTATTGGGTGTAAAAATATTAGATTCAACAAAACAAATTTCTGAAATATTTTGCAAAAATATTTACAAATTTCACTGGTTTCCAAATATCATTGTTAGTGGCCAAGATGCCAAATTTAAGGAAACTTCTGGAAGAATTTCTTCAAACAAATTGGTACATCCCTCATTATTGGCTCAACCTATCATCCCTAGATAGATGGGAAAAACA
Source organism: Pinus albicaulis (assembly GCA_034641835.2). Lineage (NCBI taxonomy): Eukaryota > Viridiplantae > Streptophyta > Pinopsida > Pinales > Pinaceae > Pinus > Pinus albicaulis. The sequence goes on from CM076580.1 coordinate 616,521,054, forward strand.
ATATTTTCAGTAAATTTTTGGAAGCATACCTTTGTTGTTTTATAACATGCAAGAAAAAAAAGGGTCTAAATGGTTACATCTAATCCCTACATATCTCAAACCAAAAATGGGAAGAAATAACGATGGACTTCATTGATGGGCTAACCATCTCGAATGGGAAGGATAGTAAACTGACTCACTAATTATGCACACTTCTTGGGTGTAAAAATATTAGATTCAATAAAACAAATTGCCGAAATATTTTGCAAAAATATTTACAAATTGCATGGGTTTCCAAATATCATTGTTAGTGGCCAGGATGCCAAATTTAAGGAAAATTCTGGAAGGATTTATTCAAAAAAATTGGGACATCCCTTAATATGAGCTCAACCTATCATCCCCAGATAGATGGGAAAACTAAGATTTTCAATAAATTTTTGGAAGCATACCTTCGTTGTTTTATAACATGCAAGCACAAAAAAGGGTCTAAATGGTTACATCTAGCATAATAGTGATACAAATCCACTTACAAAATTTTAGAAAAAATGACACCATTTCAAGATCTCTACACTTATGAACCTCCTAAATGGAAAGAGTTAGCTATAAACGATATAAAAATTCTAATAGTAAAATATCAACTAAAGGAGAACCTAAATATTGCAAGGAACTATATGAAACAACAAGATACCAACATAGATTAGAAAGATAATTTAGTGAAGGAGATTGGGTATATGTCAAGCTTCAAACTTACAAACAACTATCATTAAAACGACAAGGAAAAAACAAGCTAGCTCTGAAGTTCTATGGACCATATCAAATCATCAAGAAAATCAGTCAAGTAGCTTACGATTTGAAATTATTTGAAAGAATCCCACATCACAAACAACACTTCCTACATTTAATAATGACAAAGAAGCTATAGTATAACTGAAAGCTATCATTTCCACAAGAGAAACATGATTACTTTCTCGAGTAATTAAAGAATATATCATCAAGTGGAAGAGCGTACTGAAAGAAGATGCTTCTTGGAAAACAAAATATTTTTGTCAAAAATATCCCTTGTTACCTGTGCTTTTAGGACAAATAATTTGGTTGGGGGAATACAATGTTATTTATAAAACTTAAATTTATACTAATTATTATTAATTTAGGGAAAAGGGGCATGATTAAAATATCATGACCCCTCATGTAAAGGCAACCAATACTATTTAAGTGAGGGGCCTTAATTGTAAATATCATCATTCATATTCATGCTTATATATATATATATATCTTTTGTTCTATAATATTTCAATATCTTTGTAACAAATTCATACAAATAATTTTGGGGAATATTATTTTTTGAAAGATGCTCAATAGGGACTTTCATAGCCAATGTTAAGGCTAAGAAATTGTAAGTTTATATCTTTATAGTAAGTAATGCACACATAAATTCTTTATAAAACATAAAAGTAAAAAGTAACATTTACACAGTGTTAAGAGATTTTACTCTGAAAATATTTAACTGAGAAAACCAACAAATATTTAGAGCTAAGCATTTAACACTTATTGTATTAACTTCACCATTTACAATAAAATATATAGGATATGATAGCATCCAAAGCCTTAATTCATTAACCTAGATTACATTACAATTCAATTCCTTAATTGAAAATAAAAAACCACGGGCTAAAAGTTTAAGTGATGAAAATTTCCAGAAATAGATTAATAAATTTCTTGAGAAACCTTTCTGACCCTCTTAGCATGCACATTCACATATAATATATGAGGCTAATTATACAAAGAATATAATACATAGCTAACAATATCCCACTTTTTGTTTTCTTTTCATATGACAGGTCGAAGGATTACACAATCAACAATCCAAGAAAACAACACTCGTTGTTTTTTTACACTAGGGAAACTTATTAGTGATAACAAGGTTTATCAATAAATCTACAACATTTTTCAGATTGTCCACTTTCATGGGTAGCACATTTTTTTTTTCAACTACGTTCCTCACAAAGTGGTCTTATCATATAATTTCTAAGTTGGGTTCTTTGTTAGAAGGATTGCACTCTAATTGTTACAATGTAAATTTACTGTTTGGTTTACAAACCTAATACCTAAACAAAATTTATGTAACCATGCAAATTTCTTATTGCATGAGTGGATGTTATGTATTCAACTTCTATAGTTGATAGATCAACTAAGGATTGCTTTTTTCTTATCAAGTTGATCATTCCTCCAAATAGGTTAAACACAATCACTTATAAATATTATGTCATTTAGATCTCTGGCCTAGTTTGCATCAACAAAGCCATGTATGTCCAACACTTTGCTTTTTCTCCAAACCTTCCTTGGTAGAAAATTCCATAATTTGTAGTGCTATACAAATTCTTAGAAACCCTTTTTACAATTGTCTAATTCTCTTACCATGATTTTTATGTATACCTCCTCAACTTCCATTGAATGTGTAATGCCCAATTTAGTACATACCATGCCATGCAAATACTCAAAAAATCATTTTACCACTATCTATTATTCATCCCTAATTTTTACATATATCTACCCAAAACTTCTATTTCCCGTGCAATCACTGGTTTAGTACAAACCATTGTATATACAAAAATACAAATTAATTTGAAATACACATAATGATCACAAATAAAATAATAAAAAAAATAAAAAAATGTATATAACATAAATTAGATGATCACTAACTAATTTGAATACATGAGATAACTTCATATGAGACAACTAATTTGAATACAATGATAATCGACATCATTGTCACATAAAATATGAGACATGCCTTCTTCCTCTTGCTATGTTTTAGGACACCAACTTGAAGATAGATTCACAACTATTGGAATGTGGAATTTAATCGGTTTATATTCTCGTATTTTGAACCTCCACAATATTTCCTTAACATATTTCTTCTAATTCAATCATAGTTTCCTATTTGCCTGATTTCTTTTGTTAATTTCCATGTCTAAAATGAAATTTGTAATGTTAAATTTTTTCATATCAAATTTAGAGGATAAATGAGTATTGAAATTTATGATGATTTCATTGTCGTTTCCAATTAAAAACATATCACCCACGTACAAGACTACATAAATAAAATGATCAACTAATTTTAAATACATATTGATAAAAGCTTTGCTCTTTATAAAATCAAGTCTTAAGATATGAATTATCATGCTTTTGATACCAAATTCTTGGAAATTGCTTTAACTCGTAAGGTATTTTTCAATTTTCCAACCAATATTTTCATTCCCTTCATTGCAAAACTCTTTTACCATTTTATGTAGATTTATTCTTCAATATCCCCATGTAGGAGCAATGTTTTTACATCCATTTGTTCCACTTTAAGATAAATAGCAATAACAAAAGACAAAATAAATTTAATAAAAGTTAATTTAACAAGAAGAGAAAAATTCACTAAATCATTTCCCTCTACCTAGGAATATCCTTTTAGTACTAAGTGACCTTTGCACTTCTCCAATTTATCTTTCACATTCAGCTTATTCTTAAACATTTATTTGGTATAACTTAGCTTTCTTTTAGTCAACAACTCAACTAAATTCCAAGTTTTATTTTTATCTAATGTTGCAATTTTTTCAAACATGGGATTTTTCTAGAGTGTACCATCCTCTTGATCTATTGTGTAATATCCCAATTTATCTCCTTTTAAAATTTTGTAATTAAATTTGTTTAAAACCATGCATGGATACTTTTTTTTTTTTTTGCTATGATTAATATGACTTAGATATCACATGGTGTTGTAAAAACTGTAAATATTTTACTTTTGTAGTTAATAAAATGATAATATCAAAACTTGTAGAACATGAGCACCTATAGGTTATATGATACTACATGTCGGGAAAGGTAAGTGTGTCTAAGATATTTCTTTATTATTCCTTTTTCTACCCTACCTTATCATCTTCACCTTATCTAAGTTGTTTTTCTTTTTTTCCTTTTCGAGGAAAATCCAGGTAAATCCATCCGAAGGGATCACATCCCATAGGCCAAACTAATTAGAGCCTAAACCTAAGGGCATCGAGCAGAATGACCCCGTGACCTCCCAATAGCTAGGTGTTTCAACAACGAGACCTCGAACAATTGAGATAACGTTCCAGGCTTCACCTTATCTAAGTTATGCATAGTGGATAAAATCAATTCGTAGAGTTAAGTGCTCACTCCTATACTCAAGCAAGGTGCTTCTCTTACATTTTGGGAACAAGAATTAGTGGGGATAACTTCTTGTTAGGGGGAATGCTTGGGAAATTTGAATAGGAGGGAAAATATTGGGAAAAAGGGAAGAAAATATAAGTTTTAGAGAAGAGAAGAGTATAAAATAATGTGTCGGGAATATATAGACCAAATCGTCCATGAAAATAGGTGTAGATACATATTGTAAGAGCTAGGAAATCATAAAAATATGTAAGATTTTTTCTGGCACCTACTATACCATTCTACGTCCTCTTTGAAAAACACTAGATGAAAATAATTCTAAGGGACTGCGAAGTAGTGAAGGAAGTCCTCTTTTGTTATGAGAGACAAGGAATTTGAGAGGTTGAAGCTTATTTGTCCTTCACAAAATTTGGTAGTGGAGGTTATCTTGGTTGATTTTTTTTTTCATATTGAAATAAGAACCCTTGTTCCTAATCCACTTTGGTGGAATTAGAACCTCTTTAGGGTTAGAGTTCTATTATATAACTACCTACAATTTGGTGGAAATCAATCCATTTGCTAGGTTTTATTAATAATTCTTCTCATATTAAGATAAGTTTCTATTTTTATCTCTTTTAATTCATTATATTATTTTGGTAATAAATTCTGAGTATGCTATGGGTTAATAAACATAAAGTTGTTGGCTTATAATTTGAATTATTTTCATTTTATTCTTTTTACTCTGTTGAATTGAAGAAACAAGAATCAATATATTAGTATAACATTATAGGTTTCTTCTCTTTTTGGTATTATAATTGATGTATGAATTGGGAATTTTCTTTCTTGGTAGCTGTCAATGATTTTGTATTCCTTCCTTGTGATTTGATACATATTATTTGAGAATTAGTTTTGTTGTGGGTGGTGTTTTGGATGCCTTTAGAGGATGTTGAATATTTATTAACCTCCAAGATATTTTTGGCAAGTCTTTGCGTTGTCAAAATCTATTTAAGTTCTTTGAAATAACCTTTAATGCTTAGTGAAAGGTTCTTGTTTTGGAAAATTTAGGATTAGAATTTTTGTCCTTAGCTCCTTGTCATATGGACCAATGGGGTTGTGACCATAGTATTGGTTAAAAGAGGGAGGAAATTTAGAAAAGTTGGATAATCCAGGTTTTTTCAAATGCGGGAGTTTGATGCCCATGATTTGGCAAGTGTCAAAATCTGAATACCGAAATCAGTGAAGTGAGGAATTTTAGGGAATTTGGAATTTATTAAGTGTATAAGCCGGGCATCAAGAGCTTGTTAAGTATAACAAACATGCACCGAGATCCATTAAGTGTTGAAACTAGACATCAATATCTATGTAGAGTGGAAGTATAGACGTTTGATAAGCGATAACTAGGAAGTGGGGTTGTTTCAGACACTTTGAGATTCAAATATCTAGATATCTAAGCATATGGAAAACAACATAAATGGATTTTGCAAAAAAATTGGAGCTTGGATGACTTAGATAACAGAACTTGCAACTAATTGAACTCTATGTGGAAAGAACCCTATTTCTAATGTTGTAGGAGATCCAAAAATCCAAAAAAGGTGATAATACCAACATTTTTGAGAAACCCAGATTCAAATACTAGCTCAGTAAATGGCGTGATGATGTTCATGGAACATGATGTGGCTAATGACATGTCCTTGGTGTCATTAAAATAAATATGAGTTGAATGATGTGGCACAATTGTATGGAGGAGTTGATGTGGCACCTATATGGCATGGATGACGTGGAGGTGATGAAGTGGGGGCCCAAGATATAAAAATTGAGCTCTTTGTAAAAAGGGGCCTCTTTGAAAAAACTCAAGGCTGCAGGTTGATAAAATATAGACCAAGATCCATTAGTTAACCTTTCCATCGGTACTAGAGTCTTTCCCATCATAACATAAATTCTGAATAGCGGAAGATCTAGAATTTATTAGTTGGTGTCTATGTTGGAGATTTTCTATTATCCGATAAAGTTCAAATCCATAATCCATTTAATACGAAACTTTAAAAAATGAGTTTTTTATGAAAAACATGGATTCAGATGTGAATGGGTAACTAACACGCCTGTCCTCTAGAGGTGGCACAATATGGTGGCAACATTTGGGTGCCTAACTTCCACATGTCACCCTCATGATTTGGTGATGTGATATAATATGGTGGCCACGTGTGGTAGAATTTCCACAAGTGTTCCATGTTTTAATCTGTATAGATGTTGATGGGAAGTAAACTCACAAATATTCTGAGGTCCATAAATTTGGCCCACAACTACGACTAAATCATTGGAAAGGTCTTAAGGAGGTGAAGATGACAATTATCATAAAAAAAATGTTTAAAGTGACTGAAATAAGATGAATTTTGATAACCCCATAAACTTAGGGTAGATTAAAGGGTTGGGACTTAAAAAGAACAATTAACAAAGAAATTACATATCAAGTTTTGTGTATTTTCATTCATTGTCTTACTTTTTTATTTTATTTTATTTATAAATTCTAATTTTTAATAATTGGGGTGTGTTACTCATTTCCTCCCTAACAATTTTTCAATAATAATCTTGAATGGATACAAGAAAACTAGAGGGAAAATAAGGCAGACTATATCATTTTGGTTTCCTTCTTTCCCTGACAGATCTTAATACTAGAGTATGAGGTTCTTCTTCTTCTAATTCAAATTTATTTGTTGAGTCAGGTTCTTCATCCCCCAACTCGAATTCAATTAGATTTGGTTCTTTCTCCTTTGGTATCACCTTTTTTTTGGAAATATCTTTAACGTTTTTAACTTGACAACTTTTAGATTTTGAACAATCTTCTTAGTTGCTAGATTCCAAAGTATATACCTTTTATACAATCTTTATAACCAATAATGATACATTTTTCAGCTTTATTATCTGACGCCTATTTTTCTTTGGAAACATGTACATAAGCATCACAAACAAAAACGTTGAGATGTGTAAGAGAGAGTTTTTATCCATCCTTGTCTTGTGCGAAGTATTTTCAACCAACACTAATGAGGGTGTTTGATTTATGAGGTAACATGCAATATCTACAACATCTACCTAAAATTATCGTCATAACTCGACACCACTAAACATTCTCTTTTCTTTTTCCATTTACATCTTATTAAACCTTTTTGCAACCCCATTTTATTGATGTGTGAATTGGAGTAGTTTTTTGGCTTTGGTATTTCACAGTTATTACTAAATTCCTCAAATTCATTCCCTCAGAACTCTCCACCATTATTTTTCCTTAATGCCTTTATTTTTTTTGTATTTGATTTTCCACCAAGGCATCAAACTCTTTAAATTCACCAAAGACCTGATATTTCTTACATAGGAAATAAATCCATGTGTTCACCGAGAAATTATCTATGAATGGAACATAATACACTGATTTACTTAATGATAAAACACACATACATCTAAACAAATTATTGTGTACTAACTCCAAGATTCCTTTTTCTCTTGTAGCACCATAAGAGAATCTTACTTGATCTTGTTTAAGATACATTTGTGGAGATAATTGTGCAAATAAAATAACACAAACCTAATACATCCAATATATAGAATGTATCATTATTTACCATTAACCACTAATATTTGTTGGGAAGTTGTTGGAAAAGAAATACATTATCATTAATTATAACACAAAATATGTCAAATTTGCACTTGGTACTTTGTATTTGTGTATGCATCAAGGAAAAAGGGACAAGCTTCCGAACTATTCAAAAATCACCTATCTTTATAAACACTTATATTTCATCTCCCAAGCTTGATCCTTCTTATAGTATATAAAACACATCATGGGTTATGTTGAAAAAGGAATATCATCTACAACACAAATTGATTTACATATATAATGGCCCATGGTTGTATTGAAAAAATATCTTCTTGTAGTTTGTTGGTTTTTCAGAGAAGATGATTGCAAACCACACTAAAAAAAGATAACTCAACTAATCATGAGAAGAAGGTTCTAGTGAGATTGGTGAAACTCTCCTTTTAGTGGTGCCACCTTAAATATTTCTTCATAGTGTTAAAATATAAAAGAAGTCACAATGGTGAATCAATATTTCTTAGCAATTAGCACTTTATTAATCTTTTTGAGAACATTTGTTAATATTAAGTTATTATTATTATATTTTAGTAAGAGTAGTAAACAATAATGAAAAAATAGAGACAATAGGCACAATATTTTTAGGTGGAAAAACCCCTCTGGGTCAAAAAACACTAAACACTTTTCTAATAAGATCTTTAATCTTCAGCCCCAACTGAAACAAAAGCTACAACTTCGTAGAACTCTAGAAAAGAATTATTCTCCATATCCCACTCGAAGGACACCCCAATGCCCTGGTTTTATTAGAAATCAACTAAAAGGATGCCCCAACACCCAAGTGAGCGACAACTCACCCTACCACCCTGAAGAGTTTACAGGCCCCAACCCGAAGGTGACTACATTCAACAACCTAGCACCACCCCACCATACTATAAAGACAAAATGAAAGATGTGGAATCACGTACTAGGGATAATGATCCATGTTACAGTGATTTTCAATAAATGACAGAAAACACTAGGACCTACCCTTATTCTGACAAAATTGACAATACAATAGACTCTCCCCAATAATGCCTTTACAACTCTAGGAAATTTGACTCTTTTACAACTCTAGGAAATTTGACTCTTTTACAAGATGAGCTCTTGTACTTAGCTACAATGATTTGAATTTTGGCATTGAAAATGCTTCACAATATATGGACAACAATTGATGATGGCTGTTATGTCTTCAAAGAATGTCCTGTTGCAATGATTCCTTTAAGAGATATTGATTTGACACTTCAGTCTCTTAAATGATTTCTTGGTGTTGTCCTTGAATCTTCTTCTACCTACATGCAATTTTCCCAAACGAAACCTAATCCAAAAGAAAAAAAAAGTACCCTTCACTTACCTTTGCCTGCAAAATAAGTGTGAGTATAAAATAATGAATGTACAAAATTGAATGATTCAAAACATACCTCAATTGTGCTTGTGACTTGCTTATTGTTGTTTTGTTCTTGGCTTGTTCAATTACCATAAAAAATATAATATAGGACAAACTGTTGACTAGGATAGACCTAATGAATCCTTTCAATTCTACCTAGACGTTACCACAAACTGTGAAAACTATACAAGAGTTGTAATAAACTTTAATTACACATTTTATGCAGACCCTAATCAAGCTTAGTACAAAACCCTTCAATACTTAAAAGCAAGCCTTAACATGTTCAGATACAAGCCTAAATATATAATGAAAACTTTATCAAAGAAGATACTCACAAATCTGGAGAAATTAACCTCAACGGATCCTTAAAAGCACAATCCAGTTGAAGGCTTGAAACACTTTACTAGTCCAGTAGTCCTTTCCAAGACTTCATTGCAATGCTGTTATAACTATTTTGGAAAAACTTCTCAATGCTAGTCCTTAAAAGGTAGACCGATACTTTTATTTTCACTCCTTAATGGGCTCTTTCTTCTTCTAATGCATACAGACTAGATTAGGCTTCTTCCAAGGCTTTTATGCTTCCTCAAATAGGATATCCACACCTCAACTCTTGTCATAATGTTGACATATGCTGGATTTGTGCTTAAGGTTTGTACTAAATCAATCAAAAGATCACCTAACACGTAGCCTTAGTCCTGAGAGAACCAACCCTATAATAGCCTGAAACCAGATGGATAGCCTTGTCATTTTGTTTATTTTTGAAGACGCTGAACTCACTCTCTATTTCCAGATGATATACATCGAAACCCAAAATTCTAAGGCAACTTTTCAACCTCAAAACCACAAGTCTGAAAATATTGCAATAGATATACCTCAAAATTGTCCTAAAAATTCCAAAGAACATCCTAAAAGGTGCCCAAATCTTTTGCAACCCTTGCTTGCACGAAAAAAATAACTAATAACTAGCCCAAACCCTTTCGTGGTTTCATCGTTGAATGTACTAGGTGACCGAAAATTTCAGAGTGGATTTTATTCTATTGCTTTTCCATTTTCAAAGATTATATGTTGACCCATGGTTTAGGTGTCCTTTTATAGGATTTTGATGATCCATTAGAAGATTTAGGAGAGGATTTCAATATGTACATTGGGGATAAAAATAATGTGTATCATATACACTAGGGTAGGTGGGCCATGAGTCAATAGTATCATCTAATAAAAGAAAAATAAATTTCATAAGTTTATAATAATAAAGAATTTTATTGGCATAATAATAAATTGATTCTAATAATTTTAATGAAATTTAATTTAATTAATTACTAATTTTAATTAATATTTATTTAGAATTTTTAAATCAATGATTGTGAAGTCAACGATTGGTTTAGTGCCTTTGATCCTTGAAATTATTCAACTTATACATGGTGAAATTATAGTGAGAATCTCTATCATATATTGACAACCGTCCTTGAATAAGGTGTCATGTCGTTACCCCTTTGTGTTTTAGCCCACAAAACTGGGTCTTCAACTTTAAACTAAGTTTTCTCTCAAACTAGAAGGAACCACTGGGCGTACCATATATCAACGGAAACAACTCTTCGAGGAGAAACTATATAGAAAGATATTGACACAATATTCCATGAATTTCCATGTCAAATTTTCCATGTAAGATCAAGGTAACTCCTGGTACTGCTTGGGTTAACATCAATGACAACCACCTATCAACACATAGATTTAATAATTAGCCTTAAATATATTACACATAGATCAACTAATAATAACTTACATGTTTAATAATATATATATATATAGTAATGTCGCATTAAATTGAATTAAAATAAATAAATACATAGAATAGAATAATTAAAATATATGAATCCATTAAAAATTTAAAACCCGATATGCATGAATATTAACATTATTTGTATGATAGACTACATTGACTATAACGATTTAAAAATGTGAATCCATTGGAAATTTAAAACCCATATGCATGTTTACAAGAAAATATTAGTATTATTTGTATTAAGTTCATAAATAAAATAATACCACCTCAAAATCTCCCCATGGGCAATGGCATGGAGAGCTTATATAATATTTAGATTAAATTGAGGTGTATTTAACATTGCATTCAACCACGAGGTTACTTTTTACGTGGGAACATGGAAAGGGATTACATTGATTAAAGAAAGGTAAACACTACATATCAAAAGAGTTTACTTATATACTTGTTCTAATTGAAATTATAAAATAATAAACTATGGAGTGATTTATGTTATACATATAAATTGAACTCTTTTAAAAACTACAGAGGTATTAAAAACATTATAGGAAATATAGGTTCAATATGGATTAAAAAATGGAAAACTTAACAGGATTATTTTAAGATGATCATTCTTATGGATGAATTGTAAAGATAAAAGAGATAAGTAGATATTAAGAAAGGAGAACATAATCTAATATTTTTTGGTGTTTTAAATTTCAATATTTTTTAGGTTTATGTCATAGCCATATGAACTTATAAATAAAAATTAGAAAAAGAAAATGATAAAGTTATAGAGAAACCAAAAAAAGGAGGGGAGGGAAATAAAGAATGAGATAAGTAAAGTAACATTAGGAAAAATATGGTATTGTTTCTCTTCAACCCTTATGTATTTTATAGCCATTGAGAAATTCATGTTTTGATAGATAATATTTTTGTTTTTTTTTCTTCTCATATGTTATGGTACCATAAATTAAGCTTAATTAAGCTTAATTATGTTGATAGAACATGATGTATTGAAAAATGTTCGTTGAGGAGGCACCAAATTTTGATGAGAAGGTTTGTCTTAAAGTTAATCCTTGCTACTAAGGTGAATTAATTCGTTGCGTCAATGGTGGACTCTTTAATTTTTTAATAATTTTCATGATTTTTGTGCATGAGTGATCCATTGTACTCATTTTCTTACTCGTGTGCTCATGAAGTCATATTTCATAATGGTAGTGGTCAACCATATTTTGATATTATTAATATTCACCTCAAATTATCCCTCCAACTTTTTGTTGAAATCCTTTGGGTATCATCTTCCTTGCTGAAAATTTGATGCTCAGAACAAAAGAGAAGAAAACAACTCCAAGTCCAAGTTATTCTTTTAAATGTAAATGTATTAATTAAATTAATTAATCAATTTTAATTATTTTCCTAAGTATTAACTTAGGGAAACAGATTAATTAATTAGTAATAGTTAGACATGGTTGATTTTCCTCTATAGATTTATAATAAAATTTCTAAGTGATATTAGCCATCGATAAGATCATTTCAGATCTAGATCTTAGCCATTGATTTCTCAATGAGATATCATAAAGGAAATCAATGGGCAACCTTGGAGATCATTCATTGTAGTGAAGAGGGCATAGTGATAGTGTGGAGTTTGACATCAGTGAGGGTTTAAAAAATAGTTGAAGTAGTGAATATTTATAGAGTTTTCTTTCGTCAGTATTCTTCCAGTTTCTGAGATCTAGAGGAGAAATTCTCCTAGTGTTTTTTTGCAAACATAGATGCCAATTTTTCTCTTAGAGAGGTCGAGATTCCTTGTGGAGGTCGATATTACCAGGTGGAAACCATCTAGATTTCCAAAAGGGACGAGAGGCTAATTCTATCTAGGCCGTGAGCCTTAGAGATCCAAAGCCACCACACTTGTGAGGCCATAAAGGCCATATTTTCCAGGAGAGGTCATGTCAATTTTCATCGGGAGGCCACGTGCCTTCCAATGGTCAGATTGATTTGTGGAGGTGAAGAAATATTTTTTTTTTTCGGAGCTTTGCTAGGGTTTGAAAACCAGTGTTGTAATATTCATCATGATCTAGGTGGATATTGGTGGCCACCCACCTATTCCACTTGGACCCCCACCATTTTTTCTTTTAGTTTTTCAGTTTCCTTAATTGTAGTATAATTTATTTTTGGCAGTTTTTCAAGTCCTGGACTTCTAGAGCCGTTTTGAGGCCCTAAACGACGCTTTTTTGGGAAAATAGGGGCAACATAAATTCTAAAAATTATGTTTTCCACTTGAAAGTTGTATTCCTTGGATATATTTTTCTAACGAGGTGTTGTGGGCGTAAAACAAAGATCATATGCCAAAGTTACGACCCCGGGAAGTTGATGTAGAAATTTACCCAAAACGGGGCCCATATTTTTTGCACTTCATCTCCTAGGGTTAGGTTTCTGGATGTTTAGGGTTTTCCATTGTTTCTAAATAATAAATAGGCCTGCAAGTCTCATTGTAACATAGTTTAGAGGCATGTAGCCCCCACGTCTCTTCTCAGAGATAAGCTACCATAGTGTATTTCCATTATATCTATAAGCATATTTCAGTTATTTGATATTATTGAAATGAAGTATTATTTATGCTACATCTATGTATTTATGGTTATATTTGTATTCTATTTCATTCCTGTCTAAGTTCGGATTAGTGGTATCCGCATGGTCTTCTCTTTATCTATTTTTCTTTGCATGTCCCTAATGAGGTAAGGGTATAAGGACTTAGGGATCGAACTGGTTGGACCTTTGCAAGACCATCCTCGTAAACCCTGACGACCTCCCATGGTGGAAGAAAAAAAAGACGAGAGAGTAGGAGAACCTTTCAAAATATTGCTTGAAGAAGCCCTCGAGCGATAGAGGAACGCGTTGATGGATAAATTTGCTCAAATCCTTCGGCGGATTCCCACAGGTGATGCATCTTCGTTCGATAGTCACTCTGGGGGTATCACTCCCTTCAAGGTACTAGTCAACATTGACATTCCCATATTTGACGGCCAGACAGATGCATACGCCGTAGATAGATGGTTAAATATGTTGGAAGGATATTTTTCAGTTCATGATTTTTCCAATAGGTAAAATATTACTTTTTCTCTCCTCAAAACCGCACCCCATGTCAAGGATTGGTGGGAAACCTATTGGGAACAAAGGGATGAGAGATAACCCTCATTGTTTTCAATAGAACCCTCTTGGAATTATTTTTGAGATGCCATCAAGGAACAATATTACCTCGTGGTGAGCTATGAGTACAAGTAAATACAATGGACTACGCTGCGGAAACAAAGGGATCAAGATGTGCATGATTTGATGAATCTATTCCATACCCTATTCACAAATTTGGGTATCAACGATTCAAAGAAACATCTGGTGCTTAAGTGCCACAGTTGTTTGCATAGATACATTCTGGAGGAAATGGAGTTCCTCGACATATCCTCGCTTAGTGCAACATATCGATATGTTGCCAACATCGAACAAAAATTTAAACAAAAGAAGCAAGATTTTGGATCTGCGAATATGAAGCAAGGGAAATGCGCCCCCAAACTGCAGAACAAAGGACAAAGCCAAGGAGGGGCGACCCATGAAAACCTACCGAAGCCGCAAGAAAAGAAGAAAACCATGAAGATAAATAAGGACACGAGAAAGTGGTGTGAGTTCCATAAGAGCCCTACTCACACCATAAGTGAGTGTTGGGCTAAGCAGTCACTGGTGGCTGAGCTAAAGGCTTCCGAATCAGATTCCTGCTCTGACTTTGAGTCAGAAACTGACAAGGGGAATAAAAAAGGAAAGCATATTATTGATGTAAATCCTAGTGCCACTATTTCCACCACCAAGATCTAGAATGATGAGCCTAAACATTCAGAGGAGGGGGAGTGCCTCTTCCACTCCCAGATGTGGGTTAAGGGTTCTCCACTGCATTTCATTGTTGACAAAGAAAATCGAAATACCCTCATGTCAACAAAGGTTGTGAAGCGGCTGGGCCTGCTGACCAAAACACACCCGCAACTATACACCATTAGGTGGCTTCATCAAGGATGGGATCTGTGCATCAACAAGCAATGCCACCTTCCCTACAACATCAAGCCCTTCATAGATGAGGTACTGTGTGATGTTTCTCCTCTTGAATTTTTTGATGTCTTATTAGGCCAACTATACTTGTGGAATTGACATGTTGTGTATGAGTTTAAGCCTCACACTATTATTATTACTTTGGGAAATAAGTTATACATGATACCAAAGGTAGCACCGCCTACCATCATCTCTTTGATCACTATGAAGTAATGCAGTAAGCTAATTTCCCAAACTTGTGAATTTGTTTGCCTTATGATTCACCCTCAGGGAATGAAGAAGATTGTGGCTACGACCTTCAGACAGGGCTCCTCTACATGACAACAACAAATGAACAAGGTCATGGAGGAGTACAGGGACATCTTCACCTCACCCACAGGGGTACCTCTACACTGTCAGGTCAAGCAACCCATTCATCCGACCCCATGTGCGCTGTTGCCAAATGGGCTGATCTATCGATGCTATGTTATGGAGAATGATGAAATTAAGAAGAATATTTAGGAGTTGTTGTAGAAGGGGCACATCAGGCCAAGCTCATAACCCTGTGGGAGCTCGATCGTGTTGGTATAGAAGAAGGATGAGACCTAGAGACTTTGTATTGACTATCGGTGCTGAACAAGATCATTGTCTAGAATAGGTATCCTATCACACATATTGATGACCTTTTGGACTAGCTTAAGGGGGATACATATTTTAGCAAGATCAACTTGAAGTCCGGGTATCACCAGGTACCAATCAAACCCTCAGATGTGTGGAAGGCTACCTTCAAATCCAAGGAGGGAATTTTCGAATGGTTGTTCATGCATTTCGGGTTAACGAATGCCCCCACAACCTTCATGAGGGTGATGGATGACATATTGTGTGCCTTCACCAAATAATTCGTGGTGGTGTATTTTTATGACATATTGATCTTTAGTCAGAGTTGGGAAGAGCATCTCTGCCATATTCTACAAGTCCTCCAAAATCTGCGACAACACAAGCTGTGTGCCAATTTGGAGAAATGCACTTTTGGTATGAGCCAAGTTCAATATCTGGGGTACATCGTTGATGAGTAGGGTTTTCATGTGGAACCAACCAAGATACAAGTCATTTGGGATTGGCTAGCCCAAACCAATCTAACAGAGATCCGCAACATTCTAGGTCTTGCCAATTTATACCGTAGGTTCGTGTTGGGGTTCTCTCATATCACTTAGACTTTGAGTCAAGCCACCAAGGGAAGAGAGAAATAAAAATTCTTTTGTTATGAATCCAAACAAAAGGATTTCTCTAAGTTGAAGCATCGCCTCTACTCTACACTAGTTCTCAAATTACCAGACCTGCAACTACCATTTGAGATCGAGACAAATGCTTCCAACTATGCTATTGGTGCAGTTCTTACTCAACAGGGGCATCCAGTGGCATATCATTGTGAGACACTTTCAGACATAGTCTGAAAGTATCGCACCTATGAAAAAGATATGTATTCCATTGTGTAGGATTACAAACAATGGACGAATTACATTATGGGGAAGGAAACGATCATCCAAAAATACCACTTAGCCCCTGTAGTTCATACAAAGACAAGGGAATTTGCAGAACGATGTCCATTATAAATGGTCCACATACCTACAAAAATTTCAGTTGAACATTAAGTACAAGAAGGGCAACACCAATAATGTTGCAGGATACCTGAGCTGACCACCGGTCATGGCACTGACCACATTTCTCGACTCTTGTGGGCATGAGGCTTCAGAGTGGCCGCATCTATACAAGAGCGATCCAAAATTACACAACACATACCAGACACTCCTAGAAGGCAAGCAAGTTCCAAATTTTCACCTGTAGGATACACTGTTATATCACCTATGACACCTCTATGTTCCTTCAAGCGAGCGTTACAAGATGATTTGGGAGGCACGCTACAGTTGGGTCATTGGACACTTCGGAGTAGAGAAAATAGTGGAAGTGATACAAAAGTATTTTTATTGGCCAAACCTTCGACAGGATGTTGGGCAGTACATAAGATCCTGCACTTCTTGCGCCATTGAAAAACTGACGATCAAGAAGCAAGGCATATATACTCCTCTGCCTGCTCCTAGTCGACCTTGGGAATCCATCTCCATGGATTACATGTCGGGCCTCCCTTCAACTAAGCATGAAAATCAATGCGTTTTCATGGTCGTCGACAGATTCTCTGAGATGGCCATTATGGTGGCATGCAAGAAGAGTATCACAATAGAAGTCACTGCTAATCTCTCCTCTGAACGAGTGTGGGTACACTTTGGGATCCCATAGTCCATTACATCAGATCAAGAAAGAAAGTTCCTAAGTACATTTTGGTCAAGTCTCTGGTCGATGTTGGATACCAAGCTCACTAATTCCATGACTTTCCACCCCAAAAATGATGGCCAAACAAAGGGCGTCCATAGGATGATCATACACATTATGCACATGTACAACTCAAAGCATCCTCGCACATGGGATGAAATCCTCCCCTATGCCCAACAAAATTACAATATATCTATCCATAGCTAAAATTGCCACAACCCCTTTCAGGTGGGGTTGGGATTCCAACCACTATGTCCCATTGATGTGCCCATACAATTTGCATCCAGTAAGGCAGCTGCGACTCATGTCCAGTCTAAAACCAATAGGGATAACAGATTCATTGAGGGAATCTAACACATCATCCAGCAGGTCCATGAAATATTGGACAAAGCCAATGCTAAGTACAAGCAATGACATGATAAACATCGGGTGCCACACAATTTCCAGGTGGATGACAAAGTTTGACTACATTTGTAGAAGGAGTGCCTCGCTGGGCCCCACCATAAGCTTCAGCCACTCTGATATGGGGCATACACTATCAACAAAGCTATAGTGGACAATGCTTTCGAGCTCAAAATTCCACAATTCCTTGGCCTACACCTAGTGTTCAATGTGGACCGCCTTCGACCATATTTTCCACCATTACTGGACACATTCGACATTGAAAAACAACTCACACCAACAGAGTTAAACCCATACTGCATGGAACATCCAACATTGATTGGATCATGGACACACATAGCAAGAACACTCGCTAGAAGAAGATCCAACTATATTGGGTTGTCAAAGCTAGCCAACTCCTACACCAAGGAAAGTGGCTCCCCAGGGACCAAGTTCAACAGAAATTTCCCCATCTTATGGAGGCACTCAACGTAATGGGGAGCATTGCTTCCTAATGGGGGATGAATGATCCAGGTGGATATTGGTGGCCACCCGCCTATTCCAATTGGAACCCCACCATTGTTTCTTTCATTTTTTTAGTTTCCTTAATTGTAGCAAAATTTACTATTTTTGGAAAATTTTCAGGTCCTAAACTTCTATAGCCATTTTGAGGCCCTAAACGATGTTTTTTTGGGAAAATCGAGGAGAATATTAAATTTTGACTGATTTTTTCCACTCAAAATTTGTAGTCCTATGAAGATCGTATGCCAAAGTTACGACCCCGAGAAGTTGATGTACAAATTTACCCAAACGAGGCCCATAGTTTTGGTGGTTTGATATCCTAGGGTTAGGTTTTTGGATGTTTATGGTTTTCCATTATTTCTCAATAATAAATAGCCCCGAGAGCCTCATTGTAACATAGTTCACATACATGTATCCACCACAGATCTTCTCAGATATAAGTTACCATCACCCGAGCTAGTTTATTTCGATTATGTCTGTAAGCATATTTTAGTTCTTTGATATTAATGAAATAAAGTGTTATTTATGTTGCATCTTTGTATTTATGGTTATATTTGTACTCTTTTGCGTTCCTGTCTAAGTTTGGATCACATCAATTGTAGTATTTTCATGAAGATTAATAAAACTCTCAGATCTAAAGAATTAGTTTTCCATTCAGGGTTTTTATAGGGACATTTTGTCCAAATATATTGTGTCTATTTTGTGATTGGTTTTTATTACAATTTTTACAATTTATTTTTGTGAATATTTCAATCACGCTTTTATTTAGTATTTGTAGTTTAATATATATATATATATATATGTGTGTGTGTGTGTGTGTGTGTGTGTTTTTAGAATTAAATACATTGGATAATTACTAGTTGATTGAAATAAGTATTATTTTTATTGATTTTTCACATGGTATCAGAGCAGATCTCAAGTGATGAGGTTTACCGAAGTATATTAGTGCAGGGTTTTGGAAGAGGAATCCAAGGGTTTAATATCCATATCGATTTCTAGAATTACTTGGAGGAATTTTACAAGTGTTATTTTTTGCAAGAAGGAGGCCAAATTAACTAGTGTGAATTTCCAGTTTATTAGTGTGTTTTACTAGAGAGACAATTTCATTTGTCACTTGTCAGATTGATTTTCTGGAGGAAATGCAACTGGAATTTTGTAGTTGTTGGAGGAAGATAAATTCATCAGAATGATTTCCTAGAGGCAGTGTGAGTTTCAAGGAGGGATAGTGCACAATTATAGTGGGCAATGTGAATTCATAGAAGAAGTGTGAGTTTCCCAATAGCAACCGAGATCACTTGTAGAAGGAGTTCATGAGGTTTTACAAGTACTTTTTTTAGTTGGTAGAAGAGATATTATTTTTGTTTTCTCTCGAAAGATTCAATAGGTTTGAGGGATCAAGATAGGTTGGATGGCACACATAAATTTGGCGTCTAGGGAATCTGGTCCCTTCTTATTTTAGAAAAGCATGGGATTAAAGAGTTTTCTACCACACATATTGTTCACATATTGTTGTACTAACAGATCTTATCATGTTGCACGAGTATCAGAAAGATGATTCCAAGGCCATGCATATTATTCTATATGGGTTCAAGGACCACATAATTCTACATTTAGCAGAAGAAGATATAACCTAGAAGATGTGGGATGCCATCAACAAACTTTTCTAGGATAAAAATATTAATTGAAAAATGATCCTAGGATAGAAGCTCAGAAGCACCAAACAAAATAAGAGATAAAACATTGTCAAGTATCTCAGCTGCATTATGGAAATTAGAGATGAGATGGAAACCATTGGAGAGAAGGTCGAGGATGAAGAGATTGTGAGAATATCCCTAAATGGGTTTCAGAAGCAGTCAGATGTTTTAGTGGAAGATCTGATTTTCTTACTTGGGAATGATTGTGGAATCACTTCACACAGGAGGAGCTTCGAATGAACCTTGTGAAATCAAATAATGGTACTAACAATAGTTCCGAGAAGAAGGGATATGAGCAAGGGAAAAGTGAAGAAGGGATACAGTAAAAGGCCCAAATCCGAGGAGGAAAATAAGAAGGAAATGTTGAAGATCTAGTGCTATGGATTTCATAATTTTGGCCATTACCACAACAATTTCTTTCACAAGAAGAAATATGACAAGAAGGGCGAAAATCAGACAATGACAACCACAAATGATGTTTCTAGTTGGCACTCATCACTTGCAATAATATTCCAGGAGAGCTGTGGCATAGTGAAATGGGCCAAGGGGTACTCAAGGCAACATGTGTTTCAAATGTGAGCACGAAGCATAATCGTGTCGAATGTAGAAAACCTCCCTCACTAAAAGGGAGTGTTGGTTGATGTAGCTTGGACATATGTTCTAACCTTAGGTTGTGTCAGTGAGGCTAGGAACACAATATCCATAATTAAATCTAAGCCCAAGTTATTCTTTTGAATGTAAATGTATTAATTAAATTAATTAATCAATTTTAATTATTTTCCTAATTTTTAACTTAGGGAAATAGTTCAACTAATTAGTAATAATTGAGACATGGTCAATTTCCCTCTAGAGACATCTAGTAAAGTTTCTAAGCACTATTAGCTATTGATTATATCATTTCAAATATAGATCTTGGCTGTTGATTTCTCAACGAGATATGATAAAGGAAATCGATGGGAAATATTAGAGATCATTCATTGTAGTGAAGAGGGCGCAGTGATAACACGATGTTTGACACCAGTGAGGGTTTCAATAACAGTTGAAGAAATGAATATTTCCAGAGTTTTCTTTCATCTGTAATCTTCCAATTTTTGAGATATGGAGGAGGAATTCTATAATTATTTTTTTGTAGACAGAGAGGCCGAGATTCCTTGTGAAGGTCAAAATTTCCAGGAGGAGGTTGTACATATTTCCAGGATGGTCATATGAGTTTCAATAAGGGTTGAGAGGCTAATTTCGTACAAAATGTGAGCATTAGAGAGCTAGAGGAGTCATACATGTCAAGTCGTATAGGTCATTTTTTCCAGGAGAGTTCGTGTTAGGTTGTAGAGGGAGTATGTGAGCCTTTTAGTGGTTATATTGAATTGTGGAGGTGAATAAATATTTTGTTGGATATTTCCCATGGTATGGAAAGAAGTATTGTAATATTCATCAATATCAGAATTTTCTGAAGTTTAATAAAACTCTCATATTTAAAGAAATGGTTTTCCCTTCGGGGATTTTCCAACAAAATTTTTTCTAGAAATATTGTGTACATTTTGTGATTGGTTTTCTATTAGAGTTTCTGAAGTTTATTTTTGTGAATATTGCAATCATGTTTTTATTCAGTATTTGCAGTTTAAAATTTGTTCTTAAAATTAAATACATTGGATAATTATAGGTTGATTGCAATAAGCGATATTTTTATCAATTTTCACACTTCTATATTTGTCTCTAATATTGAAACAACTCCTTATAATTCCATAATTTTGGCATCGATCCGTTAGACTTTACTTTTGATCCTCTAAGAGTTGAACTCATTTGAACTCACAAACATCCATGCTAGAAGTTTCAATACCTAAGGTAATTTTCTATAGCTTTTGCATTTTCTACTTGCGTATGTTAACTCTCTCTATCATAGTTCTAAAAGTTAAAGACATTTTACTATTGTCATACTTGATGTTATGTATTATTTGCACTCAAATTTTTCTGTGTTTGAGAAACCATCAATGGAATCTATTTTGGCCTTTGTCCATAATCCCCTCAGTGGCCCAATTTGGAAGGTGAGGACCTTTGTTTTCTTCACTTTGATTAGTTTATTATGATCTAGCACAGGCACCAAAATTTATTCATTAACATTCTTGATTAGTATATTGGGCCTAACTATTCCAAGAAAGGGCTTTGATATCTTCTTTCATTTTCCACTAACATTGAAATAATTACAACAAAATTAATAATGTGTCAACACCCTTAGTAAGGCCACATAAAGAAACAATGGGATTCATGTATCTAGATGACCTTACATGGTTGGGTTATTTGGTGTACAGTAGAGGAACAATTATCACTGGTGGAAATTTTTCCCTATTTAATTAGTCTTAATGTCTTTAGAAACTTTTTTCTTCCCCTTTGGGATCTGTTAGGTATCTCCCATATTCTCCATTTCCATATGTTTTTCTTATCTAAATAAAAGATGAGAAAATGGTGGACATACTACCCATTTATTCTCTTTCAACTTCTATTCTCATAAAGGTTGTGGGCTCGTCCCCATAAAAACCTCATAAATGGATGAGAAAGAAGTGGACATGTTAACATGCACAAATTTGAGTGATATTAAGGGATTTGATGTGGTGCCAATGTCAAAGAGTCCTTGGGCCAAAAAAATAATTTGTTATAGAAAAAACATGAATGTTTAGGGTGAATATAGTTCGTTTTCCTTTTGAGAAGCCTTTATTTTCTACCCCTTGATCTATGGTCCTTTATATAATCATGAATGGTATTGATGTGATGAGAAGTATATGGGAAGAAATCATGTGGCTCATGGATCTTTATTCCCCTTATTATCTAGGACACCTCAACACAATCCCCAATGTTTCTTATTTGGAGCTCCTCCAGGAAGTACAACTATCCAATTAGAATCAATTCCATTGTATCAATATATATTTTAAAGAGTAGGTCTACTAATAGTTATAAGTTCCCCAAATTTTGGGGAATATTTATTCTTGTCTTGTCCATTTTTGAAGAATTTCTCATAGCTTAGGATTTAGATTCCACAAAAACTAAAAATTCTCAAAATAAATGGCTTTCCCTCACCCTTCCATGCTTTCTCATGGTGTAGTTTGTAGTGCTTGACTATGTTCATCAAAGTAAACTTGTTGGAGACATACTTGGGAAACAAGTATGTTAACATTGTAGAACCATATGCATAGATGTATGTGCACTATTGGTTGGGAAATTAGTCATATTTCCCATCTAAGATATTTTTGTACAATTGAGTGAGCATCCATGAGAATTATCTTGTA
Organism: Pinus albicaulis; assembly: GCA_034641835.2. NCBI lineage: Eukaryota > Viridiplantae > Streptophyta > Pinopsida > Pinales > Pinaceae > Pinus > Pinus albicaulis. The sequence continues at coordinate 616,544,230 of CM076580.1, forward strand.
AAAATTATTCATACTCCAAACACAACATATTTGGATGCCAAAACCTAAATGGGGCCCCTTCTCTGCACAACCCTTGATTTCTTATGAAGGGAAATGCAATTGTTCTAAAATAACAATACATATCTCTTGTAACTCATTGGATATAACCTAGCACTTATTTTATAGTTCTTGAGCTCAATAATGGTTGGTCATATAGATATCAATCAATAGTGGGTGGAATATATTTTGAAGAAATAGAATATTTTTCGACATGTAGTTATACTAAAAATGATGTGACATATCATAATCATCGTTCGTTCGAAGAGTTGTAGTGCAAGGTTGATCCAATGGTAGTACAAGTAATTATGGTCATTTTTCTATTTTATGTGCATAGACAATTGGCCATTGCTACCAAAAAATTCATCCCAACACTTTATACTATTCGCTTGCCTTGTATTTTCTTGGTGGTGGATGATATTCTCTTCTCTTATAGAGTTTGTTTGTTTGTGTTTATATTTACCTGCGCACATTTGGTTGTTATCAACTCCATTTGTTGCTATATGTGGTATGAGTGGATGGGTTGACCATGCATGTGTGTATACAATGATGTTAACTTTTTTCATTGTTGTCTTTTTTTTTTTTTTTATTTTTTTTTTTTTTTTTATTTTTTTTTTTTTTTTTTTTTCAGTTAGTAATTGATTCTCTATGATGCAGAAGAGAAGAGATGAGAACAAAAACCTATGTTTTCCAGATATCCTTGCATTAGGATCAATTCAATTGATACTATCACTCAAAGAGGAATTAATGTTTATTTCTTGGTTGCACAACTTGCGGGTCCCTTGGATGAATTAATAAATTGTTGGAATTTGGTTGTAATTTATTTCAACCTAAGAAACAACAAGAATAATCACTTCTTTTGATGAATAAAATGATAAGGAAGTTCAATAATTTTGCACACAAGACAATCAAAATTTAATTATGCACATCACGTCGATTCTAACGGTGGGTGGCATGCCTTGTAAATCCTCATGATTGAGGAGATATGCCCAATCAAAGTTAGTACCGAGAAAGTGTGGTCAAGTTACCCAATTTGAAATATGGAAGGAAATTTAATGATTGGTCAAATTTAGGTTTGTTGATTGATTAAAGCTGAAATTAATATTAAAAATATTTTGGATAATTTATATGGGCCTTTGAGTTTCCCAAGAAGACTGTCCTTTATCATCATTAAGTCAACTTAAAAAGGAAATTAAAAAATTGGCTTCAGAATATTTGAATTTGAAAATTTTAAATTTCATATCTACTCCATGAGCTATAGGCCATATTCCGCCCCCTCTAGAATCCCACTACATCACTATTTATATGAATTTAGTTTATCAATGAATTGTATCAAATTATCACATATACATATATTATTTTTCTCTCATTTCCTAAGGCCTTGTATAGTGATGCACATACAGAGAATTAGGACAAAATTTCCAAGTTATATTGGTCTTGAATAATATGTTTTGCAAGTTATATTATTCACTGGTCAAGAAGATTGTCCTAAAGCTATTTCAAATTCTCTCCGAGGCATTTTGAGCTTGAAAGGTTAATTTTTTATTGTTTCTTATTCGTTGGATAAAGACATAACATGAGAAATATTTGTTGGCTATGTGTCTAAGGCTTATTTTTTTGAACTAAGGCCTATTCTGAGGCTATTTATATATGGCATAGGGAATTGTGATATATTTTCTGAGGTAATTTAGACCTATGTTACAAGGCACTTCTAGAAGAGTTGAGGGCTATCATAGAGTGGTATTGTGGCTATTCATGAGATAATTCATGATTGTCTTGCAATTTTTATGGCTCATTTATAAACACTATTTTAGGCCCCTTTCTTGATGCTACATTGCAATTTCACTAAGGTATTAAATGACTATTTCTCGACCCCTTCTGAGGTAGACCTGATTTGATCAATTTTGCTTTGTTTAGGGTCTTTTGAGGCTCATTTTTCACAAAAAATGTGTTGGTTCATAAGCCTGATCTTGGCTCTCTATAACAAAATTTATGAGGCATGCTAATAACCCTTTTATGAGGAAATATTTGAGGTTAGCTTCTGATATTACATTAAGGCCACATAAGGAAAAATTCAGTTCATTGTGAAGTCAAGATCTGAGGCATGTTGGTATTATTTTGAAATCATTGAAGACCTAATTCAGAGAAATTTTAGTGAGAAATTTTATTCTTTTGTGATGTCCCTTTTTCAGGAATATTGCCAAGCTGCTCAGTAGGAACGTTGTATAAGGAAATATGGAAAAATAAAATGCAAGAAAAAGCTTGGTTCCTCTTTAATATGCTGCGTGGGACTCAAATATGAAATATCTTCAAAAGCAAATCAAGTTATATCTGCTAAACATATCTCCCACAAACTGGTACGAGTGAGATATCCCTCTTTAAGACATTAGAAATCAACAATCTGATCTAAACCAGAGATTGAATGAAGGGGAATTTACTGGATATGTCACATTTACAAGAAAGGATGAGATCCAGAGGATATCTGGCCCTTTTTAGACTCTTTCTATAGATCCTTGTTGAGAGGTAAGATCCCAAAGGGTTTACTCAGCAAATCATGACTAAAAAACGAATTTTTCAGATATGATGGCTTTATTTATCATGAAATATGTTTTCAAACACTCAAAAACCAATAGAAAGAACATAAGCACTCTTTACTTAGCTTTTAACTTTAGAAAGGTGGGGAAAAGCATCAATTTACGTACTAAAATAGGTGTATAAAGAAATATGCATGAGAACAAGGGGAATGGCTCTGGGATATGTTATATTAGGTTAAGAGGGACTTCAATGTCGAATTTCAACTCAAAAAAATGCGTTTTTATATGTTAAATAGTTCCTCCTTCTCGACTAGTCAAGAAAAACCCTGATTTCCCATGACCTAAATTATGCAGAAAAGTGCTGAAGCTTGGGAAGCATAATTTATAAAGGGAATGACTGAGTTTATGCAAAAATATTATTATGCATGCTCAGAATAAGATTCATTTAGCTTAGGCATGGAAAAAGAAGCATTTCTATGAAGAAAAATTCTGCAATGAGTTGCTGCAACACATAGAAAAAAGACTGCAGATTATATCAGTGTTATTTTTCAGGGATTTCAGCTGCTGTAAGTGAAAAATTAGATCTATGATAGATATATGGCTGAAACATCAGGTCTATACCAGATATGGAAACTACTCAGCCTTCTCTACAAGATCCCCTTGGAATTTCATCAAAATAATGCCGGAATAAGTGTAGATCTGACATATAGGCTAAAAAACTACAGAATGCTAAGAATTTCTGAAGAAGAATTTATTATAATAGAGATTAGATCTGTAAATATCTTAAAAAATAGCTACAACAAAGATTTAAAAAGTGAGAGGCAAGCCTCAATCACTGAAGATCATCTATTGCACAAAACTGAAATAACAAATAAACCCTCAAGTGCAGAAACGCAGTTCTTGAGAGGGACGGCACAATAGCTGAATAAAAATGAAGTACATGCTATACAATATAGATCTGAAATACAAATAAGAGAGAGATCCTCTTCCGGGTGGTCACAAGACACCCTCCTTGAGAGAGAACTCCTCCAAAACACTAGATCTTTGCAGATCTAGGATACCACTTGCTACAAAAGATAGCAGCTGCAAAATAGAGTTTGGCCTCAAACCAGATAGTGGCTCATTTCAGTAAATTCTCCTCCAAGAGCTACTCAAGGAAGGAGGGAGGATTCCTAAATAGGAAATCCTCTTCCCTTAGGCTAAACAGCCTAGAGAGCTAGAGTTGCTCAAGCAACCTCTATTTCGAAAATACTTCAACAACCATCTCTTGAGCCCTCATCTCATTTTTATAACTTGAAGGGGTGCACAAACCCTAAACCACTTCAATGGACTTAACCCCTTTCACATTGTAACCTTCTTCTAAAACTGCGCTGGTTCTCCAAGGTGGTCCAATTTATGTTCACACACAAGTGGATTTTGTTACAAAAGACCCAGATTTATCCCTTTTCGCATTGGGCATGTATTTATTCTTTGAATTAAGGAGTTTTTCTTTCCCTCCTTTACATTTTATTCATCAATCATGAAATAAAAAAATGAGCAAGGCAAAATTAATGTTCCAATTAGCTGAAGCTAATTTAGGAACATTACAGTCTCCCCCTCCCAAATGTTGCTTGTCCTCAAGCAACTACAAGGAAGAACTAGAATTATCCTTCCCCTTCTTTGGCCTCATCAATGGATCCCACCATGGCTGAAAATGGTAAGAAATGAATCTGCCCTCCAATGACCTTCTCCAAGTGCAAGATAACAAGTGTACATCATGAGAAATGGGGGTAAAAGTGGTGATCTTCTTATTTCTCAATGGCCTCATCAGGTAGGAGTGATGAAGAGCATGGGGAGAATTTTTCCCAATGAGTGTCTCCCACACCCATGCTGTCATCCAAATAAAAGGAGCCATTCTTGATATCTCATAAAAACAATCATTAATCCCCATGATGTGCATTGAGTGGGGGCTACAAGGCCGGAAATGAGGGATGAATATATCCAACTCATGCTGTCCCTCTTCCCACTGTTGATGGATGTGGAGATGTGGATCCTAGGCTGAAAAAATGTGGTCACCATGAAGCCAAAAGGAATATGAAACTTCATGGTCTCCTCCATTGATTCCAGTGAGCCTCCTTTCCCACCCTCTTATGCATACAGTGAACAATTTATCTTCACCATATGTGCTCCAAAAGACATGTGGACTAAGTGACATATGATGTGCTGGATGGTGAAAATAGTCCCTCCCTTGAGATCAGTGTTGTCCATCATCTTGCTGCCTCAAGTCATGATACCATAAGTGGGTATCCCACCACTTGCTTTCTGAAATAAGCTTCTTCAAAGCTTGGAAATGATAGAGGAAAATAAGTGTTGGTTGAATGGAGATCAAGAAAAACATGTCTTGTTCTAATTCCTCCCATGTGAGAGGGTCCCCTTCATGATAAAAACTCAATGCATGACCCTTTGTAGAAGATGAGACAACGTACCATGCAGCAGCCACAAAAAGTTCCCTCCTCTTCTTGAAATACAAATGAATATGGGAGAGTGCATTCCCAATGGATACATTCATCCAATGTATCAATCCTCCTCTCCCACATATGCTCCTCATAAAAATAGAAACATCAGCAACATGGGGAGCAAGAATAGAAATCATGTTGGCTGCCATATGCAACAAATGTGAATGGAAATGATCCCTCATATGCAACCAACGCATCTTGGATCTCAACTGCAAAAGAGACTACTGAAAAATGTGGTCTCCTAACCACTTGCATGCTGCCCCAATCTCTTCATAAGCTTGGAGGAACTGAATGATAGATGAGGCAATGTAAGTATGTCCTCCGAATAAAAATCCCTCCCCAAGCCCTCCTAGGGAGAGGTCAACAATATTTCTCATGGCCTCAAGTAGACCATGCAACGTCAAAGGAAGAATGCTCCTCCTTGGAGCAACATTCTGCACATGTATGGTTAAGGAAGCAATATGTAAATCAACAAGTAAATAAACAATGTCCTTACCATATATTTTGCTCATGCAAAGGGATCAGCTCATAGATGAGCCTCCTTCCATCCTCAAAGAGAAGAGAGGAGACTGCTTTAACTCTTCCCAAGAGTCATGTGCATGCATAGCTCCCATGCCAAATGTAGATGTGGAAAGGCTGTTACCCTTCCCCTGTTTCTCCTGCCACAACGCAGAAACTGAAATGAGAGTGGGGGTGGATGATATTGAGAGACTGTTTCTCTCCTCCTTGAGCCTACCCAATACTCTCAGTGCTGCGTCAAGACCTCCCAAGGTCTCCACTTCTCTGAAATCAAAGAGCAATGCCTCACCATGTGAAACACTCACCTCCTCTTGCTGATCAAGTGGCCTTCTTGGTGCAATGTCTCCAGGAGATGAGACATCATCTAGTGGTGACTGAATACATGAATGGAGAAAACCCTCCATGCTTCCATTGCTCAATCCAATCACCTCTTTAGGTGCATCAACTTTTTGCAATAGATAGGAATGAGATTGGCCCTCTTCCCCATCTTCTCTTGGTATCCTCATGCCTTTGCACTTTCTCCATCTCAAGGGATTTTGAAATGCAACCCCTTTTATATCTCCAAGGGAAGATCTTATTCCTCTTACTGCTCTTGCATAGTGTAGTGCAAATCTGTTGTTCTAGATCAACAACATATAAAAATGTAGATCTCTCCATGCAATGGGCTGAAATAAAAACAGATGAACTCTTGACCATACCTTGGTGAGATGTAGAAGCAAGAGCTTCTTCTGCAACTATGTAGTCTTCCTCCATTGAACATGAAGGCTGCTCCTCCAAGGTTGTACCAGCGCTGGTACAAGTCTCTACCCCCTCAACCTCCTTGAGATTTTCTTGAATATCCTTCAAGGTCTGGAAAAAGAGTGGGGGAATCTCTTTTTCTGTCATTCCTTCTTCTTCTCCTCTTTCTCTCAGCAAGAAAATGGGGATGTGAAAAAATTGTAAATTAGATTATGTGGCTGAATGCGCACACACAACATAAGAAGTACTGGGTACTCCTTCATCTTCCTGAAATTCTCTGGGAATTTCACTGTAGCTTCTTCTGCTTTGAAACCCTCTTAGAGTTTCACTGCACCCTTCTTCTTCCATTGGTTGAACCTCCTTGGAGAGGCCCTTATCTGATCTGAAAACTGATGAGAGTAATATCATCCTCTCCATCAATCTGATCATTGCTTCTGCTCTTAATTCACTGATAGCTTGATCTCACAGGCTGTGCCAGAGATCATGCTTTGATACCACTGTGATGTCCTTTTTTCAGGAATATTGCCAAGCTGCTCAGTAGGAACGCTGTATAAGGAAATATGGACAAATAAAATGCAAAAAAAAGCTTGGTTCCTCTTTAATATGCTGTTTGGGACTCAAATATGCAATATCTTCAAAAAAAAATCAAGTTAGATCTGCTAAACAGATCTCCCACAAACTGGTACCAGTGAGATATCCCTCTTTAAGACATTATCAATAAAAAATCTGATCTAAAACAGAGATTGAATGAAGGGGAATTTACTGGATATGTCACATTTACAAGAAAGGATGAGATCCAGAGGCTATCTGGCCCTTTTTAGACTCTGTTTATAGATCCTTGTCGAGAGGTAAGATCCCAAAGGGTTTACTCAGCAAATCATGACTGAAAAACGAATTTTTCAGATATGATGGCTTCAACTATCACAAAATATGTTTTAGAACGCTTAGAAACCAATAGAAAGAACAAAAAAACTCTTTACTCAGCTTTTAACTTCATAAAGGTGGGGAAAACAACAATTTATGCACTAAAATAGGTGTATAAATAAATATGCGTGAGAAAAAGGGAAATGGCTCTGGGATTTGTTATATTAGGTTAAGAGGGATTTCCATGTCGAATTTCACCTCAAAAAAAGGCGTTTTTCTATGTTAAACAGTTCCTCCTTCCCGACTAGTCAAGAAAAACCCTGATTTCCCATGACCTAAATTATGCAGAAAAGTGCTGAAGCTTGGGCAACATAATTTCTAAAGGGAATGAATGAGTTTATGCAGAAATATCAGTATGCATGCTCAGAATAATATTCATTTAGCTTAGGCATGGAAAAAGAAGCATTTCTATGAAGAAAAACCCTGTAATGAGTTGCTGCAACACATAGGAAAAAGACTACAGATTATATCAGTGTTATTTTTCAGGGGTTTCAGCTGCTGTAAGTGAAAACTCAGATCTATGACAGATCTATGGCTGAAACATCATATCTATACCAGATCTGGAAACTACTCAGCCTTCTCTACAAGATCCCCTTGGAATCTCATCAAAATAATGCTGGAATAAGTGTAGATCTGACATATAAGCTACATAACTGCAAAATGCTCAGAATTTATGAAGAAGAATTTATTATAACAGAGATTAGATCTTTAAATATCTTAGAAAACAACTACATCAAATATTTACAAAGTGAGAGGCAAGCCTCAATCATTGAAGATCATCCATTGCAAAAAACTGAAGTAACAAATAAACCCTCAAGTGCAAAAACGCAGTTCTTGAGAGGGAATGTGCAGTATTTGAATAAAAATGAAGTACATGCTATAAAATACAGATCTGAAATACAAATAAGAGAGAGATCCTCTTCTGGGTGGTCACAAGATACCCTCCTTGAGAGAGAACTCCTCCAAAACACTAGATCTTTGTAGATCTAGGATACCATTTGCTACACAAGATAGCAACTGAAAAACCCTCAATGGGCCAGCGCTGCTCATGAAAATAGAGCTTGGCCTCAAACCAGATAGTGGCTCATTTCAGTACATTCTCCTCCAAGAGCTACTCAAGGAAGGAGGGAGGATTCCCAAACAGGAAATCCTCTTCCCTTAGGCTAAACAGCCTAGAGAGCTAGAGTTTCTCAAGCAACCTCTATTTCGAAAATATTTCAAGAACCATCTCTTGAGCCCTCACCTCCTTTTTATAACTTGAAGGGGTGCACAAAACCTAAACCATTTCAATGGACTTAACCCCTTTCACATTGGAACCTTCTTCTAAAACTGTGCTGGTTCTCCAAGGTGGTCCAATTTCTGTTCACACACAAGTGGATTTTGTTAAAAAAGGCCTAGATTGATCCCTTTTCACATTGGGCATGTATTTATTCTTTTACTTAAGGTGTTTTTCTTTCCCTCCTTTACATTTTATTCATCAATCATGAAATACAAAAATGAACAAGGAAAAATTAATGTTCCAATTAGCTGAAGCTAATTTAGGAATATTACATCTTTTATGAGGGAATGTTATAAGGTTTACTGAACCCACTTTTCACTTATTCCTAAGGATGTTCATATGGCACTCCTATGGTAGCCTTTTATAGTCAGATTGCAATCCATTTTCAGAGGCAATTTCCAGGATTTTTAAGGCCATTGAAGACTATAAAAGGAGGCTTTGATTGCAATAGTGGAAACTTAGGATAATATTTGAAGTCAAGGAAGACCGTTGACCTAAATAAGGCCCGTGTTGAAGAAAATAACTCTTAATATTAGTAGCATTAGTGGTTTTACAATTAGAAGCATAACTTTGATATAGGGAAAGGGCAGGACAAATCACTTAATGCCATATTTAGGGCACAACACTTGGAAATCAATGGGACTCTTCACATCAATATATTTGAGGTATGAAAAATGATTTATAAATTTTTCAATTTATTTTTGAGTTTTTATCGAAATAAGAATTATAAATATACAAGGGCGAGTTCTGAATTTTGACACATCATTGTACATCTGGAGCATACATAAAAAACAAATGAATTTTATTGAATATATTTGTAAGTGGGTCATTGTCCCTGTTAGGGTCCTATAAATATAGGATTTATAATTTTGAATTGACTTTTATAGTATTGTAAATATGTACATACCTTTCTTTCTGCAAGTTGTTTTCCCATATTTTGAAAAAAATGAAAAAATAAAAAAAAGCCAAAAAGAAGGTAAAAAGTCCTAAAAGAAAAATCAAAGGAATTAGAAAAATGTAGACCCCAAAAGAAAAGAGAGATAAAAATAAAACCTGAAAGTGTGCAAGTCCAAATGCCACTACTTTTACTTTACTGCAAGAATAATGATTATGTGCAGAGTGCTAATAAATGCCATAATCTGTGATCAATTAAACAATTTAATATTAACTTTTCATGTTTTCAATTTCATGTTTTAGATAGTGAATAAAGATTTGTCAAATAGCTTAAACTTGACAAATCAGTAGATAGGTAGAGAATAATGAGGAGCTCAATAGTTTAATCTGAGCCCTCAGATAAAATAAGGTAGATCTAGATAGTTTTATGCTTTGAAAAAAATGTTTTAAGGTTGCAAGTCTAATGCACCTACAAAATGAAGAAAAAATGTTAGAAATAAAGTTGGGTAGGTAGAAAGCAGTTGGGAAATCATGTAATAAAACATCAACAAGAAAAATTACTAATTTTCCCTCCCCTATAAGTATTCAGTATTCTAAGCTATCAGTCAAACAGGCTCAGAGCATTTGCTTGACTTTTGTTGGGACCCGACCCAAGGCTCGATGACTGGTTAGTTAAAAATATTGATTTCTTATGATTAAACCCACATTTATCATCATTTACCCTTCATTCATACATTAAAACCCCTTTTTTCCTAAGTAAAGACACATTCTTACTTAGTAAAATTGTAACCCTAAAATAATCAACTTCATCCCTTCAAAAGCATTCATAAAACCCGAAAAATACACTTTGTCCTAAGTTAAAGTGTAAAATATTAAAAAAGACAACACTGCTTTGCTTTGTCTATCATATACACTTTACTTAGTGATAACATGTGTTTTATTTTACATTTCACTACCCTTTCATATTAACTTTTAACCTATGTTTATTAAATCCCTAATTTACCCTCCTGTAGATATTAATTCCCCTATATCTAAGTAACCCCAAAAACCCACTATTATAAAGTTTAGACCAAAGTCTATTATCCCCATGTGCATAAATAAAAAACCTGACTATAAGCCCTTTGGTCTAAACTTATCATTATTTGAAATACCTCGCCCCTATAGTTTTAAAACCATTCAAACAGTTAAAAACTATATAAATATAATAAATTGCGTCCACATATGTTTTATTGAAACATCTTTATAAATGTTTTAAATAAAAAACACTACCTCCGCCTATATTCATATAATCCTAAGTTTTTGAATTAAACAAATATTTAGTTATAAAGTTCAAGAAACTTGGCCACCTATGCATAACATCTCGCACCCATATACATTTATTAAAACATTGTATATATGTTCAAACCTTATATCCCTTGCCACGTCTTAACCCATCCACGCACATATATCACCCCGGTCCCACCCCTAATCCAGTGCAACTCTCGAACTAATCTTGACCCTTCGCATTGATCTCTCTAATCCGACAGATGATACTAGATATCGCACGAAAAATATGCACGTTAACCCAACCACCAAACCCACGCGAAATGGCTGGTTTCACCATTCTCTCTCTCCTCCATGTGCCATCCAATAATTGGATCACATGGGTTAAGCCAAAAATAGCTTAGCACCCAACAACCGCGTGATAACCACTCGCGGTTTTTGTCCATTGAAACTTCAAAACCACTCTCCTGCCTGATGCGACCTGCATTTAATGTTAGATTAATACATCTAGAATGCATAATAAACCTTTGTAAAATAAATTCATTCATCAAATCTCCTTGCGCTTTAAACCTAAGCCCTCTGCATTGCCTCTCCCGACTGAAAGAAACCCTGTTAAAGCCATTTTATTTGCCATTTTCATGCCTGAGCCTGCATCATTTTCCCTTCAAGACTTTAAAGACTGTTGAGGAACTGCGTATCACTCAAAACAAATTCACTAAAGCCTTCAACTCAGTTAGAATCTTAGAAATCTTTCCAGAAACCGATACTTGCATTTCAACAGGTATTCTTCTTAAAAAAATCAAACCTGTAATAAATTTAAAGACCTTTTTACAGAACAAAAAGTTTTAGAGTTTTAAGAAATTGATTAAATCAACTGCCAAAAATTCCCAAAAACGGGCCAAACTCTGGCAAAATTTTCCGAGAAACCCTTCTTCTCTGCGGTGCGCTATTTTGAGGAAATTGGTGAAATTTTTTACAGTTTATTAGTTTATTTCAAGCCCTGAAATAAACCAGAAAGCCTCTGCAGGTACCCCTAAACCCTCTGTGATCCTTTTAAAAGGGTTTGCAGCTCTATTCCCATTAAAAATACTCAGAAAACCCCTGTTTTCTGTTTCAAGCCAATTCAAAAGCCTCTAAACCTCTCCGACAGGCCTAATTGAACAGAAAACCCAAAGAAAAGCCTAAACTTTGCCAAATTTTCCCAATTAAGCCTCTGCTATAGTAAAATTACTTCTGCAAACTGTCTAAACTTGCAGAAGTAGACCAAAATGCCTAAGAAGTAGAGTACAAGAAATCCTGATGGTTCCAAAGTGTCAAAATCAAATCCAGTACTGTGACCACTTAAAGCCATTATCACCTCCCTGCAGCCAGGGTTTCATTAACAATTATTTTGTTTTGTAGGTCATTAGTAAAATTATAATTTGGATAAAACAATCTAAATACTAGTTAAAGATATTTTTTACTCCAAGAACTTACAAGGAAATGAATTCAAAGGATTTTCCTTAAAAGATTCCAGGCATCAGAGTTAAAGAACAATCCTCCTGTGAAATATAAAAGAGCATTTTAATGTAAATATTAAAGTAGGGCATTCATAATAGTCAGGGTAAAAGGAAGAACTCACAATAAAGGTTAAAGTTCAAATTAAATTAAGAATTCACAGTGACAGTGAAAATAAAACAGTCAAAGAGCATCAAAGTTAAAGTGTATCAGACGAAAGTGAGAATAAAGGTTAAAACAAAGTTATAGAGCAGTCAAGGTAAAACAGTAAAAGTAAAAACAAAGGCAGTAAATGGTAAATAAAGATGAAAATACTTTCAACAAAAATGAAGTTTATCCAAAGTGAAAGTAAAAACAATTAAAAGAACAGTAAGGTTAAATGATGAAAACAGAGCAAGAAAGGACATTTTTGCAAAAATTTCCTATTTAAAGTCATTGTTTTGTAAAAACTATTGTGATCAATCCAAGATTAATTTTGCAAAACTAAAGGAGGTTTATCTTCCTAATATGTCAACCTACAAAAAAACCTATCTCACTTTATGCACAGGTATTACAGAATGAGAGATACATGCACATCTTTACAACCTATTTTTCAGACTCTACAAAACTCTGTTTTACACATATTTTTGCAGAGCCTATTGTGACCAGATGGAGCAGAATTTTAGGGAACTAAGAGAGTTTTATCTCAAAAACATATTTATCTACAATAAACTCTTTTACATTTACATATCTATTTCTAAGTGAGAAATTCAAAGGTATCATTGGACCCCAAGTTTGCAGAATTGCTGGAGCAGAATGCACAAAGAAAGGAGACATTTAGTGACTTGGATGCCTCATCATCAACTAAGAGTTGAGATCAAATTCGAATTCTCCTCTTTTTCATCACCTATCCATAAAAAATAGTTCCAAATAGATGCATTAATTTTGAGTGTCCTTTACTTAAGTTCTATTTATGTAAAATAGTTGGAGATATTTGTAAACCAATCTTGATATTTTTTCAAGATATTCTAGTTTAGAATTTGTATAAATACTTCACTCTTTGAAGTATTTTGGTGGAATAAAATTGTTGGGATTTTTATAGTCATTTATTTTTGGACTTTAAAGATTTTGTGTGTCAAAACTTCGAGTAGCAGGCTGGATCAAAGAAAATTGGCATCATACTTTAGGATCCCTGTGATGAGCTATTTGGAGTGAAGTATTTTCTTCACTTGTCATTGTTTCTTTTCTCTGTTACATGCATCCATTTATGTTTATGATAAATCTGAATGTATAAATAGGAGTATTACTACAAGATATGTTAATAGCACCCTGTTTTTAACTATTTATCATTTATATGTTTTCCTCTGATTTCCAGTGTAGAGAACTCTTAATTGTTCCCTCATTCGTTTGACCTCTCCTAATACTTCCCTTTTCCGGATTTAAGAATTCTTAAGTGCCCTTTATCCCAATCCTACCACCTCACAAAAACAACTTTCCAAGATCTCCAAGGGTTATCTATCTTTCCCTGAAGACATTTTCCCTTTTTTCCCTTGATCCTAGTCCTGTTAGCTTGATTTTGACTCCATAGCCCAATGGAAAAATATATTTCCCACTATCCATCCTTTCAAGTGATTTTTTCCCACCAAATTTATGAAAACAAAACCAAAGCTACACTTTCATAACTAGCCTAATATTCACAAATTAAAACAAATTTAAACTTTAAAGAGAGAGCCCTCTCTGAACACTAGGAAGGCTAGATCCTAGATTTTGAAGTTGGTCTGTGGTTACCTCGGCGAGTTCTCTCTTGAACTTCGAGAAATTACTGAGTGATAATAGTCCCTAGTACATGGGTCCACAAGTATTTCTCTATTTTTATATTTATATGGTGGTGGGGTGGTGCAAGGAATAGAGTGAAGTCTCCCTTAGGTTGGAGCCTGAAAAAAATTCAGGGTGGCAGAGTGGTGCTAATGAAAGTTGGAGCTTGCAAGGTGTTGGAGCATCCTTTTAGTTGGAGCTAATAAAACTAAGGTGTTGGATTTCCCTTCTAGTTGGATATGGTAGATCTGGGTGTTGGTGCACCATTTTAGGAGCTAGTAAATTAGGGTTTTGGTGCATCATTTTAGGAGTTGGAGCTTCCTAATTAATTGAATGCTTTTCTTCAGTAATAGGAAGTTAGATATTCCCTTTCAATTGGAGTTGAGAAATATTGTATTAAAAAATGTTTGTTGGTTTTTCTCCCAAAAGGGTTTCCACCTAAAAAAATTCTTGTGTATTTATCTTGTGATTTGTTTTTGATTTATGTTTTGATTTGATATTAATTCTATGAAATTTAATAATTAACTAATTTTAAGTGAAATACTGATTCACTTCCCTCTTAGTATTTCCAACAATTGGTATCAAAGCGGGTCCCTTTGCAAGCAGTCTAACCACAGAAGGGAGATCATGGATTCCACCAAGAGTGGAGTTCCACTGTTCATTGGATAGAACTATCCAATGTGCCTATATGGATTTGATATTTGAGGCACTGTTCAAAGTGGATACTCTACTCCTCCTACTCCCCCAACAAATGAAGATGGTAAGAAACTTGCTGAAAATGATGTTAAACCCAATAATGCTATTTTAAGTGGCTTATCAGAATCAATCCATGTTAAAGTGATGAGTTGCAAAATTGTTTAAGATGTTTGGAATAAGGTTCATAATATATTTGAAGGATACAAGAAAGTCGAAGAGGATAAGCTTCATGTTTTCAGAGGAAAATTTGAATAACTGAAAATGAGGGAAGACAAAAATATTGTAGCTTACTTTCTTTGTGTAGATGAAATAGTAAATCCTTTGGAAGGTTTGGGTGAACCCTTAGAAAAAAAATTGTTTTTTGAAAGGTTCTAAGATCTCCCTCGATGATATTTGATTATAATATCTTTGTTTTAGAAGATAGATCATACTTAGAGAATGTTAGCATGGAGGAATTACATGGACTTATTACACTTTATGAAATGAAGACCGAATAGGAAAATCCTCCTACAAGGGGATCAAAGAAGACAATAAATAACAAGCAACAATCAAATCCAAGTTTCAGTTGTAGTTTCAACGAAGATTCAGATGAATAAATAACCAATTTCGTGAGAAATCCGAAGAAAGGAACCAACAAGTACAAAGGTAAGCTTCCCTTGAAATATTTTTCTTGTGGTAGAATTGGTCATTTCACTTCAAAATGTCCATATGAAAAGTGTTCTGACAATGATGAAAAACCAAAAAGAGAATAGGAAGCAAGGTAAAAAGAAAACGGATGAGAAAATATTCCATTCAAAAGAAGACCGATGTTCATCCAATGATGAAATTGATAACGATATTGACTCAGAAAAGGTGTTATTCATGGCATTTGAAAATAAATAAGATGAAGATGTTGAAGGAGAAGTTGATCTAGAAAGAGATTCATTGGTTAGTGCTTTAAAGGAGCTAAAGGTAGAAAAGAAGTACATCAAGAAGTTGCAAGAGGAGCTGAATGAACTAAAAGAATATTATGACAATATTAACAAAAATTCTAAAGAATTAGAAAATATCATCATCAAGTTGAAGGTACAATTAGAAGAAGCTATAAAAATTGAAGAAATGCTAAAAAAGGAGTTGGAAGAAAGCACCAATTCAAAGGAAATTTTAGAAGTAGAGATAGTCTCTCTACAAAAGAAGAATGTCCAATAGAACTTTGTGAATAGCTCTAAAGTGTTGGATGAAATTATCAATAGTCAAAGGTCATGCGATGACAAATCATGATTAAGATACAAGTCAACCTTTTTTAAGGGTTTAATCTTCGTGACAGGAAAATAAGTTGAACAAAAATTTATGCTAATATCGTCAAAGAAACAATTAATAAGTCAGAATGCTCGCCCTCAAGGGATAAGGTTTAGGTTTGTTTAAGATTGAAAGTTCCAAATCAACAACCAAAATGGATAATGCTCAACAAGAATGTTGCTATAGATCTGCACCACCTAGAAGATCACCCTCTTAGGTACCAAACTATATTTCTTGGTGTGCGTTATTCTTGTAACAATTTTTGGGGATAGAAATAAAAGTAATTATGGAAGCTACTCTCAAAGAATTTATGTCAAAAGGTCTTGTGAAAACTATAATAAAAACTAAAACATATTTGGATCATTGAGTAATGAAGTAGAGTGCCACAATTGTAACAAATTTGGACATATAGCAAAATATTGCAGGTTGATCACTCCTCTAAAGGATCCAAAGCAAGGTTTTAACATCCCTCCACAAGTATGGAAAAAAAAAGCTGAAACCTGTGGTCTTGCTCTTACAACTCAAAGTAAGAAAAGTGAAGGGTATGTTGATAGTGGTTGTTCAAAGGACATTATAGGGGATAGAGAAAGGTTTGTAACCTTGTGAAATGAAAAATACACATCAATTTTATTTGGAAATGACAGTTAAACCAAATTTTTAGGTAAAGGCACAATTAGGTTTGGAGGAAAGGATGCCTATTATAGGAAATATCATCCTAAAAGTTCCTAAGAATTTTTCATGTAATTTCCATGTCATAACATGTAAACCAATCAAAATCAATTTAATTTAAAAAGAGATACTTTTAAATTTTGGAGCCTAAAAGAAGAATATATATATATATATATATATATATATATATATATATATATATATATATATATATATATATATATATATATATATATATATATATATATATATATATATATATATATATATATATATTTGGCTTATCTCCTTAGAGGTTTACTCATATTTAGAGTGTAGAAACTTGTTAGATACACAATTAAATTCCACACCCAACGAGTACCCATTTTGCATACTTATGAGAAGACTCACATTGATGAAAATTGAAGATACATTAAAAAGAAGCGTTGGACATGTTTTTTTACTGTATCTTCAATTTCTATCAATGTGGGTCTTCTCAGAAGTATGCATATTGGGTACTCATTAGATGTGGAATTTAATTCCTCATCCAACAAGTGTATAAAATTTAAATTTGAGTAAACATATAAGGAGATAATATAAAATTACAATAAAAAAATAGTTTTCTTCTTTTCCCTTCAAAATTTATAACTTGTATTTTATTATTTTTCCTTAGGAGGCCACTTTTAGGTTGAAATTTCCTCTAATGACAACACAAAATGTGTTCTTCATTGAAAATATGAATAAAAACCTATTAATTATAAATTATATGCGTGATCAAAGACACACGCTTCTATTTGACTCCAATAAATGTGAAATAAGAAGGAAGAAACTAGGAAAATTAGTGGCTACATCACCGAGGTCTTCGAATAACATACATGTCTTGGATGAAATTGGAAAGGAAAATTTTTCTTTGGGGAAGGAATATGAATGATGGATTTAACACATGATAATGGGTTGCATACAATTCGATAACCTTGTCAAACTCAACAAAAAGTAAGTAGTCAGAGAGATTCCATAAATTTCAAAACCAGTAAGCACCATGTGTAAGCATTGTCGTCATCGAAAGGAGAAAAGGGTTGATTTAAGACCAAGGAAAATTATACCTCAAATCCATTGGAGTTAGTATACATTGACCTATGTGGACCAATGATATCTAAAGGATTAAAATGTGAGCACTACTTCATACTATTTATTGATGGATAGACCATAATGACAACATGAATTTTTATAAAGAAAAAGTCAGAAGCATATGAATTCTTCAGGATTTACAAAGAAATGGGTTGAAAATAAAACTAACTTTAAAAATATATGTTTAATATTAGACAATGGAGGATAATTCACATCAAAATAATTTAAACGCTATTGTGAAGTGCAAGGTATAAAGAGACAATTATTGGAAACTAGGACACCTCAACAAAATAGAGTCACTAAAAGAAATAACAAAACCATGGAAGAAATTTCATGAACCATGTTGAATGATTCCAATTTGAGTGATGTATTTTGGGTTCAAGTAGTGGATACAACTTTTCATATTCTAAATAGAGGAATTCTTAGAAGCAACAATGACAAGACACTATATGAACTATGGAAATGGAGACTAGAAAATTTCAAGCACTTCAAAGTCTTCATAAATGATACATAAAGAGGGAAGATAAGAAGTTTGGAAAATTTTACTCTTAGGTAGATGGATGTATATTTTATGGGTACTCAAGCAAAATCAAGGCATAAAAATGTTTTAATCTAAAACTCAACAAGATAGTTAAGAGAATTAACATAATTATTGATGAATTTTAGGGACAAAGAGCAACCAAGAATGCATATCTTTAACAAATCAAGAAATAGAAGAACCAATGTAAGAAGAAAGAATAAAGGAAGAAGAACCATTAAAAGAAGAGCCTGTTTTCAACTAGAAAGAAACTGATCAAAAAGTCCTCAGGTACCTTCCAAAACACCTAAATTGTGGTATCAAAAGAATCACCCATCATAGAAGATTATTGGATATATTGATGCAGAAATTGGAACTAGAAGAAGCCAAAAAACTTGCATGCCAGGGGAAAGACATCTTTCATTTCCATCTACAATTGAACTTAGCAGCTTTGAAGAATCCAACAATGTTGAAGAATGGATCAAATACATGGAAGAAGAACTAGATCAAATTGAAAATAATGAAAAATGGGAATTAGTTCCAAGACCGAGGGAAAAAAAATGTCATTGGCACAAAATGGGTCTTTAGGAACAAGTTGAATTAAGATGGATAGGTAACCAAGAACAAAGAAAGACTGGTTTGTAAGGGAAATGCACTGATTGAAGGAATTGATTTCAAAGAGACATTTTCACTTGTGGCTAGGATGGAAGCTAATAGGATTTTCTTGGCCTATGCCTACATGAGAAGGATCAAAGTGTATCGGATGGATGCCAAATAATCCTTTCTAAATGGAAAATTGGAAGAAGAAGTATACATAGAGAAACCAAAAGGGTTTTTGTGTACATAAAGACTATGTGTGCACTTGAAGAAATATTTTTTCTATCTCAAACAAGCTCCTAGAGCCTGGTATGCAAGTTTGGACAGGTATTTACAACAACAAGGATTCAAAAGAGGAAGTGTCGACAACAAAATATATAAATATTGAATGATACATATTGGCCATCGTTGAGGTATATGTGGACGATATCATCTTTGGAAGTGACAATGGTAGGTTGAGTAAGAAGTTTTCAAATGATATGCAAAGTGAATTTGATATGTCCTTACTTGGTGAGTTAACTTGTTTCTTGGGACTTCAAATATATCAAGAAGACATTGGCATATTCATCTCTCAAACCAAGTACATTAAAGAAATGTTGAAGAGGTTCAAAATGGAAGACTGTAAATCAGTTAGCACTCCCATGGTGACTGATTGTAAGCTAAGAAATTTCTATTAATCCAAGGAAGAAAACCAAATATTGTATAGATAAATGATTGGTAGCCTATCGTATGTGACAACTTCAAGACCAGATGTGATTCAGGAATTTGGACAGGTAGCGATATTCCTAGTAGCACCAAAATAATCACATGTTGTTGTAGTTAAAAGGATCTTTATATATCTCAAGGGAACATTAGATTTTGGATTATGGTATCCAAAAGGGAATTAATTGAATATAATAGATTATACAAATTCAAATTAGGCATGTAATGTTGATGATCATAAAATAACTAGTGGAGAAACCTTCTACTTTGGTGATTGTCTTGTGTCCTGATTGAGCAAGAAGAAATCTTCAGTCTCTTGTCCACAATAGAAGTAGAATAAATAACAACAAAAAAAATTTGTACTCAAGTTCGTTGGATGAAGTAAACTGTACAGGATCTTGAAGTGAAGTTTGATGAACTCATTTCGATATTCTGTAACAATACCAACACCATAAGTCTCTCCAATAATCCTGTCATGCATTAAAAAACAAAACACATTCCTATTAAATACCACTTTCTTTAGGAATAGGTTACAAAGGATAATATAAAGATAAAGTAAATTAGGAAAAAGGAGCAAATAGCTGACATATTCACCAAATGTCTACCTTGAGATACATTTGAGTATTTTCGGTAGAAGGTCGGGATTCCACCAAGTTCACATAGATATGCTTTCCATCAATCAAAGAAGGCACGGGGAGAAAGGAGCATTGTAGGAAGAGAGAGGAAGATATCTTGTTATGGATGTTATCCTTTTCCATTAATGTCAAAATGGGAGAGAAATTAGGAGAGCAACATAAAAAGCATGAAGTTAGGGGAAGAAATAGTCACAAGGGGAGTAGGTGTGTTTCCATCAATGACAAAGGGGGAGAGTGTTGGAATTTGGTTGTAATTGATGTCAACCCAAGCAACAAAAATAAGAAGCCCCAATTTTGATGAATAAAATGAAAAGGAAGATAAATATTTTTGCACAAAATACCATCAACATTTGATTCTCCTTGTTGGGTTGATTCTAATGGTAGGTGGTATGCCTGGTAACTCCTCATGGTTGAGAAGATATGCTTGATCAAAGTCAGTGCCCCGAAATTTTGGTCAAGGTCCCCAATTTGAATGATGGAAAGTGGTTTAATGATTGGTAAAATTTGGGTTTGTTGATTGACCAAAGATGGCACTAATATTAAAAATATTTTGGATAATTTATATGGGCCTTTGAGCTTCCCAAAATGACCCTCCTTTATCATCATTAAGTCATTCTCAAAGGGAAATTAAAAATTTGGCTCCATAAGTTTTCAATTTGAAAATTCAAATGTCATGTGTGATAGGTCGGCTCTATGAGCTTTAATCCATGTCGATACCCCTCTAGAAGCCTCATCAATCAATATTTATATGAACTCTATTTTTCCATGAATTGTATCGAATTGTTATGTATACACCTTTTACTTCTTTTTTATTTCCTTAGGCCTTGTATAGTCACACACATATGGATAATCATGCCAAAATTTATGAGTTATATTGGTCTTGACTTCTACATTTTGTAGGCTATATTCTTCACTTGTCAAGGATAATGTCGTAAGGTTATTGCAAATTCTCTAAGAGGCATTATGAGCTTGAAAGGTTGATATGTTATTGTTTCTTCTTCACTGGACAAAGATGGAACAATGAAAATATTTTTTGGCTATGTGTCTGAGGCTTATTTGTCTAAACTAAGGCCTATTATGAGGCTATTCATATCTCTGTCATAAGGCACCGCGTCATGTTTTCTCAGGCTATTTGGACCTTTGTTACATGGCACTTTTGGAAGAGTTAAGGGATATTGTGGAGTGGTTTTGTGGCTTATTTATCTAAGGCTATTCGTGGGTTAATTTATTACCATATGGAATTTTTTATGGATCATTTCTAGAAACTTATTTAGGACATTTTCTTGA
Organism: Pinus albicaulis; assembly: GCA_034641835.2. Classification (NCBI taxonomy): domain Eukaryota; kingdom Viridiplantae; phylum Streptophyta; class Pinopsida; order Pinales; family Pinaceae; genus Pinus; species Pinus albicaulis. The sequence goes on from CM076580.1 coordinate 616,565,691, forward strand.
TGCTACATCATAATATTAATAAGGGATTCAATGACTATTTATTGGCCCCTTTTAAGGAAGACCTAGTATGATTGCTTCTACTTTTTTTAGGGTATTCTAAGGCTCATTTTTCACAAAATTTGTGTTGGTTAATAAGTTTGATCTTGGCTATCTATAACATGTTGAGAAATAAAAGGAGGTGGTAGTTAAATGGTTTATCTTATTATGACATTAATATTGTGATGTTTTCATTATTGCTGTGTGTTATTTCGATTTATCTTTTCTTATTATCAAGATTAATTCCAAGAAACAAATAGAAGAGGACACATGATGTAGGCACGTTGCCAGGGAAAAACCCCACTCTTTGGGGAAAATCCGGTAATATTATTCCTTCAGTAGTTTCAAGATGAGACAACCAAGACCCTTAAAACTTAGACTCAGAACTACCTCCATCCATCAAGTTAACCTTGTCATCTCAAACTGTAGTACTTATACCCTTTGTAACCGATCCAAGTTCCTACATATACTAAGATAGCACAACCAAAATGAGGTCACACCGAGATCATGATACTATGGTACCACCGAGACTGTAATAGGCCTTGACTGTAATAGCACTGTATTGACATCATGACTGTGATGGAATGACACTATGGTAGCCCTGAAATCCTTTCACTGTTGATGGCATCAAAACTCTTTCATTGAAATAACACTGAACCATACTATGATATATCATCGAACCTCTATCTATAATATCCACTGTAATCCGCACTTGATCTCAGAAAGAATGTCAAGAGTATATCTGTAATTCATCCGCACTTTTTCACTGAGGTTACCTGAATTTTTTTTTGTGATTTGTTCTGCAATTATTCTGAGATTCTGAGATATGGAAATGCGAGGACCTCATCCTTGTATATATAGTTTTTGCCATTAGTAAACAAGTCGACTTGAGATATCCGAATAGTCGTGTCTCCATATGGTTGGGCCGAAAGGTTTTTTTTCTTATGGAAGTGAACTAACGATTCTTATTTTGAGGCCGACATCAAGGTGAATTTGACGGAGGAGGAGTTCAACATGAAAATATAGACTTTTACTTAATCATAAAGCCTAAAATTGAGGCTTTACCTATGATAATTGACCCAAGAATGAAAACCATGCTTTAACAAGTCAATTAAAAATTAAAATAATAATAAATTGTTTTTGAAAAATATATTATATTTTGACTCAAGTACAATAATGAAGACTAAACCTAGTTACATTCTTCAACTGTCCCTCTTAACTAGGGTGGTATTCATATTTTCATATAATTAAAGAGGTACATGGAAGATCTAACTTTATCTGTGTATAATTTTAGGCACCGCAATGCCATGGAATAGATTCCTAACGAGGGACATCTATCCATTTTGTCTCTCAACAGTTTACGCACCACAATGCCACAAACTAGATTCCCGACCAGGAAAATATATCCGAGTGGGACTAAGATGGAATAAAGATTTAAACCTCTCTAGGTACCATTAGGCTTACTTAATAACCATCAACCAAGGGTTCAAGGTGCACATCCACCTGGTGCCACCCTCCCCACTATACATCAATGCAAAGTGTCAGTATGATGTACTTCCAAATAATGCTTCACTCACAAAGCCTTAACAACAAATCTCTCCCGATCAAACTGATTAGAAAACAACATGCTTATCAAACCTTCGATAGATTCACCTGTACAAACACAACCCAAAGCAATAATATACTTTCAACTGTTCATAAGCAAACACAAACCTCCAGGGTATTTCAAGAAACTTGATGTTTATTCTCAACACAGTAAGACTATCAACTGAATCTTTGATAGAATATTCCTCAATTATATACTTTTCTTTCCTAATTCACATGAAACAAATAAACAAATCATTCTCTAATTTATTATTTTAAGGTAACCATCATAAATGTGATTCTTACTTATGGCATTCACTAAGACTTATGGTTTTTAGTCTTGGTCTAGTGCATGACACATGAAGTAGAGAACCATGTCACTTCTTCTTAACTTAGAGAAATTCCTTTCATCCAATCTCCTTCTTAAATTAGTGGGCTCAATTTCTTTACTAAGACATCGAATAATCTTTCATGGTTTCCATCCTTCTCATCATGCTTGTCATATCAAATTTCACATACGGACGTCTTCACCATATTGAATATGATGTAACTTCACAACTTAGACAACAAGTACAAAAAAATCCATAAAAGCATGAAGTTAGTCATAACGAAATATTTAGTAGCGAAGCATTAGAATTTATATAATCAACAAGAGACTACACTTTAATACTTCAACTTCTAGCCTAGGTTTTGTTACAAACCTTCAATCACATTAGTATCTTAATCAAGATAAAAAAAGACAAGTTCTGTCATACAACGATCCCTATAAAATATGTCAAAATAAATAAAATTATCTAATATATTTCAGAAGTCATATGTTAGACTTTCCACTAGGGTTTCATGTGAACCTAGATTTCATACAACCAAAAAAGTGACAACATGATCGACATTAATAAATTATACTAGGGTTCGATGTAAACCGTATATTTTTCGATCTACAAATTCTTAGCAAACATTATATAGATTTTATGGTAGATAATTTTAACTACTACTAGGGTTTAGTTACAAAACAATATCATCCTAGAATTTCAAACTTTTACTAAGTTTGTTGCCAAACCTTAGGACTTATGACCATTAATAATTACGTCAACACACATATCTAGGAGATTACCATCATTCATAAGCATATCATATGCCATACAATATTAATACATTAGACATATAGTGACCTAGAACAAGCTAGGGTTTCAACCAAATGAACATATACCTAGGGTTTAATTCATAGGACCTTACTATAAAGATACAACAAGAGTATTGATTATAGACCTAACCAAAACTTAGGGTTTCGGTTCATACCAAAGAAAACCCTTATTATATCAAAACTTCAATGGTTTAGGATTTCAAACAACACCATTTCAACCCTAACAAGTTAGAGTTTCCATGATCATATCTGAACCCCAAACATGACATCATCAATGTATTAACCAAAATATAAATTTATTCATTAATAACCCTAATTAGATTGAGGGTTTCACACATTATTATCATACCCTTATGTTAGGGTTTTCCAGAGAAACTTTTTAGGGTTATATTATACAAACAATAATATATATAAGGTAGGTAGATTCAAGAGATGATAAACCACCCCACAAAATAATACTTTAAGATTCAAGAGAGCTAGACATGACAATTGTTAGTAATATAGAATGGATTTTCCAAAGAGAATATCAAATATTTATGATCTAATATATACTTTTTTTTCTTTCTTGAAAAACCTTTTTAACTCCAATGATTTGTCTTGTGATTCTTTCCTTCATACTCCTTGAGAATTTATCAAGTCATTTCCTAGAAGTGTAAGTCATGGTCTTCTATACCTGTAATACATACTTTCAAGCAAAACAATGATACCAAGAGCATGATTTAATTTCTCAAGTTAGATATTTTATGCAACCACGAAGGATGGAATCCTATGATATTGAAGATAAAGTTATTATTTCAATTGAAAACATGACATTTATTTGAAATCCTAGATTACTTTGTAAATCCTAGAGGACAAAGATTAAGGTTCTAACATGTATGCTATCTAAGGATCACAAATTCTATCCTAGACTAGATATGTACCGTTTGAAGTGAGATATATTTTAAAATATTTATGATTATACTTACCTTGTATGTACACACCTCTGATTTTTGAGAGATTAATAGACTTGTTCTATTAACTTACTTGGTTCCTTGTACTCAGATCCTCAAAGAGTGCTTCCTTTGTGCTTGAGTTCGTATCAGACTTGTATAGGAAAAACTTAATATAGTTTATGTGATGACACAATTCATTAAATATCTACATACTTCAGTTTTTTACACAGTAATACTATCCATCATCCCACTCTTTGTTGATGTAGAAGGAGTGGCACAATTCTTTACTGATGATATTGAAGATAGCCCAAACAATGATGATAAATATTGAGACCTTGTGTGTAAGTATCTTCACTAAGATCCGAATTCTATCTTAGTAAGGTATGCCGAGTATATCACTGAAGCTTGTCTCTATGGTTACCCAAAATTTTTCCACTGTGATGGCAATGAAACATTCTTACTGTGGTGAACTCTTATCACTGTTTTAGCCCTTATAAACATTTCTATTTCAATGCTCTTAGCCTATGTACATACCACTATTCTGACCATAATTATATTATAGGGCCCAAATTATTCTATAGCTAAGTCATGAATGTAAATTCATCGAACATTTATAAACCTAATTTCTAAAATCAAATTGATTTGATTTTGTGCGAGGTTCTATATCCATATTTTCTGAAGATGATATGAACATGTCTTCTCAAGGTATACTGAAAAAATACTTCTTCTTCAATGAAACCATAACATTGATCTAACTGACTTGATCTTAAGAAATTTTCATTGAGAATACTTCAAGGATGAATAAGTGATATTTAAACTGCCTTTGATCATGACCATAGTTCTGATACCATGTTGAGAAATCAAAGGAGGTGGAAGTTAAATGATTTATCTTATTATGAAATTAGCTTGTGATGTTTTCAATATTATTATGTGTTCTTTCGATTTATCTTTTATTATCATTAAGACTAATTAAAAGAAACAAATAGAAGAGGAAAAAATATGTAGGCACACTACTAGGGAAAAAACCCACTCTTTGGGGAAAACCGGGCCAAATTATTCCTTCAGTAGTTTCAAGATGAGACAACCAAGACCCTTACAACTTAGACTAAGAACTACCTCTATTCATCAAGTCAACCTTGTCATGACAAACTGTACCACTTGTGCCCTTTGTAACCAATCCAAGTTCCTTCATATATTGAGAAAGCACCACCAAACTGAGGTCACACCAGGATGATGATACTGTGATACCACCGAGGCTGTGATAGGCCTTGAATGAAATAACATTGTATTGACATCATGACTATGATGACATGGCACTATGGTAGCACCAAAATTATTTCATTGTTGATGGCACCGAAACTCTTTCACTAAAATAGTATTGAACCACACTGTGATATATCATTGAAGCACTATCTGTAATCTCCAATGTAATATGCATTTTATCTTATAAAGAATGCTGAGATTATCTCTGTAATTCATATACACTTTTTCATTGAGGTTACCCGAAAACATTTATATGATTTTTTCTGCAATTAGTCTGAGATTATGAGATATGGAAATGCGAGGACCTTATCTTTGTATATATAGTAGTTTCCATAAGTAAATAGGTCGGCATGAGTCATCCGAATAGTTGTGTTTCCATATGGTTGGGCCGACAAGTATTTTTCTTATGGAAGCCGACTGATGATTCTTCTTTTGAGTCCGACATCAAGGCAACTTTGATGCAGGAGGAGTTCAACATGAAAAGATAGAGTTTGAATTATCCTAAAGCCTACAATGGTGGATTGACCTATTTTTACTCAAGTAAAATAATGAAGACCAAACCTAGTTACATTCTTCAACATAAAAATTTTTCATAGGCATTTTAAGAACCCTTTTTTGAGGCAATATTTGAGGTTAGTTTATGAGATTGCATCAAGGCCACTTAAGGAAAATTTTTGTTAATTGTGAATTCAAGATCTGAGGCACATTTATCTTCTTTTAAAATCATTGAAGAACTAATTAAAAGATCTTTTAGTGAGAAATTTTATTATTTTCTGAGGGAATTTCCTAGGGTTTATTGAGGCCACTTTTCACTTTTCTTTGAGGCTATTTGAATGGAACTTTTGTGGCAGAATTTTACAATCAAATTATAGGCCATTTTTAGAGGTATTTTCTGGGATTTTTAAGGCCATTGAAGACTATAAAAGGATCCATTTTCTGCAACAATGGAAACTCAGGATAAGATATGAATTCCAGGAATATTATTGACCCAAATAAGGCTCATGTTGAAGGGAATAACTCTTAATATCGACAACATCAATGACATTATAATTAGAAGCATAAATTTGATAAAGGGACAGGGCAAGACATATCACTTAAAGGCATATTTAGGGCACAACACTTGGAAATCAGTCACACACTTCACATGAACAAACTTGAAGTATGAAACATGATTTGTAAATGGTTCAATTTATGTTTGAGTTGTTATTGAATTAAGAGTTGGAAATATACACAGAGTAGTTATAGACCTTTGGAACACCATTGTACATTTGGAGCATACATCAGAAATAAAGGAATTTTATTGAAAATCTTTGTAAGCGGGTCATTTTCCCTGGTACAAAAGCCCACAAGTATATCTCTATTTTTATAATTCTAGGGTGTTTGGGTGGTATTGTTGAAAATTGTAACTAGGTTTGGTCTTCATAATGACCTAATTGTAATAATGACATTGTATATTATTTATAAAGAAATAAAAATATAGAAAAATAAATTTTATTTTATTTTTGGAGTATGGGTTTTATACTCAAGTTTGAGTCAAAAGCATGTTCTCTATGATTTTAGGTTTTCTAGGTCTTTATAGGATAGAGAATAATATTGGTCATGTGTCATAGTCCCATTTGGACCCATTGTAACAAAGGAACACATTTATTTTGTCATGAAAAAACCATTTATTTATATAATAACAAGTCAACCCAAATTTAATGAAAAGTCAGCCTAAAGGGAGGGATATTCGACTCCTCAAGGATGCTATAAATACAAGGAAATCAACCTCATTTGAGACAATCATCCAAGACAAGTGTGATTTGCAATTACGAAAAAGAAGAAGAGCTAGAAGGACAAGGAAAGGAAGGAATAATCAAAGTTTATTGGGCTAAATTTCTCTTTCTCTCTGTCCACACGTGTGAATTTAGGGTTTTTGTGTAGCTGAAGTTGCAGGAGGCCGAACTTCTGAGGAGAAATTGCAGAACTAAATTTTTTGAAGAAATTGCAGTAGGTTGAAGTTTATAATATGCCTTGAATAAGAGTTTACTGAGGGGCTGACTTGGTTCTTGGGAGAATTTGGGCTTTGGTAATTGGGCATTATTATTCTCCTTTTGAACAGATTATATAAGAAGAGAAGCATTTTTCTGGGTTTTCCCCTTGGAGAGGTTTTTCCATGGCTTGGAGCCGATATCTTGTGTAATTTGTCTTGTTGTGATCTTTTGATAATTTCTTGATGAAAAAGATATAATAAAGTAAAAAGGAAAAAACACATCACAAGTAATTATGAAGTTAAGGAAAATCTATATAATCTATAAGTCTCCTAATTTTCCAGCATGGTTTAAAAGCTAAGGTGCAAGAAGGAGACTGAAGGTCACATCTTAGTTAGCACTATGACAAGACTTTTGGAGAAGGGTTTCAAGGTTCTTGGGAATATTTATACATCCATTATGAGATAAATATTGAATATGATCATCTCTAAGATAAAAAATAAAGTAATATATGGAAGCTTGTTCTCTGCTTTATCTGACACTTTCAAGGACGAGAATGTATGGGTTATTGATAGTGGTGCCTCCAAACATATGACAGGAGAATGCAGTCAACTTCAAACCTTGTCAAAAGGAAAATCCTCCCAATAATTCAAAATTGGAGACAAGAAGAGATATCCAGTGAAAGGGATTGGATCTACTTCATTGGAGCTCAAGTCTGGTTTGAAGAAAAACTTAATTTCTATTTCTTGTCTAGAGGACTAGGGCGATAAATTGATTTTGTTGATGGAAAAAATTTGGTTTTGGGTAAGGGTTCTAGTATTGACAATGCTAGGGTGATTAGGATTCGTGAGGGGACATTATATAGACATTTTAGACCTATATCTCAAGCCATAGGCTACTTGGATGAGAGTCCTTCCGAACTATGGCATAGAAGGTACGAAAACCTTCATTATAATATTTTTCCATCTATAAGTCAAATGGTCAATGGAATCCCTGAATTGAAGGAAGAACATGAAGGGACCTGTAAGGGGTGTGCTCTAGTAAAGAGTGTAAATAAACCATTTGCAAGAAGTGATACCTCTAAGGAATTTTTATATGTCATACGAAGAACCTATGACAGTAAAATATCTTGGTGGGAATCAATATTATGTAACCTTCATTGATTATTTCTCAAGAAAATTTGGTTATATCTTTTCAAGAACAAATATGAGGTATTTGAGAAGATTTAGGAATTCAAGATTCTAAGGTCCCAAAATGGTGGAGAATACACCTCCATCTAACTTGTAGTATTTTTGCAAGGAAGCAGTGATTAAGAGGGAGCTTATTGTTCCTTATAATCCTGAATAGAATGGCATGGATGAAAGGTAGTACAAAAATATTTAAGATTATGTCAGGGCCATTCTACATGATTAATATCTCCCTCAATTTCTTTGGGTAGAGGCATGTGTGACAACTATTTTCTTGCAGAACCGAATTCCACACAAGACTCTCAACAACATGACTATGGAAGAAGCATTTACAGGAAATAAGGAAAGTGTGGATCATATTCAGATATTTGGGTGTCCTGTGTATATACATATACCCAAGAACAAGATAAAGAAGTTAGATCCTACCAGTCTAAAGGGAATATTTTTTGGGTATAGTTCTTCATATAAAGTGTACAAAATATATATTAAAGAGGATCGTCAAATTAAGATAAGGAGGGATGTCATATTTGATGAAGATATGGCTTACAAGAAATCAAAGGATGTTCCAGTTGAATTTGATAAAGAAGTGATACCTATACTTGAGGATATCTCAAGGGAAAACGATGGTCAATGTTGTGGTGGTTTTAGTGCACAAGTGTACTAAACCACTGGTGCTTGGTAGGAGTGGTTGCAACCTACAAGCTATGGTCATAGGAAGAAAATATGGTTAGCAGGTTAGTGAACACATGCCAATATATAAAACACACTAAATTATGGAATATAGAATTCTGCAAATAAGAAGAAGAAACAAAACTATACTAAAACAAAAACACAAGATCAAATGAGTCAAACGAGACAATAATACAAATTATTGACTGCTATTAGTTAAAGAAATGTCGAACGTTACACACTTGCCAAATTATCCTTAGAACTATGGAGTTCTAAGACCCAATGCAAGGAAGTTTTAACCCTTGAGATGGTTCTACAAGGCCTCTCTCTTCTCCTAAGGGATTGGAGTTTTTGGGTGGCCAACAACCGAATCCTCTAACTCTATTGCTGCGCCGGATCACACACTGTTGGTTTTTTCATGGGAAATTTGGCCAACATAATAATGTGTTCTCATTTTTTTCTTCTCATGGTGGAAATTTATAGGAAAATTCAAATCCTTCTTCCCTCTCTTGGTACACTTGTGGATAGTGACCCAAGAGTGGGGGTTGATTCCTTTGTGTGCTCACTTGAGGTCCCAAGGTGGCTTTAGGGGGCTGTCCTTGGGCGGCCTCAAGTAGAGGATCTTCTCCTGAAGTGTGTCAAGTGGTCTCGGATGGTGACTTCCGCCACTCCCAGGACCGTGTGGCTTTTGAGGGAAAGCCGCACAGATCAGCGTGCCTATCAAAGAAAAATGTGCAAAAAATGCAATTTTCATGTGTCTTTTGTGCACAATTTTACATTTTGCCTCTTGACCTTAGATATTTTTAAAATTTTCAGATTATCTAATGTTTCTCAGCCCTGTAAATCCTTCTGCTTGACATTTCATAATGTCATTTTTCTTGTTCGATTTTTGAGTGATAACAGTTTCCCCCTAATGTGTGAGGTCTAGGAAGAATTATATAGCTGAAATACATTATAGTTTCTGTTCTGTGTAACTTGTGTCGAGAGAGAGAGAGAGAGAGAGAGAGAGAGAGAGAGAGAGAGATGCATACAACCCAAGGTTGGAGACCCCTTATAGTGGGTAAAAGAGTGACCATGTTTTTTCAGAAACCTGCAAGAAATAGTATGATACAATAAATACAATTTTTCTACGAGGCGAGCATGTCCCATGCTCGTAATGATTTGGATAGCTAAACGAATATATCTGACAGATAAAGGTTCTGTATGTGTCAGTGATATGGTAGTGATCTACTGATTTGGTTGATGAAGACGATTTCTGACGCCCTTAAGGGCGTTTTTTCTTTGACAATAGGTTGAATGTGGTGCCCACATGCGTAATCTTGGTATGGAATATAAATTCTCATTGTACGCATGGGTCTATGACTGGGACCTTCTCATCTAAGAATTACTGAAAGAGAAGCTTATAATGGCATGGGCCTTTGACGAATCTGGGAAAAGTGCAATGGTTGTAAAGTACGATACCATATTGACATGAAGGCTTGTGTTGTAGTCAAATTTCTGGAGGATCGATGAAATATATGGGAAATGATGATTCTCACAGTGCCACCTGAGTATGCCCCTATTGGGGTGAGGAGTCATCCAAGGTACTGCTTCCTTTTTGGAGAGTGGGTTTTGAAGTCGACAAAAAGGAAGCCTCCACCGAACGAGAGAGCCACTGATGCAAGGGACCAGGGTCTTTGATTTGATAGTTTTAACATAGGCATAATGGCGAGGGATGACTAAAAAATGATGATGGGAGTTCAGTTGCCCAAGTTCAGAGCAAAAAAAGTAGTTTGGCGGCAGTCATAACTATTTATGATGAAGGAATCCATGGAGTCGGGAGGATGTCTAGGGTGGGTATATGTTGGTTATGAATGTCGCAGTGGCTTTGCGTGAAAGGTGTGATGCTCTGAATAAGGTGACTACGGACTATTTCCATGGGAGAAAAATGGATGGATGAGTGGGGGATATTCTCAGTTTGAAATCTTTTTACACTTTCCAAAAGAATAAAAATGGGATTGGATTGTACAAAACATAGAGAAGGGTGCCCCAAAAACATGAAAATGCTCGCTTACAGATGATGTGAGGAAGGTGTTTTTTCTGAGGGTGGGGGCCCCATTGGTTGGTATCGGTGTGGGGATGATGAAGCGGATGGAAAAATATTGCAGATGGGCTATGCTGATGGAGGGATGGTAGGCCAAATGTGAAATGCTGTGGTGCGTATTCGATCTTCTTGTGAAAATGGTAGTCCGGGAAAGGGGTTTTATTTTGATATGGTAAAACTTGAATTGATGCATGGTGGATGAATGGGCATGAAGTGCTTCCTGGACTGAGGTGGTATGGCCATGGTTTCATATTTTTCTGATGCATGGTTTGCTTTGAGTGATGGAGACTGTTGTGGCTCATTTTCAATTTTGTTTATTATATTTTTCAAAATACAAAAAAAGCATATGTGGTAGAAAAGGTAAAATTTTTGTATGTCGAAAAAGAATTTTGATTTATATGTTGGTGTATTAACATTATATGCGGAGATGTGAAGGTGGGTCGAGTTGGGCTTATTCACAAGCTCAGGAGAGACTAGTGCTACATAATAACGAATAAGCTCAAGAGGGTTACACTGTGGAGAAAAACAAATTAATAATCAATATCGCTTATTCGTTAAAGGAACATATGTGAGCCTGTTGAATGAAATTGTGTTCATTATCGAAGAAATCATATAGATTTCCTGAGGGTAGAGAAATGGCATATTTTCCTTAAAGGCTCAAGAGTTTTTGAAGAAGCGTAAAGGGGGAAAATCAACAGTGAGGATCAAGTCACATAAATGATAGCGATGGAACGGTCACATAATTCAGTTGGTGCATATCGCACATCGATGATTTTTTGTCTTTATTGCTAAGTATTTGCACAACAAGTGATTTAAGTTGCGATTCTATAAAGATGAGAGGTGGTGATGTAATGCGAAGTATATCGCACATCGCATGTGATAAGGTTTAGCAACGATCATAGTAATTGGAAGTTAGTAAAGGTGTGGAGTGCGACAAAGAGCCTAGATGCGATGTAGTTTCAAAGGTGGACTCCAAAGGATTTCAAATCCAGATGTAAAGCATTTCTCGTGTTAAAATCACATCGGAGGAGGATAAGAAGGATTATAACATAAAGTCGGTGAAACGCCGAAATGTGATAGAAAGCGGATGCGATGCATTATTCAGAGGTGAATAGAATATATTTCATGTCTAAGTCTTGTGGCGGTTTATGAAGAGAAGGCTGAACGTGGGAGTAGACTCGGGTGGAAAAAGACATGATGCTACATGCAAAAGTCTTAAATGTGGTTACGCCTTGATAATGGAAGCAAGTTTGAATGCGGGAAGAAAGACTCGAGTATGTGACCAGACACAGAGGAAAGGAGAAGAGAAGACGAAACGTAGCAGGCACGAGCAGAAGAGGTAGAGTCAAGTGGAGATGAATTTATGCAGAATGTTAGGACATCACAACCAAAATGAAAGGAGACACATCAACAACAAATCAGATCTAGCAAATAGATTGATACTTCTAATTTTATTTTTCTTTCTTGTTAAAATATTGATATTGTAATGAAGTCTTTAATTGCAATGTAATAGGTAGTTTACACAGTTTTAGGAAGTTTGATTAGTTACAAGAAGTTCCAGTAGTTAAAAACTGTTTTTGTATGTATTTAAACAAATGAGTAAGAAAGAAGGAGGTTCCAAGTTTTGGACCTCTGGATGAATAATTTTTTTTTACTTAATTTTGTGAGAAATTAATGGAAGAAGATCAAGTTTCCCGCATCTGTTGATGTTGATTTGTCTTTCCAGTTTCATTCTGTGTGTATTCTTCTTTGAATGAAGTGAAGTAAAGTAGCTGCCTATCTCTTTATTACACATGTAAGTAAAGAGTTAAATAGCCTTAATATGCGCTCCTTCACTCCAACTATTCTTTCTACACAAATTTCTTTTGAAGTTTAAAGTGATAGATTATGTTTTTAAACATATCATTTTGAGTTTCCCTTCCAGTTCTTCTTTTCACTCAGATATCAACAGTTAATGGAATTGTGAAGTCTTTCATTAAATCAATTATTGAGGGTATTAAAGAATTAATTCCAAAGGTATTAAAAAAAAACCATCTGACATTATAAGTTTTGTGACTTATATTTCTAAAATGTCTTAAGCACTGATTCCTTACCATAGCCAAGGGATTGTCTCTTAAGATACAACAGTCGCCATGGAGGGGGAGGATCTATGGACCAACGAGGATGTTCATCATATGCAATATGGGGAGATGATAAACATGGTCGAGTGTTTCGAACCTATGGTTGGTTTCTTGAGGAGAAATGATGTTAGGATATGCAGAGTTTCTCTGGGACTTTATCATGCTGAGGGTAGAATGATACCTGCTCTAGAACCTTCGGTGCATGGGGAAATAGATGGTTTGTTGTGTTGTACAACACCTGCAACAAAATACCCCAAGTGAAAGCATCTTTCTCATTCAAATATTATTGACAACATGTACTAAATGAATAGAGGATAAGAGATGGCATACCTGTTGAAACTAGAAAAAATATTTTTTCAGAGGTGTGAATGTGTGGAGCCTCCTTTGGGCATTATGAGGTGCTGATCACTGTGGTTCTTTCAGTTCTGAAATTGGGTCCTCTTCATCCAATGCTTCCAGCTTGCCTTATCTCGATGCGAGACTAAATGATCAGATAACAAGTGTGTTACATATTAAGAAAGGCCCTGCATAGTTACCTCCAACTAGAGTGCTACAAGAACTATCCTACATCGCTCAAGGATGTTATGGATAAGGTGTTAGCCTTAGAGGCCTATGATATAGATCATAACCTTATCAAATATGATTTCAATATTTATTCTTTTGAGTCTCATGCTATGATTGACCTTCCTAGGCTGTAAAGGGATAAGAACCATGAGCACAACGTTGTAGGGGATGGTGTAGTAGAGTCATCACATATTGGCATTGTATCATCTACTACATAGCCACTGGCTTCCCCAGCATAGCCTCCTGAACAATAATAACCACCCATCTAGATCTTACAGCGTAACCACCAAACCTCATAGCCTTTCTGAGCTCTCGTTATGGTCCTTCAAATTTTTTATAAAGGGTGACATATAGGCCAATATGGCTCATTTCAACTCATTTATGACATTTGAGTGTTTGATATTTTGAGAGGTTAGAGGTTGTTGCTGAGCTTTTCTTGCTGTTGCGGTCAACCTGTGCACCCGAGATTCACGCTACTAGAGTCAAGTAGGCTCCATAACGTCCTGCATTTATTTTTTTTAGTGTGACTGGGCAGGTGTCCGAACAAACTAGGGTACAAAACCCTAACAATTTTTTTCCTTAACCACGCGGGTGATCAAGACACATGCATGGAATATCCGTGCGAAGCTGAGGATTTGTGCTCAAATTCCATTCATGTCAGTGTTTTCTGCACGCGGCCTTCGCACCTGTCTAAAATACATGCATGCAGTCAGCATGCCTCTTGGAGAAATAGGCGCGCTGAAAAGCCAAGGTTAGCTTTGGATTTTTTTTGGAAAAATTTTCAAATTTTTTTGGTGTTTTGATGTCATTGATGTGTGTCTTTTTGGTGATAGGATTTTGTGGAGGGAGAGAGACTAGCATAACCTCCGCATGGCTATGGCACAAGATGCCAATCAGGGAAAATTTTAAGAACCCCCCTAAATTTATATGTATAATAAATCGGCGAATCCCCATGATACATAAGAAAAATGGAAGACGATTTTATTAATAATATAATATGTATATATAATTTTTTTAGCGGATCTCTCACGAGATTATATTATCTTGTAAAATCATGGAGAATCACGAGTACAAATGGTGAATCACTAGTACAAAATGGTGGATCATTGTCTAGCTGAGTTCAGGGTGCTGGTTCCAATGAAGATATGGTAGTTAAACCAGGAGTTGAAGGAATCGAACCATCGAGACCAAGCATGGCACATGGTGACTCGTGAGGGAAGTAGTTCTCGTGCAATTTGGAAAACACGTTCTTCTAGTTCTAATAAGCGTAGTGTTGTTGCTCATAATACTACTAGCACTGATATTGAGGTTGGAGAGGAGTTTGAGGAAGCATGGAAGGTAGCAGTGGTGGAGAATTACAAAGAGAACCCCATGATGGGCTCCATTTTTCCCTTTGGTATTTGGCCTGTAAGATCTTCTGTCCATTAAACCAACAATCAACTTGAATGAGTTGATTAGGTACGAGTCAACTTAGACTAATCTTCAAAACTATGCTTTGCACTATCCCATATTTATCACACTAATGCTACACAACATTGTGCATTTGCACCAAACTCTCATGCATGCACACAAAATTTTCATTAACATCTATAACCCTAACCAACTGAGAATTGATCAACAATTTGCACCAAAGTTTGTTATAGTGTTGAAAGTTCATAAGAAATTTAGATCCATGGTACCTTAAATAAATTTTGAGATAACCTCCAGTAAACAGTAAATCTCTACTACAATGTGCTATGCCAAAAGACAAACTTACAAGTAGCTAGCATTAGTTTATAAACCATTAATGAGAAAATTTGAATTACAGTTCTCATTTCAAGTCCTTGTAAGAGTACACATAAAATATTGCAATTTGCCTTTTAGTTCTTTGTCTCCATTTACATTTTATACATACAAGGAGTGAAATCATTCGTTTAACTTTCAATCATCTGATGTTCCATTACTAATCAATAAACATGTATATAGAGAATAATGCATCATGGAGATAGGGTTTTCCCTCCCTAGATAAGGTTGACAAGCATCTCCACTTTGGCTTTGATATCACACAGAATCTATATCCTTCCTATAAATATTCGTCTTGGCCGAGAATGTAAACAAGAATCCATAACCATTTTCATAATGAGAGAGCCCATAAAGTAACTAACTCTTTGCTCAAGTAGGTGAGGTCTTGATGCTAGAGCTCTGCTAAATTATTGTAAAACACTGAAATTTGAAGTAAAATATTTACTTTAGTTTGACGAACAAGAAAACATGTTGAGCTAAGCATCCTTTTTCATTTGAAAATATAAGTCATTTGTAAACAATAAATCTCTGCTACAGTGTGCCATGCCAAAAGACAGACTTACAAGCGGCTAGCCTCAGTTTATAAACCATTAATGAGAAAATTTGAATTACAGTTCACATTTCAAGTCCTTGTAAGAGTACACATAAAAGATTTCAATTTTCCTTTCAGTTCTTTGTCTCTATTTAAATTCTATACATATAAGGAGTGAAAACCTTCATTTAACTTTCAATCATGATGTTCCATTACTAATCAATAAACATCAATAGAGAGAATTACATTGCCTTTGATTTTCCAACATGGTATCAGAGCTAAGGTTGACAGAAGAAGGCTTGAAGATCACTGATGTTGGCATATTTTGAAGATATCTCCAATGGCAAAAAGATAAAATGATGTACTATAGCAGATTCTGGCAAGCATTCAAATATAGTAATGTGATTGAAGTAGTAATAGGTTCTCCACAAGAATTACATTCTCTTCTACAATTTAAAGGATCAAATTACAAAAATTCCAAAGAGCTATGTTTTAAAGGGATTAAGGATAATCAAAAGATATGTAAGGTGTGCAATCTGAGTTTTGAGGTGATAATTGTGGTGCTACAATTTAAGACCATAGTTAGCTTTCTTATCCAATAAGACCATTTATGTATGACGACTCTTCGAAGGTGCACAATCTAGAAAGAAATAATTGATGGAAAAAAACTACATCTATACAATGATCTAGAGTTGGAGGCCTTTTTCTTGATGCAAAGGGAAAAAATTTGACATGTAATGTCTCTAAGACAATACATATGCATGAATACTCAAATTACTTTCTTTGAGCTAGGCCATGACAACGACATGTGGGTTAAGCTTAAAAATACAAACTACTAAGAAGAGTATAATATTATACATCCAACAAGAGCAGATCTCTCCTCAAGAGAACCTCACATACCTTAGATGAGCAGAACTAAACAGGAAAAAAAGTAAGAATGAGGTTTTTGTCTTTGTCTTTTTTGATATTGGTTTCGCATAGGTTAAAGGAAGAGCATCTGAGTTGAGAGCCTAATCGCTGGACCAAGAAGTCGAGTTTGTATCTCTGATATGAAATGATGAAAATTATCATAGGGCCAAGTTGTTAGGCCATCCTTATCTCTGTTCCATGAATAAATTTAGGTCCGAAAATCTAGATACAATCTAGTGTAGGACCAAGTTGCAACAGGGCTGTTGTAGGGTTCTTGTGCTTGGTTTGAATGCAGGTTAGCAGGTTGCATAAGTACCTGGGTAGAGTAAGACTTTCAGAGAGGGATGAAGGTAGATAGAGACTGTTAATAAGGTTACAAGGGTGCTTGGTTCGTAGAGGAAGTCTGCTAGGTTGGAACGTTGTTCCTAAAAGCGCTGGAGCATGAGTTTGAAAATCTTCCAAAGTGTGAAACATCACAAGTAATTCTGTGTTACATCCGTTGAGGAATATCTTTGAAAATATTTGTGGGAAACTAAACTGCTATAGGTATCCTTTTGAGGAAAAAAAGGGTGCAAAAATAGGCTAGAAGGTGTCTTATAACCCAACGTATGGAAAGACTTGATAGAAGAAGGGCAACCATAGTCTCTTGAGCAGTGGAGGCCAAGTTGGCAGGACTGTAACAATGGTTACAACATGCCCTAATTAGAGGTCTGGTTTTTGAAGCAAGAACACAAAACCAAGAACAAGAATGATAAGAGGAAGTTGAGAAACAAGGTATGTTTCTCTAATATATTGGTTTGTTTGTTAAAGAATGGTTTTTAAAGAGCACTTGTGGACTGTTGAAAGGCCCAAGTATTGTAATGTTTGAAGAATTAAGTCTGTATTAGAAGGAAACTATTATGAAGCCCTAAGGAAAATGATCTCTAGAATTCAAACTTTGTTGTATGGGAAGATGTGTGAATTCACTAAGCACACTGAATGTGGAAGTTATTTAATATTGTATGAGCTATTGATGATGCCTTAACTTGTGTGACAAAGTAGTAGTCTTGACTCTTGTCACTATGTAAGGACATTTCTAGAAGACCCTATGAACAATATATCTTGTAACAACAAAAGTATTGTTGAAGGACAAAATTGCAAGTCCTTGTTCTAAAATGTCAGAGATATAGGGCAGATCCTTTAGAATAGTTGGATTATTGGACTGTATGAAGGAAAAACTAAAAACCCTAGTTCTGTGATTTGGAGCAACATATCAATGATTTGGGGCAACTATTTGAAGACCCTATGAGTTGGAAATCTTGAAGGAGCAGGATAACAGCTAGAGGTAAGGATTATTTATGACAATGAAGCTATGTTGACTAATGAAGAATGATTGGAAAGGTTAGCCAAGTTGTGGATTGGCTAGCCTCGTGATAATAAGTGTGTTGAAAGAATTGTGTGATGGACTATCTTCAAGGCAGGAATTAGTGGAGATCACATTTAAAGAGAAATTTCAAATTTTCTCTTGGTACGTTGTGTCAAGAAAGGGCCCAACATGGAGTACAATTCACTGAAATACCATGGGACATTGATGAACACCTGAAAATGAAAAATAGAGAGAATAATAATTAAGATGCAATTTGTCTATTTGATAAATTGAGTATAATATCCTCACACTTATAGGGCCCAACAAAATCCCACACTTGTAAACTGAATATAGAAAAAATACTTAATTACATATGGAATACTTGACAATTAGCAAGATTGGAGAAATTCTTCAACATTGTACTTGAAATCAAATCATTTTGAATTCTGGAAGAGGCAACGACAGTTGGAAGTCACAACCCAAAGGTAGTATGTTTGAGAATTTGTAGTCTACAATTGATGAGATTGGAATTTAAGTCCTAGAAAGATAAAATAGTCCATTACTATACTTCATTCATAGAGTGATTTCATTTTCTTCAAATTTTTGGGATAAGATAGAAAGAAAGGGTTTTATCCGTAAGTTTCTTGTGAAAAGCCTAATTCTCTCACTGTATTATGTGATAGTGCAGGCTACCTTAACACAAGGGGTTATATCTCAATTGGTTGTCACCATATTGCTGAGATTTTTTTTAGTTCCATACTAGCAGGTGACTTGTTAAACCTCGTTGGGTAAGGTGCAATAATATATGCCAATGGGATTATTTTGGAATCTAGGTACCATATTCAAATGTGATGAAGCATCCTTGAGTTTCCCATGAGATTTCCCTTTGAAACAATAAGATAGAAAGAAAGGGTTTCCTCCGTAAGTTTCTTGTGAAAATCCTAATTCCCTCACTGTATTATGTGACAAGGGAGGCTACCTTAACACAAGGGGTTATATATCAACTGGTTGTCACCATATTGCTGAGAATTTGTTTAGTTCCATACTAGAAGGTGCCTTGTTAAACCCCGCTGGGTAAGGTGCACTAATATATGCCAATGGGATTATTTGGGAATTTGGATACCATCTTCAAATGTGCTGAAGCATCCTTGTGTTTTGAAACCAGCTCCAAAAATAGAAGAAAAGAGATATCAACACCTTATAAATAAGCCAATTCGAGGGGGAAATCTCCAATACATTACATGAATGAACAATTCTTGGATGATACAAATGACAAACCCTCCTTTCTATATATAGGAGTCCATGGGGCCACAATGTAATCCTATCCGACCTAATAATAATAATGTAAGGGCACAATAATAACAATATGGGGGTTACATGGGTACAACAATAACAATAAGGGGGGCTACATTAACATAATAAGGGACTACACTATTAATATAGGGACTTAACATTCCCCTCTCCTTCAAACAAGCGTTGTCCTCAATGCTTGATTATTTCTTGATGCTTCTGTATAAAATTCTCATCCTCCCATGTGGAATCTTCTACAGGAAGGTTTTTCCACTTGCTAAGATACTCTGAAATTTATCATACTTGTCGAGTTCTTGTTTCTGTGATTGCTTCAAAACTTCTTTCGATGTGATGTTGATCTTCTTGTTGTTTCATTAGATTCTGCACCAAAGTTAGGTTATCCTTTGATAGTTGGAGAACTTATTGTTGATGCTCGATGTGATTTTCCACTAATTTATCATCCATATTAGCTATTATTTGATCCTTAAAACCATCCAACTTAGCCTCCATTTCTGCTTTTAAACCATCTATGTCATCTTTGGTTACTCTTCGTAAAATCGAAATTTTTTGCACTTGGTACCGTAATTTTGATATCTCATACTGCAATTCTTCCTCTTCATGCGTCATAGTATAGCTTTTTGAGGTCTTAATGGGTATGAAATTATTTTTTTTAAGCATTATAGAACTCAATACTGATAAAAATTCTAAAATATGCCCTTGGAATCACTTCAAACTGCTTTTTCAAACAAACATTATGCAATTTTAAAAACCAAATACACACCTTTTTCTTGCTTTTGAGGATATCGATATTGAAACTGAATTAGCTCTGTGATTTTGGATCTTCAATATCTGAAATTTAGCTTTGAGGTAGCCCTCTGAATCCTATTTCAAATGCCAAAAGTTTAACCTGATTTTGACTCTTCAAGACGAAGTTATGTCCAATCTCCCACAATGACCTAAGTATGGACTAGTTCAGTAGAGTGAACTTGTACGACTTGCCACGTGTCACTGTTTCCTTCTTTGGATCTGAAATTTATATATGGGAAACTAGAATCCATTTACTTGTGGCCAATTTTTACATAATTTCAATCAGATGCTTAGAGAGAGAGTTATGACGTTTTTCCCTCGGTCACCTCTTTGAGATGAAATTCGGGAGCCTGAACAAATCCTAACTTCCACAGATCATATCTCCACAAATGTTGTGAACCAAGATTAGAAAATTTCACAGGAGTTTCTTCAGGATTTCAGCTTCGCTCTGTGAAAATTTCAGCTTCTGAAACCTCATAGAAAAATATTTATAGTGAAAATTCCGCGATGACCTGTTTAGGTTAAATTCAGGAGCCTGCAAAAAGCCCTAACTTCCACAGATTATATCTCCGAAAATATTGTGAACCAAGCTCTGAAAATTTGCGAAGGTGTTCCTCAGAATTTTGGCTTCACACTCTAAACATTTTAGCTTCATAAACTTCATAGAAAAAGAGTTATAGCGCAAATTACACGATGACCTGTTTGGAGCAGCGAAACCCTAGAATCCAAAGCTCTGATACCAAATGTTGTGAAACCAACTCCAAAAATAGAAGAAAAGAGATATCAACGCCTTAGAAATAAGCCACTTCGAGAGGGAAACCTCCAATACATTACATGAATGAACAATTCTTGGATGATTCAAATTACAAAACCTCCTTTCTATATATAAGGTCCGTGAGAGCCTGATGTAATCTGGTAGAACACAACGTAATCCTAGCCGACCTAACAATAATAATGTAAGGGCACAATAATAACAATATGGGGGTTACAGGGGTACAACAATAACAATAAGGGGGGCTTCACTAACATAATAAGGGACTATACTATTAATATAGGGACTTAACACCTTGGGTTTCCCATGAGATTTCCCTTTGAAACAAAAACAATGACCATTACGTTGACCATGAAAAATAAAACCCTTGAGGGAAGATTATGACCATACAAAGAGATGACTATATACGCTCCTCCATCTCTAAACCATGTAATTTTGGGTGAAACAAAGATCCACTGAGATTTAAAAAACTATGATTCAAGAAACAAAATTGGAAATGCGCTGATATAAGAAAAAATTGAGAGAAGTGTTTTTCACTTATTGAAATACCACACAAATATGTGTTAACTCCTCATACCTATCACCATTGCATAGGATCTCTTAATCAATAAGGAAAAATAAAATAACAATTGGAGGACATAGGCACCAGAAACAATAGCTTATAGTCATTTCACTGGTAAGATTGACATAGTGTTAAACTATTGACCAGGTTTCCAGTCTCGCTGTGGTCTGATCTGACACACAAATGGTAGGAACCACAGAAATACATAGGCCCAGTGGAAGCCTCGAGTGATTTTGATGAAGTAGATATCCTTCATGCACCTGAGCCAAAGGAAGACCATTCCTTGCAGTGTAGCCCATTTGGACATGTTTTTTGAAGCCTTTCGAAAGGGAGAAAGGCAAAGGAAAGAAAATGTCCATGTACTCATTATACATAATGTTTTGTAGGAATACTATAATCTATTTCATTTTCACAGTACGAGTAACTAATAACTGAATGTCCTAACTCAAATATTTTGTGGGAAACTATTGTATTTTTTAATACAAAATATATAAAACCAAATTTTCCTAAAGAATCTCTATTAGATTCCTATATAAAAGGAACCTCTCTGTAAAATATATATTGTAAATTTTAGCCTTTTTCAATCTGGGCTGAAGATATATGTAATTTGACACCATTTGAAACTAGCAACCATATGTCAAGTAATAAATATCTAGAGATGCATCAGAAATTCCAATTTTTGGTGTGCCAAAATTCTCAAAACACCAAATCTACAAGGATATCTAACATCATCCTTCTGATCATTTATAGTCATTTAGATAGATTTTTCTAGGCAAGCTCGAAAAAGTTAAAATCATTTGTGTTTTGAGCAGTTACAGACATTTATTGCTCCCATCTCTGGGTAGTTATCTTGAAAAAGTGCAAGAATTTGGTTTGATGCAGCTCTCAATTCTCTCTTAAGAATATTCTTAAGATCTATGATCTGAATCATGGCATTGACACCACCAGGCTTGAAATCAAGGAGCTTGATGCCCTTCTCCAGAATTTGGACCCTCCATCTCAGAAACTTCTTCAGCTTCTCATCGTCTCTAAAGATCTTCTGGTAGAGCTCCTTGTCTTGAAAAATCCCATAAGCAATGTAGCACACAGGGTGGCCCACTTTATCATAACAATGCATGAAGGTCACTGAATTCAGATTCTCATCAAATTTCAGATCCTCTTCAAATATAGTGTCAGATCCAAATGCCTTCCTCCATGCCACACTATTCTACAACATGATGAATGCATAATTCACCCTGAAATCTCTGGCACGGAGAAATTTCAGAAGTATAACATCAGTGTCTAGGTCAAATAAGAAAGGGAACCCACTAAGGGTGCATTAATGTAGGTGGAAGGTTCAGATTGATCATAATTTTTTCTCACATTATTAAGCCTATCCATGTTGTCTGGGCCTTCCACCATAGTTCCCACCAAGATGTTGGGACTGGGTGCATTGCTGTATAGATATTGGAAGCCTTCTTTTCAGGGAATGGGTTAAGGATGATTGGCCTTGGAGGGCAGAGAAGAGACTCTGTGATGAATACGTTTTGGATAGAGGGAACCATATCCAACCATGCATGACATCCTCATAGGATTATCTCCCAGTATGTAATCAACCTTCATCAACACAAAATTGATTTAGATCCTGCATACATTAATAAATTTTTGAAATAATAGGAAAATTAAGCATTGGGCTATTATGAATCTATACCTAGCGTTTTGCAAGTGCTCTTAACCTGTGAGGAGTGACTATCAATGTCCCACCACAAGTTACTATTTGTTTGGAGGAGCTCAAGTATTTTGCATATGTAGAGGGCAAGAAGAAAGAAGATGTAATGTATTGCAAATTAGTATCCTGTAATGTGTAAAGAAGACCTCTTGCTCACACAACAACATATAGTGTTAAATTTAGAAGAAGAGAGAGCAAGTGTACTATATTTCAATGCCAGTAAAATCTAAGAGATCACCTGAAGTATGTTGAGCATGTGAATAGGGTGTTCCAGGTAGAAGATAGAAAATAAAATTGTCTGCATGCCCTTTGTATTCCTGAAGAGAGTGCACATTTCATATCAAGAACCCCTGCACACAAACAACATGAATACAATTAGTCATTTACAAGAACATCCACTAGACAATCAAGCTACCCAAAAAAGTCTCCCTGTATTAATTACAATAATAAAGAGTTATTTGAATATTAAAATATATTAAGGAACTGATTTTTGAACTTATGAGGATTGTAGATTCCAAGAATATCTAGGAATCTGACTGTCACTAGAAAGGTCAAACAATTGACCCTCTTGTAACCATCAGATTTCAAGATATTCTGGGAATCTGCAATCAACATAAGAATACCTTGCTACTAAATGTCCACTTCTACCTTCCATGCTTCCTAAAAAAGCCTCAGTTTCACCCTGAGCAATCTGGAAAGAATCATAATAAGCTGATGTGGTTCCTTTGGTTACACCAACATTGGTGGCATGGTTAGATGTTTGTGGAACCAACATTCTAATCTCCTTAGCATTATGATCAACTCCCACTGTTCTTCCCAGGTCAACGAACTCAGCTCCGCCTTGGCATCAAAAGTGTAATTTCATAAAAGGAATGTCGATCTCATGCCAATAGGCCTCCTACGATGAATGCGCAGGAACCTAGTACATAAACCATTTTTCTCTTCGCTTAGCTACCCAGGGTTTATTTCCCTTTCCAAATATCAATAATTCTTTTCCAAAAGAAATCTATAATAAGAAAAATATTTTACTATATTCTAAAAGGTGAAGATGTCGAAATCATGCCACAAAGTGAAAGGAAATAAAATATCTTTCCTCAAACCACCAAATATATAAAGAAAACAATAATGATTATAATAATAAAACTAGATCTATCGATCTATGCATGATATGAGAACCATAAGCATTCAAGGGACTAAAAATATCTTTGACCAAAACAAACCAAAAATTTCAAACTCAACAAAATCCTCTAAACAAGCAACAAACAAACCACTAAAATTTTCAAAGATATCAAAGGTAGACATCAACACAATTTCATGTACTTGAATAAGCCCATTGTTGCTTAGCGTTAGAATTCTTAAATTAGTTATTTATCATTAAATAGTAGGACACTATCCATGTGAAAAGAAAAAGGTCCCAACTTCATCAAATCCGACTTCATTTCCAATCAAATATCAAAACTAGCTTCATTTTCAATACCAATATAAAATCACACATTTTCCAAATATCAATAATTATTTTCCAAGAAAATATAAAACTCGAAACTCAGCAAAATTCCCCAAACACAAGCAACATATATACCATTAAAATTTTCCAAGATGTTAGAGCTAGACATCAAGGTAGTTTAATGTACTTGAATGAGCCCATTGATGCTTTGCGTTAGTCTTGTTAAATTAGTTATTTATCATTTAATACTAGTTAGACACTATATATGTGAAAAGAAATAGGTCCCAACCTCATCAAATCCAGCTTCATTTCCTGTCACAAATAAGAAACAAAATATGTAAGGATTAAATATGAAACATGAATCTTAAAATAACACACATGAAAGAAATGTAGCTGCAATGTTACAATGAAAAATAAAAAATATAGAACCCATTTTTTCCTAAATTTGACATATAGTAATCTTGCATGATCAACGAAACATGTATACCAAAATAAGAGTCCTAGGGTATTTCAATTTCCCAGTTCTCATCTTGGCCATAATTTTCTACATTGTGAACATGATCTTCTCTAGATGTACTGTCATTATGAGCCTCTAAAACATTATGTTTTGTATCAAGTTCATTAGATAAATTTGTTATATTGTTTTCTCCCCTTCTATCACAATCTGATCGCCAAAGCGCTAGTGCTCTTTCATATAAAAAATTTTTAATGTCATACTTTGTTACATATAAT
Organism: Pinus albicaulis; assembly: GCA_034641835.2. Taxonomy (NCBI): domain Eukaryota; kingdom Viridiplantae; phylum Streptophyta; class Pinopsida; order Pinales; family Pinaceae; genus Pinus; species Pinus albicaulis. The sequence continues at coordinate 616,591,123 of CM076580.1, forward strand.
ATTAAACATGTATCCACATGTTTATCACGTTTGTTCCTCAACTTTGACTTCAAGAATGATAGTGCACTAAACATTCTCTCATCCTCCACTGATCCCAAAATCATGGTTTGACACAAATATGCTAATTTGAATTATTCTGATATGTTTTCTTGCAGGTATTGAATAGCACTTAAAGTATTCCATAATCTTGTTATAGCACCAATTTCATTAGGGTTCTCCAAAAAAAGATATTGCTTCTATTATCACTGCAGTAAATTCTTAAGTTGTGGGATTTTGGTTTTTAGTCAAAGAATACTAGAGGTAACCACAAACCTACTTCAAACTCTAGGATCTAGCCTTCCTAGGGTTCATAGAGGGCTCTCTCTTTCAAGTTTAACTTTGTATTAATTTGTGAATATTAGGCTAGCTATTAAAGTGCAATTTTGGTTTGGTTTTGTTGGATTTGGTGGGAAAATTTCACTTGGAGGGTAGATAGAGGGACATCTACTTGTCCATTGGGCTATGGAGTCTAAGTCAAGCTAACAGAACTAGGATCAAGGCCTAAAAGGTCAAATGTCTTCAGGGAAAGATAGATAACCCTTGGAGATCTTGAAAAATTTGTTTTTGAGATGGTATGATCGGGATAAAGGGCACTTAAGGATCCTTTGATCCGAAAAAGGGAAGTAGTAGATAGAGGTCAAACAGGAGAGGGAGAAATTAAGGGTTCCATACACCGAAAATCAAAAGAAAACAAAGAAATGATAACTAGTTAAAAATAGGGTGCTATTAACATGACCTGTAGTAATACTCCTAGTTATACATTTAGATTTAGAATTAAAACATAGATGTATGCATGTAACAAAAGAAGATAATAATGAAAAGTTTTAGAGAGTACTTCACTCCAGATAGCTTATCACAATGATCCTAAAGTATGATGCCAAATAGTTGATCCAGTCTTCTACTCAAAATCGAAATCCAAAGCCTTCAAGTCAACAAAATATCTATAGTAATCTCCAACAATTTTATTCCACACAAAAATACTTCAAAAAGGTGAAGTATTTATACATAATGTTTTACAAAATATCCTAGATGACTTCTAGGAATTAACTTAGGAAAATAAAATATCTTACAACAATAATAGTGACAGCTGCTTAACAAATTAGCAAGCTGTCCTATTTTATTCAAAAGAAATAGAAACTATCTTAGGATAAGAAGCAGCTGGCTACTTATGCGTCTTCTTTGCTAGCTCTTTAGATATTTTTTAGAATCTAAGCTGCCTTCACTGATACTTTTTCTTACTGATACTCTTTCATTCCGGATACTCTTTAACCTTCAGTCAAACTGCTTTACAGCTGTAAAATCTGTTTTGACAATGAAATCAACGAACATATTTTTTCTTTTTCATTTGTTTGTCTTTCATTCTGCATAATAGATCAGTCAATGCTTGCCAATCCTCATTTTTAGGAATTTGAATATTTTTGAGTTTCCTAAAATTCTCATCAGCTTCAGTGTACCTAGAAAATGTGGGCTTGATGAAAAATAAGTGCTTGATCTCATACTGCAAATAAAACAAATCTTCAAAACTTTTCAGTAATACTTTTCCTGTGGGAATGCCTTGAACTGTTGGCTTATTCACCTAATCCTTGGCATATTCTCTTATCTTCTTGTCATAATCATTTTGAGGCATTAACTTATCATTAATAACCATGATATCAGGAAGTCCTTTTTGTCTTAAGTTGGTGATCTTAACCATGAATCTGGTTATAGCAGTATTCATACCTTCACATTTCTCTTCAAGTTGCTTCACGAAATTTATTTTGGTGGTGACTTTCCTAATTTCTAGGATAGTTGCTATCCTGTCATTGAATTTTAGTTCTTCTAGTTCCTGTTTATTCTTGTTGTTGAGGAAATTGATTAATCTTACAGCCTGTTCTAGTTTATCAGCCAAACTTGCTTGTGTCTTTTGGATTTCTGCTTGGGGTCTGGTTGAAGCTGCAACATTTGGTTTATTGACTCTGCAGTGATGGTAAATTGGACCTCTTTATTTGCATTCACAATAGCTCCTTGTTCAGGAATATAGTACTAGTGATATAATCTGATAATTTCTTGACAAGGGTGAGTCAGAGGGACTACATATTTGGGCAGAATGGATTCCCAAATATGAACTTCTTCATGATCATCTAAAGGTTTATCAAAACACCAGTTATGGATATCTAACAAATTGAATTCAAATATGGGATCGACTATTTTGTAGTCAATATCAGCTAGGGGGATATGCTCAATATTAACAACTGGGGGCTGTAATGGATTAACCACAATTGCAGTATTTGGATTTATGGCAGGAGTAGGTTTAGGAGTGTTAGAACCTTCAAGATTGTTTACACTCTGTTTTTTAGGCATCTTGATTGGCTTCGGCAAGTTTAAATAGTTTGCAGAGGCAATTTTACTATAGCAGAGGCTTGCTTAGGAAAATTTAGCAAAATAGAGTCCCTTTTTGGATTTTATGCCCAATTAGGTTTAACAAGAGAAGTTTTGAGGCTTTTAAATTGGTATAAAACTAAAAACAGGGGTTTTCTGAGTTTTTTGACGGAAAAAATGGGCTAAAAACTCTGTTGAAAAAGGTTTACAGAAGATTAGGGCACCTGCAAAGGATTTTTGGCCTTTTAGAGCTTGAAATTGATCATTAGACTGTAAAAAATTGATAAATTTCCTTGAAAATACCGCGCAGTAGACTAATAGGGTTTCTGGGGAAATTTTTCCAGAGTTTGGCCTGTTTTTTGGACTTTCGGGCAATTGAATTAGTCAATTTATTAACTTGTAAAAGTTTTTCTTTCTTTAAAAATGGTTTTTCAAATTGGTTGCAGGTTTAAAACTCAAAATAATACCTTTTTGAATGCAGGTATCAGATTTAAAAGGGTTTCTTCAGTTTCTGGCTAATTTGATAACTTTAGCAACTTATCTGGAGCAAGTGTAGCTCCTCAACTATCTTCACGGGTGTGTCTTGGGAGAATTCAAAGGTTTTGAGCGTTAAAATGGCAACCAGGGGCTTTAGCAGGTTCATACAGTGAGGGAAGCAAAAAAATGGTTAAACACAAAAGATAAATGAATTAAAAAATTAACCAAAGGTTTCATTAAAACGTATGAATTTGCATTGAATGCAGGTCTTGTTTGGCGGGAGGTGGTTTCGAAGTTTGAATGGACAAAAACTGCAAGTGATTATTGCGCAGATGTCGAGCAGTAAGTGGTTTCAATTCCAATCCACATGATCCAATGAGGGAATGCCACATAGAGGGGAGAGAAATGGGTGAAACCACCCATTTCGTGTGGCTTTGGTTGTCGGGCGGTCTTGCATCTTTTCTATGCGATATTGTTCTCCGACTGTTAGATCAAAAGGTTTAAAGCGAACGGTCGCGATTGTTTTGAGAGCTGCATTGAAGTGGAAAGGTGGGATCAGGTCTGATTATATGAAACGAAAGGGTTAATATGTGGCAAGGGTTATATGGTTTAAAACATATATAAAATTGTTTTAATAATGGTATAGGTGGGGTTAACGTTTTTATATAAAACCTTTGTTAATTGTTTTTAATAAAACATACGCAGGTGGGTTAATATATATTATATAGTGTTTTAAACCTTTTTCGATGGTTTAAAGATTATAGGGGCAGAATACATGAATAATGATATTTTTTAGACCAAAGGGCTTCATACTTTGGGTTATTTATTTGCGCACATGGGATAATATACTTTGGTCAAAACTTTATAATAATGGGTTTTTTGGGGTATTTAGATATAAGGAATTAACAAGTATGAGAGGGTATTTCTTAGGGATTTAATAGAAGTATGTTAAAGGTTAATATGAAAGGGTAGTGTAATAAAACAAAATACATATTGTCTCTAATTATAGTATAAAATCAAGCATTGATCATATTTATATTTCTTTCACTAATACTTAGGATAAATGTAATTTTGAGGGTTTTTATGAATGTTTTTGAAGGGATGAAGTTAATTATTTTAGTGTTACAATTTTACTAAGTAATAATGTGTCTTTACTTAGGAAAAAGGGGTTTTGATGTATGAATGAAGGGTAAATGATGATAAATGAGGATTTAACATAAGAACTCAATATTTTTAACTAACTAGTCATAGAGCCTTGGGTCCGGTCCCAACAAAAGTCGGAGAAATGCTCTGAGCCTGTTTGACTGATAGCTTAGAATACTGAATACTCATGGGGGATGGGAAATTAGTGATTTTTCCCAATGATGTATTATTTACATGATTTCTCCACTGCTTTCTACCTACCCAACTTTATTTCTAACGTTTTTTCTTCATTTTGCAGGTGCATTTAGGCTTGCAACCTTAAAACATTTTCTTTCAAAGCATAAAACTATCTAGATCTACCTTATTTTATCCAAGGGCTCAGATTAAACTATTGAGCTCCTTATTATTCACCACCTATCTACTGATTTTTCAAGTTCAAACTGTTTGATAAATCTTTATTCTCTATCTAAAACATGAAATTGAAAGCATGAAAAGTTAAGATTAAACTGTTTAATTGATCATAGATTATGGCATTTATTGAAATTCTGCACATAATCATTATTCTTGCAGTAAAAAGTAAAGTAGTGGCATTTATACTTGCTCACTTTTAGGTCTTATTTCATTTTTCTTTTGGGGTATATATTTTTCTAAGTCCTTTGATTTTTCTTTTAGGACTTTTTACCCTCTTTTTGATGTTTTATTATTTTTCATTTTTTTCAAATATGGGAAAACAACTTGCAGAAAGCAAGGTATGTACATATTTACAAGACTTATCAAAGTCAATTCAAAATTTTATTAATCCTATTATTATAAGACCCTAACAGTGGCTCCACATGGGGATGGCATTTCCTGGTGAAATATCAAGAACTCTGAGACTAGTAGCCTTTGAAAGTTGATTGTGATGACCCTATAAATGCTTTCTCATATCTTCAACTTATTCATATTTATTATATTTACCTTTCAAAGCTTAGGGCCTTCTCTCTGCGCTTCAAATTTTCTAAGGAAACATCCAATCCAATCTAAAATTTGAAATGTATATGTACAATGATCAAAGTGAATAAAAACTGACTATTTGTTAACTCAGGTGAGTAGTAGTGCTTCAATATTCTGCCATTAACTGGTCCTTCTTACAGATCTGTTCCATCCAATTCTTTCAGAAAAAAATCATTATTACCTCTATATCCACCAATTACATAAGGTCCTTTCCATAGAAAATCAAATTTTCCATGTTTTCTCTTCTAGAACCCCATTTTAACACTTTATCTCCTATGTAAATATCATCCTCTTTAGTCTTTTTATCATAGATTTTCTTGATCTTATCCTGAATGACTTAATATTTTATATAAACTTCTTCCCTTCTTTGTTGAAAGTGAATAGTTTGATTTATCCTCCTTTGGAAGTCATTTATTTCAACCTGTAATTCTTGGATAATTTTCATCACTGGTACACCTAGGGAGGAAGGAAAAACAACATCCATTCCATAAACTAGTTGGTAAGGTGAAGTACCAATGGATTTTTTAGTAGTAAGTCTATTTTCCCATAAGGCATTGACTAACTTCTTATTCCAAGTCTTTTTATTGTCTTCAAGTAATTTTTTGATGATATTTACAAGGTTTTTGTTTGAGGATTTAGCTAGGCCATTACCTTGGAGCTAATATGCAGTGGAATGACCTAAGGTAATATGGTATTTGTGGAAAAAATCAATCATTTTCTTGGATTTGAATTCTGCTGCATTATCAATAATTATCTTTTGAGGGCATCCAAATCTTGAAAGGATGTTGTTTTATAGGAAGGAAATAATGACAGTATTTGTGGATTGTTTGGAGAGTATGGCTTCAATCCACTTGGTAAAATAATCAATGGCTATCAAAATCCACTTATGTTGGCATGAAGAGGGAGGGTGAATTTCACCAATGAAGTCTAAACCCCATTTTTGAAATGGAATTTATGTTGAAATAGGCTTTAAAGGGAGGGGTAATAATTTCTTCTTATCCTAAAAAATTGGGCACTTATGACATGAAGTAACATATTTTTTAACATCAGCAAACAAGGTAGGCCAGTAAAAACCAGCTCTCAAGATATTATCTGCAACATTTTTCTAGTATAAATGTTCTCCACAGTCACCTGCATGAAATTCTTCAAGTATTTTGTCAGCTTCTTCCTTTAGTAAACAATTTAGTAAAATCCTGCTATGATCTCTCCAAAAAAGTACATTATCTAAGATACAAAATATTACTGCTCTAAGTTTTAAAAATCTAGCTTTGGTTCTTGACAATCCAGGAGGAGCTTGTAAGTTTTTAATACAAATATGATATCTGTATACCAAGGTGAGTGTGAAAAGGCTTCACTGATCGATGGAGTCGCCATCTCTTCCTGATCATCTACTTGAGAAATAAAATTTATGTCTAGGGCATTGTAGTTAGATTCAACCATAAGTCTGGCTAATCCTTGACCTTTAATGAGCTTGGTGGGTTTTATCTCTATGTCATATTCAAAGATAGTGGAAATCCACTTACCTCTTCGTCCATCAGGACCATCCTGAGTAAGAATGTCTTTGACTACAAAAATTGGGACATAGGAAATAATGTGTGAGTAGAGAATATAAACTCTAAAGTCTTTAACGGCCTTAACCAAGGCTAGGGCTTGTTTTTCCATAATGTTGTACTTCAAAGGGGTATCTCGAAGGGCCTTATTGAAAAAAGATATGAGTTTTTCAAATCCTTGGTCATTTTTATGTAGTAAAACTGCAACAATGGTGTGTTCTGAAGCAAATGAAAAAATCATGAAATCTTTCCTAAAATCAGGACTTATTAGGACTGGAGTTTTGGTTAAGCCTTGTTTGATAGAGTCAAATGATTTTTTAGCCTCAACATTCCATCTAAGAACTGAATCATTTTTGAGCATGTTATTTAGTTCTCTAATTATCTCAGCTAAGTTAGATATGAATCTTCTCAAAAAAATTATCTTACCTAAAAAGGCTTGTAATTATTTGATGTTTCCTGGTGGGTTGATGTTCAGAATTGCTTCTATCATAGTAGGATCTATTCTGATTCCTTCTTTTGAGATTATATGTCCAAGTAACTTACCTTATTCTAATCCAAATAGACTTTTCTTAGGATTTAAAGAGATGCCATATTTCCTACACTTAATAAAAACTTGTCTCAAATGATCCAAGTGCTCATTATCTGTTTTGGAAAACACATTAATGTCATCTAAGTAAATAACTAAGAACTCATGTATTTCCTTTGAAAAATCTATGTCCATAGCCCTTTGAAAGGTTGCTCCTGCATTCATTAGACCAAAAATCATTTTTACATACATAAAAGTGCCCCAAGGAGTAGTAAATGCTGTTTTAGCTTGGTCTTCTTCTTGAACTAGGATCTGGTTGTATCCTGAAAAACCATCTAACAATGAAATCCTTGAAGAACCTACTACCCTTTGTAATATGTGGTCCATTTTAGTTAAAGGGTAATTATCCTTTAAGGATACTTTGTTAAGATTTCTAAAGTCAACACACAATCTAATTTCTCCTGTTTTATTTTTCATTGGAAATAGGTTGGAAACCCAATCAGAATATCTAATTGGTGCAATGATCTCGGCATCATACATTATTTTAACTTCTTTTTCAATCAAAGGTAATACCACAGGGTTATTTCTTCTCAAATTCTGTTTAAATGGCTTTTGATCTTCTTTTATTGGAATTTTATGTTGGATTATGTTTGTATCATAAGATTTTAAATCTTCATAACTCTAAGAAAACACATCTTGATATTCCTTTAAAAGCTTAATGTATTTATCCTTCTCTTGTTGAGGTAAAATTTTGGACAATTTGATTATTTTTGGTTTTAACTCTGTACCAATGTTACATTCTTCTATGTCAGATCTTACTGGCTCCATTTTTGGTTTCTAGCTACATCATTGGAGTAAAAAAGATCTTCTAAGGGGGTTAAACCTTTAGGTAAAAAATTATCCTTAAGATTTAATATGTCTAATTCATCTTCAATAATTTCTTCAATCTCTACTTTCTCTAAGCTATCTATGTCAACTTGACTAAATCTAGTAGGTTTATCAAACTTTATTCTATTTACATCTAAGTTATTTAAATCTATTTCACAATCCAAATCATGATTTATTGTACAATTTGCATCTATAATACAATTTTGAAATTCTCCTTCATTGTTCATAAACTTGTAAATCTGTTCATCCTGAGAAAAAATTTGCCAATACTTAAGATTATCCAGAATTATTGGCCTATGTTTGACTTCGACAGTATATCTGTGATTAGGTTGGAATGGTAAATTGCATGTACTAGCAAAAGTTGCAAGACAATGAGCTTGTATATTTTTTTTTCTAGGTATAACAACAAACTTACATTCCAATAAATCATCAGTTAAATCTATGACAATGTCTCTATATTTTCTTAGTCTAGGATTGTAAACAGAATAAACTCCATTTAATTTTTTTTTTATGATCAAATCTGAATCTCCCATGATTAAAATTATTTTTACTCCTGAGTTCTTGATGATTTGGAGTCCTGGGATGAGGGATTCATACTCAGCCATATTGTTTGTACATTTGAAATTTAGCCTAAAAGCATGACCTTCAGAATGATTGGTCTCCATATTTTTTATCCAGACTCCTGCTCCTGCTCCTAACTTATTCACTGAACCATCAAAGTCTAAATGCCATTGAGATTCATGAAAAATGTTATCATTGTTTGGTGCTCTCTTTTTATCTACTAGTTTAGTTTGGATTTCATTTGTTTCAAAGTTACATAGGATAAAAGAATCAAGGTCAGTTGGTGTAGAGTAAATTGGGTAGTTTATAGATCTTTTAGCACTACTGACCATGTACTTCATTAATGTCTCTCTATATAACTTTTTAGGCTGGCCAAACACTGATATAGTAGCATAAGACATGTTCAATTGTAGAGATTCCTACAACTTTGCTCCCCATGAGCGAGAAAGTAGCATTCCATATTTTGGTGGTATATCAGCTACTATAATTTCCATTAATATACTCTTACCAGGCTATTGAACTAGTGTTACACACAAATCCTTGATTAAACCTAGGTATTTAACTTTACTTGAATAAAAAGAAAACAAATCTTTGTATGACCTTGTAATTTCTAGATTTAGAGTTTCCATGATGGCTTTTGGCATTATATTATGGGATGCTCCTGAATCTAGCATTGTGTTATGTAGAATTTGATCATGAACGGTAAGACTGATATAAAATGGAGGAACTGCACCATCTGCATGTTTTCCGTTTACATCTGGACCAAAAATCAACTTTGGCTGATCATCATTTAGATTGATGGAGTCTTCTCCATCATTCATATTTAATGTTTCAGTTATGGTTGATTTGTACAAGTCATTTTTCACCAATTTAGTCAAAGAAATTGGTATTTTAAACTTTGCAATTTTTGATTGTATGTTAAATGTAGGTTGATTTTTACTGATTTGAATCAATTCTTCTTTGGTAGCTGTAGTTTGTGTTGGTTTGTCTTGTTTTTCTACAGTTGTCTTTTCATTTTCAAGTGTTTTAGGATTCTCTGTTTGTGTTTCTTGTGTTTTACTACTTCTAACTTTCTTTTCAAGGATTGTGTGTGAAGCAGTAGATGTTATTTCTGACTTAGAATTTTCAGCAGATGTTTTTGAAGTAACAGTTTTTGGATCTAGTATTTTAGGATCAACAGAAGGTTTTTTGGAATCTAAAGTTGCTATTTTTACAGAATTAGAAGCTTTAGCAGCAGTAGATTTTTGTGAATCTTTTGCACTTGAGAAACTTCATCAGTAATATCAACAATTCTAGGACTTGATGCTTTTTTAGGACTAGAAATGTTTTGGGAAGAATTTGAGTTTTTCTTATTTTCCCTTAGGAGAATTTGTAGAACCTTTGTTTTGGGGGCTTCTACTTTTTTCTGATTCTGAGTTTGGAAAGCTTTTTTGGTAGAAGACTCATTATTTTTCTTGTTTCTAAGGTTATATTGACTGTGTATTTCATTTATTGCATAATCATAACCTTGTTTATAATCAAAGGATTCACTAGAATCTAATTTGAGCTGTTGAAGTTCAAATAATTCATGATCTTCCCGAGTTATGAAAATGGTATTATTTTCATCTATATTAATTGTATCCTCATCATCATCATTGTTATTCTGAGAAATTTCAGCATAGTTCTCTTGAAATGATGGCCTAATTGTTTGATCTGGGGCCGTTTCTTTTGTTTTTCCAGAATTTATGTTTTTTTTCTAAAATTGGGATTTCTAATCTGTTGTTGGTTATCCCACTGAGGTCTTCTCTATATATTATCTAGTATATCAATCAATATTTCTAAATTTTTAGATATAACATCCATTTTTATATCTAAATTGGAATTTTCTTCTTTAATGGTCACTCTTCTTTCATTTCTGAGTCTAGATTTTCTAAATAAAATATTCACTTCTACACTAACTGCATGAGTTTGCATTTTTTCTAAGGTGTCTGCATTTCGTTCCCTTAATTGGTAAGCCATATATGTGTCAAATCCATCAGGGAATTTGAGCAGAACTGAATAAGGAGTAGGTTTCAGATTTGCAGGGATAGAATTATAGACACTATTATATCTGGTGCAGTAATCTTGCACTGACTCATTTGAAGCTCTTTTTAAAGAACCAAATCAGAAAAAATTTGGAGGGGGTTCTTTTTCTTTTCCCTTTTATTTAAAAACAAAGTAAAAAAGACAGCTAAATTAGTTACACTACCAAAAACTAAATCTTTAAACCACTTTTTAACTGCTCTTGTTAAAGTTTGTGCAAATAGTCTCATTTGAACATCCGAGTCATCAATTTCATAAATTTCAAAGAAGTCTGTCATCTTAGCAATGTGTTGTTGGGCAATATATTGAGTAGTGCCATCAAAAAGTAGTATTTTATTTTGATAGTCTTGTGGCATGTCATGAAGCTGTTGTGGTAAGACCAGGGGAGCATATCTAGCAGCCATAGATTGAAGCTTAACTTGGCTAGGAGGTAAGGTAGAACTTCTTGGAGCTGTACTGGAAATGATAGTAGATGAATTGAATATTCTATTTGAAGTGCTGGGAAATGAGGATGATGTATTTAAGAAATCAAAATGTGAACTGATGGATATAGTGGATGAAGTGATTGGTGGAAATAATGCTCTAGGTTGTAGACGTAACCTAGGGATAAATGGATCTATAGATGAGCTGGTAGTAGAATTTATGAATGATGTAACAACATACAGACATGAATCTCTAGCTGGAATTATTGTGGTGTGTAATTGAGAAACTGGAGGTCTGTTTGCATAAGTCAACAAATGAGCTAATTAAATAGCTTCATCGATATCCTTTAGAATAGTAACATTAATTTCTTCAACTTTAGTCTGATATTCAGCTTTCTTAGATTTAGAACTTACTACAATAGATTTCTGTTTTGCATTCAAAAATAAAATGAAATAAAAGAAGGGTCTAAAACAATAGTTTTTAAATCACTTTCAGATTTACTTTTAAATAAGGAATGCTCAAATTTCAGATCAAAATCAATATCTTGCAGACTTACTAATTCACTTGGTAATGAATTGACTCTTATTAATGAGATTTCAGCCTCTAAGTTTTCTGTTTTTTTTTTTCTTTTTACCAATTCGGTCTGGTTTATATACTATAACAACAGGCTTAGGATCCGTGTTAGACCTGGTATAGTAGGTTTTCCTAGAAGTCAAAATTACAATTTTTCAATACCCACAACCTATAAAAACAATCTTAAAGTAAAAGGAATATTTAAATGATTCCTTTAAGACTAATTTTATGACTGAGCACTGGTTAGTCCCTAGTATGGTCGCCAATAATGTTATCACTCCAGGAAATTCTTAAGTTGTGGGATTTTGGTTTTTATTCAAAGAATACTAGAGGTAACCACAAACCTACTTCAAACTCTAGGATCTAGCCTTCCTAGGGTTCAAAGAGGGCTCTCTCTTTCAAGTTTAACTTTGTTTTAATTTGTGAATATTAGGCTAGCTATGAAAGTGCAATTTTGGTTTGGTTTTGTTGGATTTGGTGGGAAAATTTCACTTGGAGGGTAGATAGAGGGAAATCTACTTGTCCATTGGGCTATGGAGTCTATGTCAAGCTAACAGAACTGGGATCAAGGCTTAAAAGGTCAAATGTCTTTAGGGAAAGATAGATAACCCTTGGAGATCTTCGAAAATTGGTTTTTGAGATGGTATGATCGGGATAAAGGGCACTTAAGGATCCTTTGATCCGGAAAAGGGAAGTAATAGATAGAGGTAAAATGGGAGAGGAAGAAATTAAGGGTTCCCTACACCGAAAATCAGAAGAAAACAAAGAAATGATAACTAGTTAAAAACAGGGTGCTATTAACATGTCCAGTAGTAATACCCCTAGTTATACATTCAGATTTAGAATTAAAACAAAGATGTGTGCATGTAACAAAAAAAGATAAGAATGACAAGTTTTAGAGAGTACTTCACTCTAGATAGCTTATCATAGGGATCCTAAAGTATGATGCCAAATAGTTGATCCAATCTGCTACTCAAAATTGAAATCCAAAGCCTTCAAGTCAACAAAATATCTATAGTAATCTCCAACAATTTTATTCCACACAAAAATACTTCAAAAGAGTGAAGTATTTATACATAATGTTTTACAAAATATCCTAGATGACTTCTAGGAATTAACTTAGGAAAATAAAATATCTTACAACAATAATAGTGACAACTGCTTAACAAATTAGCAAGCTGTCCTATTTTATTCAAAATAAAAAGAACTGTCTTAGGATAAGAAGCAGCTGGTTGCTTATGTGTCTTCTTTGTTGGCTCTTTAGATATTTTTTAGAATGTAAGCTGCCTTCACTAATACTCTTTCTCACTGATACTCTTTCTTACTGATACTCTTTCATTTCGGATACTCTTTAACCTTTAGTCAAACTGCTTTACCATTGTAAAATCTGTTTTGACAGTAAAATCATCAAACATATTTTTTCTTTTTCATTTATTTGTATTTCATTCTTCATAATAAATCAATCAATGCTTGCCAATCCTCATTTTTAGGAATTTGAATATTTTTGAGTTTCCTAAAATTCTCATCAGCTTCAGTGTACCTAGAAAATGTGGGCTTGATCAAAAATAAGTGCTTGATCTCATACTGAAAATAAAACAAATCTTCAAAACTTTTCAATACTTTTCCTGTGGGAATGCCTGGACTTGTTGGCTTATTCACCTGCTCCTTGGCATATTCTCTTATCTTCTTGTCATAATCATTTTGAGGCATTCACTTATCATTAATAACCATGATATCAGGAAGTCCTTTTTGTCTTAAATTGGTGAACTTAACCATGAATCTGGTTATAGTAGTATTCATACCTTCACATTTATCTTCAAGCTGCTTCATCAAATTTCTTTTGGTGGTGACTTTCCTAATTTCTAGGATAGTTGCTGTCCTATCATTGATTTTTAGTTCTTCCAGTTCCTGTCTATTCTTGTTGTTGAGGAAATTGATTAATATTACAGCCTGTTCTGGTTTATCAGCCAAATCTGATTGTGTCTTTTGGGTTTCTGCTTGGGGGTCTAGTTGAAGCTGCAACATTTGGTTTATTGAATTTGCAGTGATGGTAAATAGGACCTCTTTATTTGCATTCACAATAGCTCTTTTTTCAGAAATATAGTACTGTTGACATAATCTGATAATTTCTTGACAAGGGTGAGTCAGAGGGACTACATATTTGGGCAGATTGGATTCCCAAATATGAACTTCTTCATGATCATCTAAATATTTCTCAAAACACCAGTTATGGATATCTAACATATTGATTTCAACTATGGGATCAACTATTTTGTAGTCAATATTAGCTAGGGGGATATGCTCAATATCAACAACTGGGGGCTGTAATGGATTAACCACAATTGCAGTATTTGGAGTTATGGTAGGAGTAGGTTTAGGAGTTTTAGAACCTTTAGGCTTGCTTACACTCTATTTTTTAGGCATCTTAATTGGCTTCTACAAGTTTAAATAGTTTGCAGAGGCAATTTTACTATAGCAGAGGCTTGATTGGGAAAATTTAGCAAAATAGAGCCTTTTTTTGGATTTTATGCCCAATTAGGTTTATCAAGAGAAGTTTTGAGGCTTTTAAACTGGTATAAAACAGAAAACAGGGGTTTTCTGAGTTTTTTGACGGAAAAAATGGGCTAAAAACTTTGTTGAAAAAGGTTTACAAAAGATTAGGGCACCTGCAGGGGTTTTTGGCCTTTTAGAGCTTGAAATTGATCATTAGACTGTAAAAAATTGATAAATTTCCTTGAAAATATTGCGCAGTAGACTAATATGGTTTCTGGGGAAATTTTGCCAGAGTTTGGCCTATTTTTGGGAATTTTGGGCAATTGAATTAGTCAATTTCTTAACTTGAAAATGCTTTTCTTTCTTTAAAAATGGTTTTTCAAATTGGTTGCAGGTTTAAAACTCAGAAGAATACCTGTTAGAATGTAGGTATTGGCTTTAAAAGGGTTTCTTCAGTTTCTGGTTGATTTGATAACTTCAACGACTTATCTGGAGGAAGTGTAGCTCCTCAACTATCTTCACGGGTGTGTCTTGGGAGATTTCAGAGGTTTTGGGCTTTAAAATGGCAACCAAGGGCTTTAGCAGGTTTATACAATCGGGGAAGAAAAACAATGGTTAAACATGAAAGATAAATGAATTAACACATTAACCAAAGGTTTCATTAAAACATATGAATTTGCATTGAATGCAGGTCTTGTATGGCGGGAGGCAGTTTCAGAGTTTGAATGGACGAAAACCGTGAGTGGTTATCGCGCAGATGTCAAGAAGTAAGTGGTTTCAAGTCAAATCCATGCGATCCAATGAGGGAATGCCACGTAGAGGGGAGAGAAATGGGATTTCGCGTGGCTTTGGTTGTCGGGCGGTCTTGCATCTTTTCTATGCAATATTGTTCTCCGACCGTCAGATCAAAAGGTTTAAAGCGAACAGTCGCGATTGTTTTGAGAGCTGCATTGAAGTGGAAAGGTGGGACCAGGTTTGATTATATGCAGTGGAAGGGTTAATATGTGGCGAGGGTTGTATGGTTTAAAACATATATAAAATTGTTTTAATAATGGTATAGGCGGGGTTAACGTTTTTATTTAAAACCTTTGTTAATTGTTTTTAATAAAACATAAGCGGGCAGGTCAATATATATTATATAGTGTTTTAAACCTTTTTCGATGGTTTAAAGACTATAAGGGTTGAATACATGAATAATGATATTTTTTAGACCAAAGGGCTTCATAATTTGGGTTTTTTATTTGCGCACATGGGATAATATACTTTGGTCAAAACCTTATAATAGTGGGTTTTTTGGGGTATTTAGATATAAGGAATTAATAAGTATGAGAGGGTATTTCTTAGGGATTTAATAGAAGTATGTTAAAGGTTAATATGAAAGAGTAGTGTAATAAAACAAAATACATATTATCTCTAAGTATAGTATAAAATCAAGCATTGCTCATCTTTATATTTCTTTCACTAATACTTAGGATACATGTAATTTTGAGGGTTTTTATGAATTTTTTTGAAGGGATGAAGTTAATTATTTTAGGGTTACAATTTTACTAAGTAAGAATGTGTCTTTACTTAGGAAAAAGGGGTTTTGATGTATGAATGAAGGGTAAATGTTGATAAATGGGAATTTAACATAAGAACTCAATATTTTTAACTAACCAGTCATAGAGCCTTATGTCCGGTCCCAACAGAAGTCAGAGAAATGCTTTGAGCCTATTTGACTGATAGCTTATAATATGAATACTCATGGGGGAGGGGAAATTAGTGATTTTTCCCAATGATGTATTATTTACATGATTGCTCCACTGCTTTCTACCTACCCAACTTTATTTCTAACATTTTTTCTTCATTTTTCAGGTGCATTTAGGCTTGCAACCTTAAAACATTTTATTTCAAAGCACAAAACTATCTAAATCTACCTTATTTCATCTGAGGGCTCAGATTAAACTGTTGATCTCCTTATTATTCACTACTTATCTACTGATTTGTCAAGTTTAAACTGTTTGAAAAATCTTTATTCTCTATCTAAAACATGAAATTGAAAGCATGAAAAGTTAAGATTAAACTGTTTAACTGATCATGGATTATGGAATTTATTGACACTCTGCACATAATCATTATTCTTGCAGTAAAAAGTAAAGTAATGGCATTTGGACTTGCTCACTTTCAGATCTTATTTCCTTTTTCTTTTGGCGTATATATTTTTCTAAGTCCTTTGATTTTTCTTTTAGGACTTTTTACCCTCTTTTTGATTTTTTATTATTTTTCATTTTTTTTCAAATATGGGAAAACAACTTGCAGAAAGCAAGGTATGTACATATTTACAAGACTTATCAAAGTCAATTCAAAATTTTATGAATCCTATTATTATAGGATCCCAACAACTTCCACATTGTTTCAACAAAGCATCCACCTTGTTGATGCAATTTCGATGGATCTAAAATACCTTCAATCTGTTCTCCATGTATTGAGACTTTCTTGCAAAAGTGGTCTACTAAACATTTTAATCTCTTTTGAATATCCGATTTTAAATTTCTTGGAAATTGACAATTGTTCCAATTTTGAGGGTATACCACACACATGGCCTCCAAAAATTCATCTCGAGGAAATCGTTCTATTATCTCTGATGATAGTGATCTTGCAATTTCCATCAAATTTTTTCTCACTGAAAACACAATATTATCAAATTGGTCTCTTGACATGGGGAAATATTTGGTGATTCATCCCGTCTTACTAATATAATGAAAGGGGACCATATACCCACGCGCTACGATGCATAGTATCCCTTTTTCATCAAACATCAATTTTTTTTTATAGTATTTTGTATATTGATGATCTTAGTCCAACTTGTAAATTTTGGACTAGTAAAAGAGTCCAACATCATAATCAAATTATCCAATGCAAGGCATGCTGATTTTCTCGCATTTGTGTATAAAATATACATTATATGATTCTGAGACATTTTCACGAGAACATTCATTTCATGTAGCATAGGAAGAATTTCAGCCAATGTCAATAATGTTTCTATATCAGTTAGTCGAAAAAGAAGATCTTGAGCTTTGTCTATATCGTAGCGATTTTAATACATCAACCATACCAAAGATTTGAACTCACTAAATAGTCTTTGAGATGGTCCATTTCATGAGATCCATCTTGTATCAACATCTTTCAGTAGTTTTTTTCCATCCATAACACCATCTACAAATTGTTGAAACTCTAAATATCGTTTGGGGCTACAAGAAAAGTATGCATGAGTCTCACGCACAAGATCTTCAACTTTTTAAACCGATGGAAACTTGCTTACTATTTTAAATGTAAGATTTATCCTATGATCCATACAATGAATATTAAGCATATATGGCAAAGCTGATAGTTGTAGTCTAACACAATGACCATTCCTTTGTCCTTGCATTACTGATGCTCCATCTGCTCCAACACATACCAACTTTTTTGAAATCATTAAATGATCCATACCACTTTCCTTACAACTTGTTGGGTGTGGAGCCTGATTATCTTGTTTACTTTGTATCACAACATTGGACCCCTATACCTTCAAAGGGGCGGAAACACCGCCTGTAATTAATCGTTGCCGTGGGGGGTCTAAGGGGGGCGGCAACGCTTTTCGGAGCCCCCCCTGGCGGGGGTTTTCGAGGGCAGCGCCCCCAAAGCTAAAAACAAATGTAAAATTTCCTTATATAAGTATAGTGATTTCTAATCAATCTGGGCTGTTCATTAGGAAAATGATCTGACGGTAGAAGTTATGTTTAGATTAGGGTTTTTTTCCCTAGAAGGAAACCCCCTTGTATATATGAGGGTATTGTATTGTGTATTATGTGTGTATTCTCGGAGCGAGAAACAGGAAGGGAGACTGTGAGAGAGAACAGAGGATATTACAACGGATCTACTGTAGGTTTTGTCTCTTCAATTTTTGCTGGATAATAGAAAAGAAGGACTGACTTTTCGGGGTGGACGTAGCCCAAACTGGGTGAACCACGTATATCTGTGTCTCTCTAGTTTTATGTGTTTTGTGTGTTTGTATTTTTCCGCATATTTTACGTGTTGCATTGATCCATAATATATAATTTTCTAACAACTGGTATCAGAGCCGAAGGTATATTTGGCTGATAAACTCGCGGGAAAGAAGGGTTCCTGGTTTGAGTGGGAGCAATGGTAGACAATGGTAAGTTTAGGGTTGAGAAATTTAACGGCCAAAACTTTCTGCTGTGGAAGATGCAGATGGAAGATTATCTGTATCAGAAAGATCTGTACCTACCATTGAGCGGAAAAACAAAGAAGCTAGCAGCCATGACAGACGCAGAATGGAACATTCTTGATAGAAAGGCACTCAGAACAGTACGTTTGTGCCTTGCAGCGTCAGTCGCCTTCAATATTTCGAAGGAAACAACAACAGAGGGTTTGATGCAGACGTTGGCGAAACTATATGAAAAAACCTCGGCCTCAAACAAGGTATTTCTTATGAAACAACTATTTAATATGAAGATGTCGGAAGGTAGATCTATTGCAGACCATTTAAATGAATTTAATACAGTTACCAGTCAGTTAAGTTCTGTAGGGGTAAAATTTGATGATGAAATTAGAGCTCTGTTATTCTTGTGCTCATTTCCAGAGAGTTGGAATTATTTAGTAATGGCCATTAGTAACTCTGTCTCTGGATCTAGTACTTTAAAGTTTGATGATGTTGTTGGTGCTATCCTTAGCGAGGAAATGCGACGGAAAAGCTCCGGTGAGACATCAGGTAATGATTTGAGTGCAGAGTCTAGGGGAAGAAGAATGGAAAGAGGAAAGAGCTCGGGATATCGCAGTAAATCAAGGAAGGGAAGATCCAAGTCCAGATCGGGGATAGTGTGCTGGAATTGCGGAAAGAAAGGACACCGAAAGAAAGACTGTAGATCTCGGAAGGGAAAAGAAGGAGACAAACAACAAGAAAACAATCATGAAGCAAATGTGACAAGTGATGTGTTACAAGATGCTTTGATTCTTTCTTTCGAAAATGTTACTGATTCTTGGGTTGTAGATTCAGGGGCTTCATTCCATGCCACACCTGATAAGAAATATTTTCATGACTATGTTCAAGGAGATTTTGGACAAGTTCGTTTGGGTGATGATAAACCCTGTAAAATTGTTGGAATGGGTAAAGTTCTTGTAAAGCAACAGAATGGAAACCAATGGCTACTAAAGGAGGTAAGGCATGTTCCAGATCTGAAGAAAAATCTGATTTCAACAGGGCAGTTAGGCGGTGAAGGTTGTGTGACAACTTTCACGGATAAAACTTGGAAGGTCACCAAAGGAGCCCTGGTAATAGCAAAAGGTGAAAAGGTTGGTACATTGTATTTATGCAATGGTATTTCTAACTCTGTTAATGCTTTAACTTCCAAAGGAGCAGATGTAGCATTATGGCATCATAGGCTCAAACACATGAGTGAGAAGGGGATGAAGATTCTTCACTCAAGAAATTTGTTGCCAGGTTTGAAGAATGTTGATTTGGATTTATGTGAAAATTGCATTTATGGAAAACAAAAGAGAGTCAGATTTCTCAGAGTTGGGAAAGAAAAGAAGAGCGAAAAATTGGAGCTTGTGCATACAGATGTATGGGGACCTGCTCAGGTATCATCTCTCGATGGCTCTCATTATTATGTTAATTTTATTGATGATGCAACTAGAAAAACATGGATTTATTGTATTCAGAATAAATCTGATGTATTTGATACTTTCAAGAAATGGAAAGCTTTGGTTGAGATTGAGACAGGAAAGAAGTTGAAGTGTCTCAGATCGGACAATGGAGGTGAATATTGCAGCAAAGAGTTTGATAGGTACTGTTCAAAGCATGGAATTTGTAGAGAGAAGACAGTTCCAAGAACACCACAAGAAAATGGTGTGTCAGAAAGGATGAACAGAACAATCATGGAGCGTGCAAGGTGCATGAGATTGCATGCAGGATTGCCTTTACAATTTTGGGCAGATGCTGTAGATACTGTTGTTTATCTAATAAACAGAGGGCCTTTAAGTTCCTTGGATGGTGGTATTCCAGAGGAAGCATGGACAGGTAAAAAGGTAAACTACTCTTTTTTAAAGCCTTTTGGTTGTGAGGCCTTTGTCCATATTAATAAAGAAAACAGAACAAAACTTGAGGAAAAATCAAATAAATGTACCTTTATTGGATATGGTGCTAATGATTTTGGTTATCGCTTATATGATTATGAAAATCACAAAATAATTAGGAGCAGAGATGTAATATTCAATGAAAAGGTCTTGTATAAGAATCAGTTGCAGGAAAAGAAACAGGAAAAAGAAAGCAAGGAATACATGGTTCTTGATGAGATAACTGAAAAAGTAAAGGTGTCTGAAAATAATAATAATCAACAGTCACAGCAGCAACAAACACCACAACAGCAATAGGCACCTCAAACACTTGAAAGTGGTGTTAGAAGATCTACCAGGATAAGTAGACCCCCTGAACGATACTCTCCTTCATTGTATTATTTATTGTTGACTGATTCTGGTGAACCTGAATGTTATGAAGAAGCAATGCAGGTTGAAAGCAGGAAGAAGTGGGAGCTAGCCATGGAAGAAGAGATGGACTCCTTAATGCATAACCAGACTTGGGACTTAGTCAAGTTTCCTGCAAGTAAAACTACATTGCAGAATAAATGGGTTTACAGGCTGAAGGAAGAAGATGGAGAAAAACAGAGGTACAAAGCTAGACTTGTGGTGAAGGGGTTTGCACAGAAGAAAGGTATTGATTTTGATGAAATATTTTCTCCTGTTGTTAAAATGAATTCATTCAGAACTATTTTAAGTCTTGTAGCAGCGGAAGATTTACATCTTGAACAGTTAGACGTAAAGAAAACATTTCTCCATGGAGATTTGGAGGAAGAGATATACATGTAGCAACCAGAAGGATATGAGGTAAAAGGGAAAGAAAAATTGGTGTGCAGGTTAAAGAAGAGCTTGTATGGCTTAAAACAGGCTCCAAGGCAGTGGTATCTAAAATTTGACAAGTTTATGTCCGAACAAGGTTATACTAGATGTCACTTTGATCATTGTGTTTATCTAAAAAGGCAAAATGATGGCAGCTATATTATATTGTTATTGTATGTAGATGACATGCTTGTTGCAGGATCTAACATGCAGGAAATAAATGTGCTCAAAACAAAATTGGAAAATTCATTTGCAATGAAGGATTTGGGAGCTGCAAAACAAATCCTTGGTATGGGGATAACTAGAGACAGGAAAAATCGCAAATTAACACTGTCTCAGAATGAGTACATAGAAAAGGTGTTGAAAATATTTAATATGCAGAATGCAAAACCAGTTAGTACACCTTTTGCTAGCCATTTCAAAATTAGTAAGGAGATGTGCCCAAAGACCCAAGAAGACATGGATTATATGTCTAAAGTTCCATATGCATCAGCAGTTGGAAGCTTAATGTATGCAATGGTCTACACAAGGCCTGATATTGCACATGCGGTGGGAGTTGTAAGTAGGTATATGAAAAATCCAGGAAAAGAACATTGGATGGCAGTAAAATGGATTCTCAGATATTTGAGAGGTACCACAAATCAAGCATTATGCTTTGGTGGTTCAAACATTGCTCTACAGGGATATGTTGATGCAGATATGGCACGTGACAGAGATAACAGGAGGAGCACTACAGGATATGTATTTACTGTAGGTGGAATAGCTGTCAGTTGGGTTTCAAAAATCCAAAGTGTTTTTGCACTTTCAACAACAGAAGCAGAGTATGTTGCTGCTACAGAGGCTAGTAAAGAAATGATTTGGTTACAAAGGCTTATGGGTGAATTGGGTAAGAAGCATGATATGAGCACGTTATACAGTGATAGCCAAAGTGCCATTCATCTTGCAAAGAACTCAACATTTCATTCCAGGACTAAACACATACATCTCAAGTACCATTTCATACGGTCGGTATTGGAAGATGGAGAGTTGAAGCTGGAAAAGATACACACTAGCCAGAATCCTGCAGATATGCTAAGTCTATTAAAGAAGTTGCCCAACTAGGGAGAAACTGAGAATGTGCTCAGTTTCAATTGGTCTTCAAGGATGACGATGAAGATGAGGAACAGCTAGGTCCAAAGAGGAGTCATTGTCTAGCAAATGAAGTAGCGGTGGAGTTGCTACAATTAGTCTCCAAGTGGGAGATTGTTGGGTGTGGAGCCTGATTATCTTGTTTACTTTGTATCACAACATTGGACCCCTATACCTTTAAAGGGGTGGCAACGCCGCCCGTAATTAATCGTTGCTGTGGGGGGTCCAGGGGGGGGCGGCAGCACTTTTCGGAGCCCCCCCCTGGCAGGGGTTTTCGGGGGCAGCGCCCTCGAAGCTAAAAAAAGATGTAAAATTGCCTTGTAAAATTATAGTAATTTCTAGTCAATATGGGCCGTTCATTAGGCAAATGATCTAACGGTAGAAGTTATGTTTAGATTAGGGTTTTTTTCCCTAGAAGGCAACCCCCTTGTATATATGAGGGTATTTTATTGCAGCTGAGTGGTATGTGTGTATTCTTGGAGTGAGAAACAGAGAGGGAGACTGTGAGAGAGAATACAGGATATTACAACGGATCTGCTGTAGGTTTTGTCTCTTCAATTTTTTTCTGGATAATAGAAAGGAAGGACTGGCTGTTTGCGGTGGACGTAGCCCAAACTGGGTGAACCACGTATATCTGTGTCTCTCTAGTTTTATGTGTTTTGTGTGCTTGTATTTTTCCGCATATTTTATGTGTTGCATTGCTCCATTATATATAATTTTCTAGCAAAACTATTAAGAAAAAATTCATAAATATTTCTAGCTGTAGAAGTCTCTCTCATATTTTTAATCCCAAGTAGATAAGAATGTCTAATATGGTCATTAACCATATAAATGCTCATGCAGATCCATGAAGTATTATCTATAGCTGTAACCTCATCCAAAGACAATGCCAAAAACCTAGCATTTGCAATCTCCTGTTTTAAATCATCATTTTCTACTTGAGCTAGATATCTTTCCCATTCCCAACCACTAGTTATGGACCAATGAGAAGATGGAAAGTTTGGCACGTGAAGAAAAGATAGAAATTTCATGTGATCTGGATAATTTGTCATAAGACGACCTTTACATAAGATGTGAAATACAATGCTCAATTGTATCATCTTGGATAACATACTTCTTTCCATCGTCTTTTCAAATTGAGATAGGATGGTTCCTCCACTTGCCTCAAGTTTCCTCTTACTTATTAATTTTTTTTTATATTCTTCCACACATTGGATATGTTGACATTCCTCCAAAGATTTACATCTGACAATAGATTTCTCTTTACCATTTACAATTTTCTTTTCATACACCTTTCCTGCATGCTTTTGTACTGTATCTAGCTTCATTTGAAATTTCACTACCTTGCAATGTTTTGAACTACACACAATACATCTAACTTCTCGTAAATCCTTATTTGTAGGAGGTATTTCTTCAATAAATGGAAAAATTGAGACCCAATCATCTTGGATTTTTCTCCCTACGGTCCACTGGCCTTTTTTCCTTTTCTGTGAATGGTTTATGTCACCTTCCAAGGAAAAATATTTAACATTTTCATCTCTAATTTCTTTTGAAACTGCATTTATCTCACCCTGATCACTTGAGGAACCTATTATTTCATCCATCATATGGATATCAGATGCATTTTCACAAGAGTTAACATCTCTTTCAGTAACAGATTGTTGAAAGGAGCTTGAAGCATGAAGAGAATGTGTATTCTTGGACTGAGGATTTTTAAAGTATGATAATACATCCATTTGCCTTGATAGTTTCTTCCGAAGATTAGCTTTTGACATCTCACTGAATATTCTAGAAGTAAAATTTCAAATCGATCTAGAAGCCTGCATCAATAATTTCCAAGACTTGAGAATTACTAGATTTGTAAGTATCCTTCGAAGTAAAATAAGTGTAATGTTCACAAAAACCATTTAGAATTTTTTTATTAAAATGTCGTGCCAAGGCCCAAGCCCAAAAGCAAAAATAAATCATTATACACAAAACAATAAAATCATGATTCATCATCTATAAAACAAAGAACATCATTCAAATGTAAAATATATAAAAATTTCCACTAAATTAATTCATATGTCCAAATCACCTAATGAACACTTGAAAGCTTTAAACAAAACAACAAAGTATTAAAATAAATTTAATCATCCTTTGAAAAAAACCTCTCCCTTAAGTTTTAAAGAATTACCAGTGACATTTACACCCTCCATAGAGAAGATGAAGGACTTGGGCTAATTAACAACCATGCTCCAAGGACAGTTTTAGCGAATAAATGGCTTGCAAGGAAAAATGAAGGAGAAGCTCCTTATGAGGTAGTTTTCAAGCATAGGCTAGAAAAAACTTCACATATACAGAACATCCAAGTCCCTAATGATTTATGATTTAATCATAGGTAAAAATTCCTTTAATTTTCCTAGACGAAAAATTGTCAAAACAATTTGGAATCATTATAAGTAATATTTCATGAGCTTGACGAGGAGCTAAGGATTTTTAAGAGTGTTCTTACACTAAGACACCAAGTGGGCCACATTTCTAGGTGGGCCAATTATTTGAGTTTACATGCATGGAACAGGCATGGGCAAAATAAATTGCAAGCGTTAAATCATCTAATGGGTTGGTCAGCGGAATGGACCCTTGGTAGGGTAAATCAATGGATGGTATATTTAAACTTGTTTAATCAATAGAATGGACCCTTTCTATAGGTTTATTAAGTGAAATGGACAAAAAACCAACAATATGTTTAAAAAAAACATAGAATAGGCCAAAAGGATCAATGATTACACCAATTGCAAATAGAAACAATAGTTATGAAAAATTGCAAAAAAAAAACTAAAAAAAGTGGATATGAAAAAAGGACGAGGGAAACCTGAGAAAAAATATGATGCATGTTGTTAATGGCCTGAATATAAGAATTGGTTGTATATAAATTGCTCGAACCACTTGGAGTGGGAAGCTCAAGGAGAATTCCAAGCAAGAAAACTCCCAATGAGTTTGAAATTGCAAAGCGCTAAAAAGACCTTGATATTGGTACGGGCACACATTGGAAATGTGAATTATTTCATCTAAGAAAGAGAGAAACCCAAGAAACCGAGCATGCAAGTAAAGAGGAGATTGTTGGAAGGTGCACTTATGGTACACTCTTCATTGGAATATCTATTTATAGACGTACAACATTGGTGGAGAGTGATAATCTTTAACCAAGTCTCCTAAGGTTATAGTTATAAAATACATATTTAGGTGGGTGATCACATGTGACCAAGCCCCCCATGAAATATATAGGATGAAATTGGAAAAGCAGAGTGAAAACGTAATTACAATTATAATACCTAGTCTAACTAAGTCCAATGGGAGCATGAGGGCTACACCTCAATCTCCTTGACTAATGTTTTGTAGTACCCCTAGATACATATAATTAAAGAGAGTTCACTTTTAAATAGACTATATATCGAAGTTCTGAGCATACTTGACATGCTCTGGAATCACTCTAAAATATTTGAATTATGTGTTGTTTCATAAATTTATGTTATGTGTTTTTTCAAGAGGACTAAAACCATAAAATAAACTCAAAGCCAATAATTATAAGCTGAGCCATCACTCTCCTTCATGTCATAATCTTGGAGAAAGTATTCCAATAATATTATAGTAGCATGTCACATCAAATTTGGTGCTAAAGGCCCTTTATTCTAGTCATATATATATATATATATATATATATATATATATATATATATATATATATATATATATATATATAGAAAATACTATTTTTAAGGCGATAAGAAGTGACATCAGTCACCACACAGGGGTTTCACTACGCGAGAAATACCATACCACGTGGGTTCATATTGGGGGATATATAATGAAGAAAAAATGAGATTATATATTGGGGGATATATAGGGGGTAAAGGGTTTTTATATTGGAAAGTACAAAAAATGGAGCTCAAATTTAATGAAACAAACATAAAGGGGTATAAAAAATGTTAATGAAAAAAGGGATACCTACAATATATAGTGAAAGTAGGGGATTTTTAAATTGGAAAGGTGTATTGGGTTCATATTGGGAGGGGGTTAAATAATGTGAGTTTTAGAGGTATTTTCCAATATGTTAAGGGTGTTGTTTAATGTGCTAAGATCACACATGATATGTTAGAGGTTCATTGAGTGAAGCCCCTGTGAGTCACCATAAGACCACCTCCTAAGCATAAGTATATTAAAAGGATTTAATCATAGGAACCGATATTCCCCATATTATTTTTCTAAGCATAAAGGATACAGAGAGCGAAGGCTCACCTGGCTTATCATCTAGCTACAGTGACCTTAGAAGATACAATTTGTAGTATAAGTTATATGTAGACTTTCAATGTCAAGATTGGTATATATGTATACACAACTCAAACTGATACAATTCAGTGAGCCAATAAAATTTGCAAGTGTCTCTCTTGAATATCTTTACAAATAAATTTTGATGAAAGCAGTCGATATCTTAAGACATGTACTCCACATAAACAGATAGGAAGGATGTATCTAGTTAGAATTCTTCACGTGACATTAATAAAAGGCATTATACCCCTTGAAGATAGTTTTTATGATCATGACATGCAGGGACAGGCCTAACAACAATATCCATGATCATAAAAGAATAATATACAATATTTAATAAGGAAACATCTCCTTGGTTCAATGATGGGAAACTTCAAGTTCTGTAACAATAAAGATACGATGAAAAAGAATGCCTCTTACAGTCACCTTCATGAAGTATAATTCTAATTAGTAGTGAATAAGACATGCATATTTATATAAATAAGCATAAATCACCATGGTACAAACAATTAGAAGGATCAAAGTTTACAAGCAATCGAGGTAGATCAAGAAAATGTTATGAGGAATATATAGGATGATATATGTGTATTCTTTTGTTTAAACTTGCCTCTCTAAATGTTTTTCAAGAACAAGAAAAATTTAGTATGCTTCATGGCAGAAATATGTATTAATCTATATTGAATGCTACCTAATAACATAAATGCAAACCTTTTTTCATATTTTGCATGAAAGTCTGGAATTCATGGATTTGTTATTTTTGCAAAAAAAGTGCATAAAGATAGGGACATGGTAAGCTTTGTGAAGTAGTTACTGGTCATTGGAAATTTCATTGCAAATCATAATAAGGTTGAAGTCTATTTTTGTTTTTGCTAATGTGAGCAATAGAAAATTACCCATTCGTTATGATGTAGGTCATTGAATACATAGGCGAGATTGTCAGACAAATAATTGTAGATAATAGAGAGCATTTTATTTACAATTCCTTAGTGGTAAGAGCTTTTTTAATTTTTCTGTTATTTACTGTTAATGGTTGACAATGCACTCCCAACTACCTAATGAATTTCTTGCCTCTTGTACATATTCGAGGAGCATTATGGAGCTTTGGACATGTCATCTTTCGCTGTGTAGAGAAATTTCATGAAGTTGTCCCTTATCTTTCATAAGCTGTATTGATGCCTACATAAGTATTCCTCACTTTGAAATTAACTCTTTGATCAGAATGTAATCAAATCAAATTTTTGTTCCACTCAAGTTACATTTCACAACTCAATTAGCTATTCCTTTGTAGTCTTTCCTATCCTCACACGAGATAATTACTTGTGGTTATTTGATATGTTTTTATAAACACTAAGTAATGCCAACAAGTCATTCAATTTTCTCCTTTCTGAAAGTCTTTTCACCCTGCAATTGTTTTCCTACTTAAATGAGCCCTAATAAGCTACGTGTCAATTCCAACTGTTTCATTTCTTTGCCAGACCAATTATATTTAACGTTAAATTGGTGTATGTTTATCCATATATGGCTCTTGTTGGATTTGGATGAGCTCTCTTTTGCATTATCATACTCCCCCTTGCTAGTTGATTATTATTGAGTGAGATTGGTTTTCATATTTCGAATTTCAAGCATACATCACGATTCATGTGTTTCCAAAAGGTAAAATTACAATTTTTGGGTATACCTTCTGGAGCTTTCCCAATAATTTCAGCTTAAGGTTTTGTGATGAGCACCACATGCATTGTTTGTTTGATCTTAGCAATTAGATGAGTGGTGTAAAGTTTCTTCATAGGAATACTACAATTTTTACTTGATGTCCCTGCTAGGCTAGGTTGCCAAAACTACAACTGACTGGTTTACCTTAGGTACTATCTTTGGAACAATGAGAAATGGCTGATGGCTTTCCTAGCATGTGCATTTCATTACACAAAAGGAGGAAACAAAATAATACTTTTATATTTCCCTGCTTGATTACATGGTTTAGGGCTCATTTCTCGTGGCTCCAATAGCTTATTATGTTTTGCATTTGACAACTTATTTGTAAATATATATGCATTAAAAGATGTGATACAAGTTGTTTCACCTAATATGATTTTTTGTTTCTGCTTATACAGGGTGCATGTACTTATATGTTTCGTATTGATGATGAATGTGTTATAGATGCCACTAGGGTTTTGTAGGCTTATACAAGTAATGCATACCCTGTCTCACTATGAGAAGATACTTTGAAATTTGAATTAAATTTTCAAAGATCCAAATATGGATCCATTATTATATCCCTGATGCATTGTATAGGTTATGATACAAATCATAAAGAGTGTTGTGCTTGTAATGAACATGGTATCTATGTTTTGGAGTCTGGACACACATGAAACATCCCATTATGGAATGTCATGGAATTCACTGCATGAAAAAGTTTGTAATATGCTTTTAAAGGTCATTGATCTATCATTCTCGGGGAAAAATGAAGAGTGGAGTAATTAAATTTGGTAGATTAATTAACAAAACAACAAAGTAAAAATGATGATAGAAGTTGGGTTCTGTTCATGACGATGTATCCAATTGCATCTTAAAATTTCCATGATAATCTCCCATCGTTTTCCCTCCACTACTCTAAATTTTTCATATTAAATTACCCATCCTCTTCCTCGCCCCACCATGAATTATGCATATTCAGTCACTAAATCCTCTTCTCTGCCCCACTTTGAATTCTGCATTGTACTACTCCAATGAAATGTATCTAACCCTCATGCTTCATGCATATTTCGTATTATGCAAGCAACAATTTTTCAACCCTAAAGTGCCTAGAAACAAAGACAAAGAAACAAAGAGAGAGAATAAAAGTGGCAAATAGTTATAGGCAAAAATAAAAACTGAAAAAAGTGGATATGCAAAAAGGACGAGGGAAACCTGAGAAAAAATATGATGCATGTTGTTAATGGCCTAAATATAAGAATTGGTTGTATCAACAAGCCTAGAAATTTCTCTAACCACTTGGAGTGGGAAGCTCAAGGAGAATTCCAAGCAAGAATTTAGTTGTGTGTATACACAACTCAAACTGATACAATTCAACGAGCCAAGAAAATTTGCAAGTGTCTCTCTTGAAGATCTTTACAAATAAATTTTGATGAAAGTAGTCGATATCTTAAGACATGTACACCACATAACTAGACAGGAAGAATGTCTATAGTTAGAATTCTTCACGTGACATTAATAAAAAGGAACTATACCCCTTGAAGATAGTTTTTATGATCATGACATGCAGGAGCAGGCCTAGCAACAATATCCATGATCATAAAAGAATAATATACAATCTCTAATAAGGAACTATCTCCTTGCTTCAATGATGGGAAACTTCAAGTTCTGTAACAATACATATACAATGAAAAAAAATACCTCTTACAGTCACCTTCATGAAGTATAATTATAATTAGTAGTGAATAAGGCATGCATATTTATATAAATAAGCATAAATCACCATGGAACAAACAATTAGAAGGATAAAATTTTACAAGAAATCGAGGTAGATAATGAAAATGTTATGAGGATTAAGGGGTTTTGTAGGCCTATACAAGTAATGCATACCCTGTCTCACTATGAGAAGATACTTTGAAATTTGAATTAAATTTTCAAAGATCCAAAGATGGATCCATTATTATATCCCTGATGCATTGTATAGGTTATGATACAAATCATAAAGAGTGTTGTGCTTGTAATAAACACGGTATCTATGTTCTGGAGTCTGGACACACACTAATTTTAGGAAATTAGAAAATAAATTCTTTTGTGAGGGGTTAGATTCCTAGACTTATCTATTTTACATATAGATGAGACCTCCATGGGATTTTTTTGGATGGGGAAATAACATTATATAGGCTTACGTCTCAATTATTTTGGGCACATACACTAGCACAAATGGTAGAGATGTTTTTTGTTCTAGAGGACCGAAATGATAATTTCGTAACCTAAGGTAGAAAAATGAAGGTCCTAGTCTAATCTCCATTAGAAGAATCCAAATAGGTGGAAAATAATATCTCTCTAGACCAAAATTCTTGGGATATATATCGAAGTTCTAAGCACACTTGACATGCTCTAGAATCACTCCAAAATATTTGAATTATGTGTTGTTTCATAAATTTATGTTATGTGTTGTTTCAAGAGGACTGAAACCCATTTTATGCATAAAATAAACTCAAAGCCAATAATTATATATGAGCCATCACTCTCCTTCATGTCATCACCTTGGAGAAAGTATTTCACTAATATTACAGTAGTATGTCACATCAAATTTGGTGCTAAAGACCCTTTATTATAGGCATATATATAGAAAATACTATTTTTAAGACTACAATAAGTGACATCAGTCACCATAAGACCACCTCCTAAGCATAAGTATATTAAAAGGATTTAATCATAGAAATCGATACTCCCCATATTATTTTTCTAAGCATAAAGGACACCGAGAGCGAAGGCTCACCAGGATTATCATCTAGCTACAGTGACCTTAGAAGATACAATTTGTAGTATAAGTTCTATGTAGACTTTCAATTTCAAGATTGGTATATATGTATACACAACTCAAACCGATACAATTCAGTGAGCCAAGAAAAGTTGCAAGTGTCTCTCTTGAAGATCTTTACAAATAAATTTTGATGAAAGCAGTCGATATCTTAACACATGTACACCACATAACCAGATAGGAAGGATGTATTCAGTTAGAATTCTTCACGTGACATTAATAAAAGAAACTATACCCCTTGAAGTCATTTTTTATGATCATGACATGCAGGAGCAGGCCTAACAACAATATCCATGATCATAAAAGAATAATATACAATCTCTAATAAGGAACTATATCCTTGGTTCAATGATGGGAAACTTCAAGTTCTGTAAAAATACAGATATGATGAAAAAGAATACCTCTTACAATCACCTTCATGAAGTATAATTCTAATTAGTAGTGAATAAGACATGCATATTTATATAAATAAGCATAAATCACAATGGAACAAACAATTAAAAGGATAAAAGTTTACAAGAAATCGAGGTAGATCATGAAAATGTTATGAGGATTAAGGGGTTTTGTAGGCCTATACAAGTAATGCATACCCTGTCTCAATATGAGAAGACACTTTGAAATTTGAATTAAATTTTCAAAGATCCAAAGATGGATCCATTATTATATACCTAATGCATTGTATAGGTTATGATACAAATCATAAAGAGTGTCGTGCTTGTAATAAACACGGTATCTATGTTTTGGAGTCTGGACACACACTAATTTTAGGAAATTAGAAAATAATTTTTTTGTGAGGGGTTAGATTGCTAGAATTATGTATTTTACATATAGATGAGACCTCCATGGGATTTTTTTGGATGGGGAAATAACATTATATAGGCTTAAGGCTCAATTATTTTGGGCACATACACTAGCACAAATGGCAGAGATGTTTTTTGTTCTAGAGGACCGAAAGGATAATTTGGTAACCTAAGGCAGAACAATTAAGGTCCTAGTCTAATATCCATTAGAATAATCTGAATAGGTGGAAAATAATCTCTCTCTAGACAAAAATTTTTGGGATATATATTGAAGTTCTAAGCACACTTGACATGCTCTGGAATCACTCCAAAATATTTGAATTATGTGTTGTTTCCTAAATTTATGTTATGTGTTGTTTCAAGAGGACTGAAACCTATTTTATGCATAAAATAAAATCAAAGCCAATAATTATAAATTGAGCCATCAGTCTCCTTCATGTCATCATCTTGGAGAAATTATTTCACTAATATTACAGTAGTATCTCACATCAAATTTTTGGTTCTAAAGACCATTTATTCTAGGCATATATATATAGAAAATACTATTTTTAAGACAATAAGAAGTGACATCAGTCACCATAAGACCACATCCTAAACATAAGTATATTAAAAGGATTTAATCATAGGAACCGATATTCCCCAGATTATTTCTAAGCATAAAAGATACCGAGAGCGAAGGCTCACTGGGCTTATAATATAGCTATAGTGACCTTAGAAGATACAATTTGTAGTATAAGTTATACGTAGACTTTCAATGTAAATATTGGTATATATGTATACACAACTCAAACTGATACAATTCAGTGAGCCAAGAAAAGTTGCAAGTGTCTCTCTTGAAGATCTTTACAAATAAATTTTGATGAAAGCAATCAATATCTTAAGACATGTACACCACATAACCAGACATGAAGGATGTCTACAGTTGTAATTCTTCACATGACATTAATAAAAGGCACTATACCCATTGAAGACAGTTCTTATGATCATGACATGAAGGAGCAGGCCAAAAAACAATATCCATGATCATAAAAGAACAATATACAATCTCTAATAAGGAACTATCTCCTTGGTTCAATGATGGGAAACTTAAAATTTTGTAACAATACATATACGATGAAAAATAATACCTCTTATAGTCACCTTCATGAAGCATAATTCTAATTAGTAGTGAATAAGACATGCATATTTATATAAATAAGCATAAATCACCATGGAACAAACAATTAGAAGAATAAAAGTTTACAAGAAATCAAGGTAGATCATGAAAATGTTATGAGGATTAAGGGGTTTTTTTCCTAGGGTCTTCTAGAAATGTCCTTACTTAGTGACAAGAGTCAAGACTACTACTTTGTCACATAAGTTAAGGCATCATCAATAGCTCACACAATACTAAATAAATTCCACATTCAGTGTGCTTAGTGAATTCACACATCTTCCCATACAACAAAGTTTGAATTCCAAAGATCATTGTCCTTAGGGCTTCATAATAGTTTCCTTCTAATAGTGACTTAATTCTTCAAACATCACAGTACTTGGGCCTTTCAACAGTCCACAAGTGCTCTTTAACAACCATTCATTAAAAAACAAACCAATCTATTAGAGAAACATACCTTGTTTCTCAACTTCCCCTTATCCTTCTTGTTCTTGGTTTTGTGTTCTTTCTTCAGAAACCAGACCTCTGATTAGGGTATGTTGTAACCACTGTTACAATCCTGCCAACTCGACCTCCACTTCTCAAGAGACTGTGGCTGCCCTTCTTCTATAAATTCTTTCCATATGTTGGGTTATAAGACACCTTCTAGCCTATTGTTGCACCCTTTTGGTCCTCAAAAGGATACCTATAGAAATTCAGTTTCCCACAAATATTTGCAAAGATATTCCTCCAGGGATGCAACACAAAATTAATTATGATGTTTCACACTTTGCATGATCTTCAAACTCATGCTCCAACTCTTTTAGGAACAACTTTCCAACCTAGCAGACTTCCTCTATGAACCAAGCACCCTTGCAACCTTCTTAACAGTATCTATCTACCTTCGGCCCTCTCTGAAAGCCTTGCTCTACCCAGGTATTTATGCAGCCTACTAACCTGCATTCAAACCAAGCAGAAGAATCCTACAACAGCCCCATTGAAACTTGTTCCTACACTATATTATCTCTAGATTTTCGTACCTAAATTTATTCAAGGTGTCCCACAACTTGGCTGACCTTTCCAATCAATCTTCATCAGTCAACATAGCTTAATTGTCATAAATAATCCTTACCTCTAGCTGCTATCCTGCTCCTTCAAGGTTTCCAGCTCATAGGGTTTTCAACTAGTTGCCCCAAATCATTGATATGTTGCTCCAAATCACAGAACTAGGGTTTTTAGTTATGCCTTCATGCAATCCAATAATCTAACTATTCTAAAGGATTTTCCCTATATCTCTGATATTTTAGAACAAGGACTTGCAATTTTTTCCTTCAACAATACTTTTGTTGTTATAAGCTATATTGTTCATAGGGTCTTCTAGAAATTTCCTTACATAGTGACAAGAGTAAAGACTAATACTTTGTCACACAAGTTAAGGCATCATAAATAGCTCATACAATACTAAATAACTTCCACATTCATTGTGCTTAGTGAATTCACACATATTCCCATACAACAAAGTTTTAATTCTAAAGATCATTTTCCTTAGGGCTTCATAATAGTTGCCTTCTAATAGTGACTTAATTATTCAAACATCACAGTACTTGGGCCTTTCAACAGTCCACAAGTGCTCTTTAACAACCATTCATTAACAAAAAAACCAATATATTAGAGAAACATACCTTGTTTCTCAACTTCCCCTTATCCTTCTTGTTCTTGGTTTTGTGTTCTTGCTTCAGAAACCAAACCTCTGATTAGGGCATGTTGTAACCACTGTTACAGTCCTTCCAACTCGGCCTCCACAACTCAAGAGACTGTGGTTGCCCTTCTTCTATCAAGTCTTTCCATACGTTGGGTTATAAGACACCTTCTAGCCTATTGTTGCATCCTTTTAGTACTCAAAAGGATACCTACATCAGTTCGGTTTCCCACAAATATTTGCAAAGATATTAATCCACGGATGCAACACATAATTACTTGTGATGTTTCACACTTTGGATGATCTTCAAACTCCTGCTCTAGCTCTTTTAGGAACAATGTTCCAACCTAGTAGACTTCCTGTATGAACCAAGCACCCTTGCAACCTTCTTAACAGTCTCTATCTACCTTTGGCCCTCTCTGAAAGCCTTGCTCTACCCAGTTATTTATGCAGCCCGCTAACCTGCATTCAAACCAAGCACAAGAACCCTACAATATCCCTATTGCAACTTGGTCCTACACTACATTATCTATATATTTTCGGACCTAAATTTATCCAAGGTGTCCCAGACTATCCCTAGTAAACCAGGTTGAGAATCTTCAGCTGGTGCAACTTCATCGTCAACACCTCAAATGGGAACTGTATGGCTTTAATGGAGATAAGTTTCTTCCAGTGCATTTTCACACCACCTGGACGATCAAAGCATAAGAAATGCAGTCACATTTGGACACATTCAACTAACATAGACCCAAATTCACTTATGCGTAAAATTTAAATCTAAGTTTCAAACCATGAAACTCTATGTTGTCTCTATCACACCTTGCTATCATTGAGTGTTTTCACCCCTTTATGACATAATTTTGGGCTTCTTATTTGTTTTGTATGGGTTTTAAGTTCTATCTTGGCAGAAAAAACCCAGGAACCAATCTGCAACAAAATAGCTTTAAATTGTTTATAAAATAATCTTATGTCTAACACTCACTATGCTTATCTCCATAATGAAGCTAAATACCAACCTTATCAAGCTCTAAGCTAATATGTCATGCCCATTCAAGTATGGTCTAATCGATTTCTGTAATTCACCTAACCTACTGGCTTGAGTTTGCCACATTGGTTCAACCATCAATATCTGTCTCCTACTTAGTGAATTTGGGCAGTGTATAGTAGTCAGATTAAGTTGATCTAATTAAATTACTACTCTATAAAATAATTAGATCTATGGGAATACTAGTTTATCATATTATAGATAACCAATGACCAAGTACAAGGATGAGACTCATGGTATACCAACAGGATTATAAGGAGTCGATAATGCTTGCTACGAGACATGGTGATAGGAAAAAAATAGCTTTGATAACCCTTGATAGACATATGTTTCCGTATTCAATCAAACTAGTATGAAACGAATGTAATCAAGAGCTGCAGCCGAAGCCTACAGGAGACCTTTGATGGAAAGTGTCAAGAGTTGTATTTCTAGCGATTTCAAGCTCAAAAGAAGGCTGGAACATGTGTAAAATTTTGGATTTTGGCTTACCTCTTGCAAATCACCCAAAGAGCACTCGAATTCACCATTGACCAGCACTGTTAGACTCGCTGAAGCAATCACCAGCATTCACCAGTGGTCCAACACACTTTGAAGCATTTGGACTGGAAAATTTATTAAAAAATAATAATTATAGAGCACTGTTAGACTCGCCGAAGCAATCACCAGCACACTTGAAGCATTTGGACTCAGTAAATTTATAAAAAAAAGATATAATTATAGTTGAAACCCAAAACCACTATCCAAACTCCTCCTTGCGGGTTTAGCTCCATGGCACCAGGGAAATAGACAATCTTGGTACTCTAAATCCCTTTCAGGGCAGCTATCGTCTCCCAGAGCCAGATCTTGATTCTTGTTTCCCTCGTTAATGCATGTAGCATCATCGGTCCCCTCCCTGCATATAATTCTAGTACCATGAGCATTGTTGCACCTCCAACAGTCAACTTCCAAGCCCCTTCCAAGCCCCAATTAGTTGAAATGGCGGCGAATCACTCCAATCCCTCCCCCGACACAGTAAATTTCGACGAATGCCATTCAAATATTTGTTGCACCTCCAACTTCCAAGCCCCAACCAAGGGTGAATCACTCCAATCCCTCTCCCCGACCCAGTAAATGCAGGCGAATGCCATTAAAATCTGCTCCAAACCAGAAAATCAGAAGGCGAATTCCATGGTTTCAATTTTATGCGCATTTATTTTGTTGGGCTAACACTTAATAATTAATTATTTTTATAATAATTATAGGGCTAAATTTATAAAACTATAGAAAATGGTTTTTATATAAAAATTCGCCCTACCAAAATTTAAAACCCCTTAAAATTTTCCCTTGGGCTAAAATTTGCCCCTAAAATTTTCCCTAATGCCAATGCTTGACAACAGTTGGCTCGATGGGGTCTTCTCAAGTTTCTTGAGAATGACCTCTTACGATAGCAGGATCGATCACTACGCTGCTTGGTACGTTGCTGGAATAGGCATTACAGAGTGATGGTGCTATGAGGATGTGACTTGGCTATTCGTTCGAAGATGGATATTTATTTTGTGACAGGTCTATTGCCTCAGGGTGATGCGCTCCCATATCTTCTTCCTCTTGGGAGGGTCCATCTTCGACGATTTGGAGATATTCATTGCAGTGGGGTGCCTCTCAGAGGGGTGCATATTAATAGCATCAGTGACCGATTTGGCCAAGAGATGTGCTCTGGCGAAGATTGTGAGACTGATAGGGTCATCGTCGCCGCACAAGGCATCAGGGCTGTAGATAGGTGTCTTGCGCTGGCTGAGGGGGGAATTTTTTTTATTTTTCCCGTCACTACTATGATAGGATGGTGGCTCAGTTAGCGAAGGTCCATGAAGGATTTAAGCTATTCACCTATGCTATCATCCTCTGTAGCATTATGTACGAGTAAGTGGTTTTGTTGCGGCCTGTGGTGGTTGTTCCTGTGGGGGGTCATCGGGACCCTCACATGAGGAGATGGGCTCTAGTGATGCCTCGTGGAGGGGGAGGTGCAGTGGGGTGTTATTGGAACACAACCATTGAGGTTTGGTATGAGGCCAATCCTTAGATGTTCCTTCCTTATGCATATGCTAGGATGGATTTCTGAGGATACCTAGATATGGGTCTTCCTGCTGGATATGCTTGGGGACCAACAGGTATGATTTTTTTTTGTTTTATTCTGTATTTGTTGAGTATTTATGATTTATATGTGTATTATGATGACAATGACATAATTTTGTTACTCTTGCAGATGTTGGCAAGGTTGGGCACCCTAAAAATCGGTTGGTAGGACATTAATCGAATCATAGGGTTCAAGGAGCCCCACCCCCGACCAGGGGGCAGGGAGGAGGTCCAGTGCAACCCCAGGGTGGAGTTCCCGGTGACTGGGCTAGCCCATCTAGAGAGGGTAGTAGTTTAGCTGCTGCTAAGTGTGCTGCAACGATCGCTCATGTCGAGGTGGCAGAGGCCCACATGGAAGAGATGGCAGAGTAGTTGGCTGCCTCAGTGGCTCGAGCCACTGATTTGGAAAGCGCTTGGGGCTGAGTAGACCAACTAACCCAGGGTATGCCTGCTTGTGGGTTTTTTGAGAATTTTGACAACGTCTGGTTAGAGACACTGATGGCCCAAGAGAGGGGCTATCGACCAACTCTGTGCTGCGTGGAAGCTTCAGTTTTAACGGTTTCCTAGTACTGGCACGGGGAGCAGCCGTGGGTCCAGGTGCCCAACCTGGAGGGGTGCAGCCCTAGAGATGTTGTACACAGGGGAAGCACCTGTTATGAGGATGCTTCCCTTATTTTTGACGACATTTGTATATGTATTTTTGGCTGACCTGTGGGTCAGATACACGACTCATTATTTTGTACCCAAGCATACAATTTTTTGTTACATATATATGAGAGATGTATTTTTGTGGCTTTATATGGTGTGTCCATTGTTTATATGTTTTTATGGATGTTGTGTACTGCTGATGGATATCTATGTTTTTTATGTTTTTTGGTTTTATGTATGATGGTTTATCTGAGATGCATTCCAGTTTAGGATATGATTAGCTATGCGATCTGATGTCTGGTTTTGATTTCTTGGTACATGTGTGAATCTCGTACCTCAAACTCTTGGTTTAACTGCGAAACCACTAACTGGGAATTAAGGTAGATATGCAAGTGGCGAATCACTTGATTGAAGGCGTCGCACATGAGCCCTATGACGGCTTCATATTTTTCCTGATTATTTGTCGCTGATCCGATGCATAATCCATTGGTGAAGAATGGCGATCGGTCAGGGTGTTAGATGACCCAGGCAACTGTTGCTAAATTTTGAGACCATCATGATGCTCCATCAACGAATCCAAAGTAATGGTTGGGTTGAAGGTCCATTTGTGACACCAGAGCACTTTTTGTGACAAGTCTGTGATAAAAAAAAAGTTTGGTTTGTGCATGTTAACTCTAGGGTTGAGCCCTCTTAGCCCTTATGGGTAAAATTTCTTGAGGTAAAGACCGTTGACGGGGTTGCTCAGACATGATCCATCGAGCTCTGTCAAGATGTATGCCCCCTTTAGGAGACAATGTTTTATGATATGGGGTCCTTTCCATAAGGTTTCAAATTTTCCTTTCTGTAGGGATTCTTTCGCGACATCGTAGCGGAGGACTAACGCCCTCTCAATAAATGATTGAGGGGTGATGTTGCGAACGAATGATGCTTTCACCCACTTTTTATGGGCCTTGTTGTGCTGGAGTGACTGTCGTCAAATTTTTTCAATGAACTCTAGTCGTACTAAGCATTGCTCGAAAGGCTGGATGTCATTGAGGAGTTCGATGGCGAAGTGTAAATTTGGGATCTCACGTTCAATGGGAATCACGGCTTTGACCTCTTATACCAAGTGGAAGGGTGTGAACCCCATTGATGTTTTCAATGCCGTGCGGTGTGCCCACAGGGTGGAGGAAAGCATGTGGTGCAGTTTGTTTTGTGGTTATTCACAATGCGTTGTAAAATTGTTTTGAGTAATTTGTTCATAGCTTCTACTTGTCCGTTGGATTGGGGGTAGTATGGTGAAGTGAATTCATGTGTGAGTCCGAGGTCCATCATTGATGTGGTGGAACCAGACGCGATCGAAAGGTTGCAGATGGATTGGGTTTGCACCGTCGTTGGTACAACTACTCTCATAGTTGCAACTAACTCAACACCTATGACTGATGAGTAGACAACCCGAGTCATGGTTCTGATACATGATGATATGAATCATATATGATGTATCATGTTTTCAGCATTTTTTGGGAGAGGAATTTCCATCGTGACAGCTTGCATGGGAGCAAGTCTAGGTTCTTCATAAGGCTGAGCACTTTCAGGGATTTTGAAGTTGTGCCTAGTGAAGAGGTGCCTGAATGTTTCCATTAATGGAAATGCCTCTATTTCATGGTTATGGCCAGTGAAAATGGTGCACGGTACCACTGTGCCTACTGAGTAGATGGTGTGGGAACCAAAACTACTCCTCATCCTTGAAGTGGATGCTAAAAAAGGATCAGGCGTAGGGTAGAGATTCCTCTGCTGCCATTTCTGAGTTTTTGGATTGGGTAGGTCTAGCTCTTTTTGGGAGTGTAGAATTAACGCTTCTCTCGCCACTCGAAGATTGGGGAGGTGTTCACATTTCATAGTATGGTGAAAATGTGATCATATCGAGCAATAGAAGTGTGTGATCTTCTATTGGTTAGAGAGATGTCTCTGAGGGAGGGAGGAGACCATGGGAAAGTTGTTCGTGAGGTGCTTCAGTTATTTACATTAATTGACCTGGTGGCCAATTCTGTCTCATAGCCCGCATGCTGACCTTGGCTAGACATGGGTCATGCGAAGTAGATGTGCCTTTTTAACTCACCCAACGTGTTGGTATGGAAATAGGGTAGGCTTCCTGGGGGAAATATGCCTTCCATTAGGTTTTCTAAGCTATGGATTGATGATATCCCAACGGTGCATTTATAATGAATGAATTATGTTAATAAGTGGGTGCACTCGAGGGATATAAGTACAACGCTAATCATGATGGTTTCCTTAACATACTAGAAAAGAACGCCATTCTTGGAACATCTTTCATCAAATCTGAATAAGGTGGTATCCCAGGTGGTATAACACAAGATAATGATGTCTCATGGATCATTTCCATGTGAACAACATATGGGAACATATTATGACTGCTTCCACTATGCAAATCCATCTTTGATTTATGTGTGGAAGTATCATGATAATGGGGCATTGGAGCAACTTCCCCATATTCTTCTTCATCACCCACCTTCTGCAAGATCTCACAATATAAGGTGCTCCCTTTAGATGTAGTTAACTCATGAACACCCATCATCTCCTTGGCGTCAAGAGTCTTGATAAAAAAGGACTGGTCTACCATAGTATGTGTTCCCAAAATTTGATGCAATGTTGGAACACATTCCCCCCATTGTTTTGTCTCATTGTCTATCATCATAGATGCATGCTGCTCATCCTCTTCATGTATAGGATCCTTGGGGTCTTCTTGCAAATAAAAGAGCCCTCTTAGTGGAAGCAATGGATTCATCTCCATCTCTCAATAAAAATGGATCTCCTCCTGCTGTCACAATGCTGGAGTAACCTTTCAGCTCTTCTTATTTCTTCTCATCATCAATGGAGTATGCCTCATCAATAAGAGATCCTTTCTCTCGATCTGTCCTTGAAAAAGGAACACTCATGTCTTCTTCTTGAGAAGAATGTTCTTGCTGAAGTGGGGCCTTTGCCCTTAAAAAATCATGTAGCAGATCTTTAACCCCTTCAACAATGTTCTGAAATGGAGTTATCTTCATGGATCTTTCTTTCTCATGCAAAAGTTCTGAATTCTTGGGCTTAATTTGCTTACCCACAGAATCAAATCTTTTCACTAACCTCCTAGTGAACTTTGCATAACTAGATATGTTTACATTTTCAATGAAGAAGACTCAAATAACCACCAGGCATAAGATTTACCTTCGAGGTGTAGCGCTACTACTCTTATGGCTTCTTCTTCTGAAACTTGATGCAACAAGAAATATGTGTCAAGCTTCTTTACCCAAGACTTGACTGAGCTCTCAGGTGATCCATCAAATGTAGGTAGGAATGTCCTACCCAAAGTGGGTTGCATGCACCCTCTTCTTCTCTTGTATATGTTGGATCTTCTTTCTTCTTTGAGTTGACAAAACTCTAGGAAGCTTTGATGCTCTTTGAATATTTTAGAATAAGATTCATTTTCTTGGAGATAGTCACCAAGAGTCTCCTCTTTTTGTGTCTCTCCTTCTTCTTCCTCTCTTGCTAGGAATGTAGGCATGCTACAACGTGGCAGAGCAGATTGTGTGGCTAAACGCTCACACACAGAGTATGAAGAACTAGGGCTTCCTTCATGTGACAATCTCTTCAAGGGATCTGCATGTCTCTCTTTCCTCATT
Source organism: Pinus albicaulis (assembly GCA_034641835.2). Taxonomy (NCBI): domain Eukaryota; kingdom Viridiplantae; phylum Streptophyta; class Pinopsida; order Pinales; family Pinaceae; genus Pinus; species Pinus albicaulis. The sequence goes on from CM076580.1 coordinate 616,633,188, forward strand.
CCCCTGATTTAATTCTTAAGCTCATGCAAAGTTTGGAAAAGAGTTTTTGAAAACTCTTTCTCTTTCATTCTTCCAGATAAAGGGGTTTTACGCTTTTATTCTGTGTCTTCAGTGTAATCTTAATTCTTATATCTTCCTCTTAGATTCACCTTCTCTCTATCAGTAAGAGGCTCTCCTTCTGTGGAAGGCATATTGGCTTCTTAAGAAAGCACAGGCTCTGCCAAGATGATGCTTTGATACCACTATAATATCCCCAAAGTGGGATTGCTAGCAAGGCATGTCTGAAAAATGCATTTTTCAGAAATGTCTACTACAAGATTGGAAACCAACCCTTGGATCCCTTAGATATGATAATCTAAGACCTGAATTTAGGAGGGGATCAAGAACAAATCCTTCTGGGTGGGTTAAACAGGTCTCCCCACACCTAGTGCAGTTGAAAAATGCCTAAGGAAGGGACTGCAAAAATGGAGGCTCGATATGATTATTTATAACAAAAAATCAGAGTTATATTAAAACCCTTTCATTATAGAATAGAAAGTAAAAGACTTAACATGAAGAAATACTCAAAATAAGAGGCTGCAACCATATGATATGACTGTACAAGCTTGACAATGTTATTTTATTAGTTGAAAAGAGCTGTAGATTACACTTTAGATCTAGGGCAGATCTGTGTACAAAAGATAGATCTATATTAGATCTATACACTATAGAGTCTCCTCTTCAAAAGCCCCTTGGGGTTTTCAGCAAAAAGTGAAGTACATGGAGTAGATCTGAGATCTAATGCAGCAGATCTGCAGAATGATTCAGAATTTATGAAGCAAATACACCAGTATTCAGATCAGATCTGAATGGAACATGGATTAGATCTTTAATCCATGGATCACCACAATGAAGGGCAGATTCCCAACACTAGAGATATCTCCTCCTTGAAGTGCCAAAAGACCTTGCATTTCTCTTTGCAAATAACACAATTCAGGAAGAGGGATTGTGTTGTAGGCTCTAGAACATAATGTGGCCTCAAGCCAGATCTGAAAATGAGCTCTCCTCATCCAATAATCTCTTTCCAGGGGGATAGAAGACTTTCCCACTGAAAAAGAGGCACTAGAATGGCTTAGATCTGAATAGATCTAGCCTCCACTTGTTGCAGTTTACAAAGACAACCAAACCCTAAAAAAGATCTGCATTGTAGTTGGAAGAAGAGCTTGGCCAAATGCCTGATAGTGAACAAGAAATGCGAGAGTCCCTCAAGAGCTGCTCAAAGAAGGAGGTGGGATTCTCAATCAGGAACACCCAGTGCTAAACAACGAAGAGAATGAGAAATTTCTAAACAGACATGTTCTTCCAAACAATATGTTCAACAACCCCTCTTATGCTATTCTCCTCTTCCTTTTATAGGATAAAAGTCTTGCAAAACCCTAAACCATCTCAAAGGTTTAGCTCCTTTCACATGTGTAGCCTCCAACTAGAATTGCGTTGTGCATCTAGGAGGTTCATTGCATCTGGAAAATGCTATGGACCTGGTCTTGTTGACCCAGTCAAATGTCTCAATCCCTTTCAAACATAAGGGTATTTTATTAACGCAGCCCAAATTTAGCCTTGTTCACATGGGGCATTGATTTATTTTGCTGATTTAGGAGTTTTATTGATCCTCCTTTACAATTTTATTCATGAAAACAGGAAGCAAAAAAAAATTGAATATTCCTATTAGCTTGGGCTAATTAGGAATATTACACAATTCTAGGGCTGCACATTCGGTGATGAAATGATCTCATTCATCGTAGAGTGCACAACATTGGATAGGAGGAGGGGGGATGAACGGGGGTCTTTCTGGTGACTTTTGTTCCTCCTGCATGTATAAGATGATGCGAGGTTATTCTCCATTTGACTGTATGGAGGGATCCCCTTGATATGATTGTTCGAGGGAATGTAAGGCATCTCTATATCACGATATTTCTAGACAATTATGGGTGTAATGCCCATAATTTCTACAGATAGCGCATGCGTGGTTAATGCGTAATGTATTACCTTAATTTTTGGTGGCTAGTTCCTTTTTACGGGAACTTGTTTCCGCGATATTTCTTTCGGAGCTTAGGAGCAGTTTTAATTCATCCAACTCCAAGAAGATATGGGTAGGATGACCTACTATGTAGCATACTGCGGAAGGTTGTAATTCTCTTTGTCTGATGGGATTTCCTACCTTTTTCCCCTTTTTATGGGTTTTCTTGGTCATGACAGTCAGTTTTGCGACGAGAGTTTCCTTAGATGGTATGGTTGTGTCCGTTTCCTTAACAGGTGGGGCCTCCTCAGGAGTGAGGGGGATTAACCCTGTAGAGGTGATGTATGTGATTCTCGTCATGGTAGGTTGGACCAAGTACCAAATAGGTATTTCAAAAGATACGTTTGGTAACACTATTGTTTCCAAGACTTGTTGTAACACAAAACCAGATGGAGGGTGTTAGGATCCTATAATTATAGGGGAATCAGGGTTGCTGAATTATATGTATTATTTTGGCTTGCAGGACAAAAGCAATGTTTATCCTGCAAAGTGAGGTTCATTTTCAAAAGCATCCCGAATCAAATTCTTCATGGAGCATATTTAAAAGGAGTAAGCAATAAAAAATTCCACCCACACTGCTCTAGGATGGCACAAAATAAGTATTTCTCATATATTATTCTGGTGTTGCATGGAGGCATGGATCGAAATTGTCTTCATATGTTGGGCTCAGTTGGTTCGTTTCTCCCCCTCCATCCATTTTTGTTTGACCTTTAATCTCCCTGCCACACCCTTCATGCCATTTTTCTCCCTTTTTTCACCCATCCATCTTTTTGTCATTACATGCATAAACAAGCCTAGGATTAAATAAAAATAAGAAATGAAAAAATAAAAGCAAAAATAAATTATATCCTAAGTCTACATGTCAAATTATGGAGTTAAATCCCCACCAATTTCCACCTCATCCACCCACCAGCTCTTTAATCCGACGACCTACATTGCATTTCGACCCCCCCCTACCATCCTAACTTTATCCTCACAGGGGGGGGTCCGACATAGTTGGTTTTCAAAAAGTCCCCCCCCCATCCTTATGTGTAACTCTCTCATGATTTTGGACCCCCCCACCTTTGTTACCACTTACCAATTCAGGGGAGGTCCGAAATTCAGGGGGGGTCCGAAATATCACTTCTGCTCCTTCAAAACCGTTTTTAGCCAATTTGACCAGTATTGTTGTGGGAGAGATTATGGGCTAATGGGAGTGAATTTTGAAAAAACAAGAGTGGTTTTTTTTCAGCACAGGCTAAAGAACAAAAAATTCTCCCAGAGTTTTCACATGTGTCTTGATTTTGGAGAATCGAAGCCATCTTTCAGCCCTATTTTTCGGATTTCTGTTTTTCCTGTTTTGGTCATGATGTTGCGGTGAATTTTGTGGAGATTTGGAGATGAATTTTGAGAATACAAGAGATTTTTTTGACCAAAATGGGGCAAATAAAAATAACCTCTCTCAGATTTCTCATAGGTGTCATAGTTGGGGAGAAACAGATGTTTTACTGCTCCCCCTTTTTAGCAAATTTGGCCTAGTTTTTAGCTCTGCAACCATCTTTTCTATTTTCAGAGAGGAGATGACAGATTTGAACAAGATAAGAATTTAAAGTCATATGTAATGCTCCAGAGACTATCAGATAGCCCAAGTATTAAGCTTGATAGAATTCACACCAACAAGCATATGACAGACCTGATTGCAGGGAATCAAAATGCCAAATGTCCAACAGTCTACAGAACTCCCACAATTTTATTTAATCGTTCCAGTGATGTTATGTCCTTCTCTGATATGTCATGAGAAATAAAGTAACTATTAAATATTGTACTCAGTTAGTAAGCTTGATATATAATTTACTGTTCGAAGTATGAAAGGGGGGGGGGGGATGTGAATGAGGGACTGAGTCCAATTCTGTAATGTTGTGACATTTTGCAAGTAATTCAATAGAAGCTTTCAGGATTCAAGTGTTGCACCATATGGTGAAGTTTATTTTGTTTAATGTGTGATCCGTAGTTTTCCTGTCTTTTTATTTCTGAGATCAGATATCGTAGAACAGAAATGATGAATAGGATTTGTTACGGGATCACCCTATTCTAGCTAATTCTGCAATATTTAATGTTTTCTATTGATGCAAGTCAAGGAATTATTAACTTCTCCTTGACTTCTGCTAAACCTTACACTCTTGTTTAGTTGAAGAATTATTTATTTTTCCTCAATATTCACTGAGTCTCACTTTCTTGTATCTTCCCATTCCATTTTATTCTCATAGATCCATAGCAGTATGCCTAGCTTGCCTTGTTTCACTCATGCTGGATTACTTCTGCAAATTGGTCACCCGAGTCCTTTGACTCCATTTCCCAATGGCCCTTTTCCCTCACTTTCCCCAACAAACCAAATTCAAAATCCAAACCCCACACTTATCAACTAGCCTAAAATTCCCAATCCAACAAATCTATATCTGATAGAGAGATCCCTCTCTGGGTCTAGGAGGGCTAGATCCTAGGCTCGAAGCGGTTTTGATGTTTCCTCAAAAATTACGGAGTGATAATAGAGGGTATAGAAAAGGAGTTTGGGAGATGGCATAGGATAGAGATGCTGTTGTGACAGAGGCCTCGGTGTTGTTACTGCTCATCTCTGTCTCTTGGATGGATTTGGTGCTTGATATAGACCTCATGCACATCAGAGCCCCTGTGATATTAGCGGATGATTCTGTTATGACAGGGGGATCTTCCATGAATGATCTGAGGATATACGATGGTTTTAATTGGACATATCCATATTCTTGGTATAGTGTAAGCATCTCAATAGATGTGTCTACATAGGGTAGAACGACATCGACGTTTTTCAAGGATCGCTTGTCGTGATACGTCAATTGGTCGATAGTGATGATGCGGTCCTTGTGGGGGAACATCATGGTTCAAAAGATGGAGGATACTATGGCAGACATGGCATACGTATAACTCCTCCCAAGGATTATATTGTAATCCAGTTGAGCATTCAAGACGTAAGTGTCTAGAAGGACTGTCTTTCTAGCCAAGAAGACTGGGACCTTTTTATAGAGACCGACAGACGCAAAAGGGCACCCGTCATTTTCTCTGAGTGTGATGTCTGATGGCTTCAATTTGGGAGACCTTAACTTCTGCCAGACATTATTTTACATGATGCATGTGGACGCACCTTCGTCAATGATACAATGGTGGATAGTGATGTTCTATACTGACACCGGTATCTGGAAGGCAACCAATGAAGTCAACCTAGGGGTGGCTTTATCTAAATCAAAAGCCATTAGGCGTGAATCGGCAAGGTCGATTACACCTAACGCGGACAATAAGGCTTTCCTTTGCTTTGGGAAAGATTGCAGGACTTCCAAAGCTGACATGGCAATGGGAGGTTGAGCTAAATCATCCACAATACTATAATTATGGGCTGCTTTGGAGTGGTTTCCTGCTCGCCTAGTTGGTCTCTTAGCCATCTTTGGAAAAGGTTCAATAGGCATTTTTGATATAGTCAACAGTGTTGTAGGTGTACTCGTGCTAGCCCCTGATGAACTGGTGTCTGGCCGGGTATCTTCACTTCGATTCCATGTTTTGAAGAAAATTTCTTTGCCAGTCATATAAATTTCATGGTTGTTGTTTCTGGAATCGTCGGGGGGGTGTTTGTTGCTATTGGCATTAGGGGAATATTGAGGTCTAAAATGGGCTTCCTAAGAAAAATTTACAACCAAAATAAAATTTATGAGAACCAATAGGATTGAAGATGATGATGTCAACCATGGGGGATGGTTCACCATTTTTGGAGTAAAAAAGTAAAAAGATTAAAAAATAATAGAATAATAAAACTATTTTTTCAACTCATATTTTCAACTTATCTCTCTAAGTGTTTACTCAAATTTCGAATGCAAAATTTAATTCCTCATCCAAGGAGTACCCATGTTGCATACTTTTGATGGACCCTACTACACGAAAAATAAGAAATACATGAAAAAACATAATTGCAATCACGTTTTTCATGTATTTCTCATTTTTTGTGTAACAAAGTCCATCAAATAAATGAAACATGGGTAATCCTTGGATGGAATAATTTTTCATCCAACGAGTATTCCTGCTTAAAATTTGAGCAAAACCTTAGGGAGATAAGTTCAAAATACGAGTTGAAAAAGTAGTTTTTTCTTTTTTTCCCTGTAAAATTTGATGATGTAATAAAGTTTGATTTGATTATTTCTACTATTATTTTATAATTTCCTTAGGAGGCCCATTTTAGACCTCAAAATTCCCCTAATGGTACTAATCACCCCTTCGTGGGGGAAGGGCTCCTGCATTACAGCTGTTTTTTGTGTGCCCCCCCCAGTCCTCGGTTACCTTGAAGCTTCTTCAGCTCGAGGATTTCAGGACAATGATGAGTGTAATGGCCATAATCACCACAAATTGTGCAAGAGTGGTTGGTCTAAAGATTAGCCCTCTTGTTCTACCCTTGGGAGTTATTTGGCTTCCAGGTTTGATTTCGGTTGGAGTTGCCCCCAACGTAAGATCGCAGAGGGTGTTGTTGGTTATTGCTCCCCTATCCAGGATTTCCCTTTTTTTTTTTTTGATTTTTTCCTTGCCACGTTAAGAAGATAACTAGGATTCTCCTAGTCATATTACTGGAGTGGTTGTGCCTGGGAAGGCTGCATAAAGTTCACTGGTGCATTATTCTGCATTGGTGGGTTTTGTGCTGGGATTAGGAATATTGGGGTCACTGTCCCTGGTTTGTGAATGATTTCTAGGGGGAGCTCTTTCGTCAACATTTCTAGTTGCGTACTGCGTCCCCTGCGCAGGAGGGTATGGTCCTGCTTGCTGATGATGGTACGAATGCGCCCTATTGGTCATGTTCTAAAAAGGTGCATGATGACTCTAATGGTAGCTTGGTTGCAGGATGTTCAGGTTAGGATCATATGTGTAACCGAGGTACGGATTACTGCTGCCTAGGTGATTTTGGGTCAGTTCAATCCGTCTATAGTATTCGACGCGCCTGAAAATTATTTATAAGTTTGCAGGCGTGGGGCATTGGGTAGGATGTTATAAATATATCCTGACTGCATGTATATCAGCTCGAGTTGATGGGCTTTGCTGATGGCATCCTCTTTAGAAGTAGTTCCTTGAGTTGTCACATCCTTTGAAATCTCTGTTGTGAGAGTTTTCAAGAATAGGTCTAGTAAAACTTGATCTTCGAGTTTGGATTTACACAAAATTCGACATCATCGCCATTCGTGGAGATGGTCCGAGATATGGACGGCTGGTGTCTGTCTAAAATGTGTCAGTAACTCCAATATTGAATAATGGTGGATTGATAATTGGAAATATGTGAGGAACTTAGTAGCAATGACGCTAAAGTTTCCATGTGTTGTAAAAGGTTGCTCCACATACCATTTCACGGCTGGTTTGGTTAAGGTGCACTAAAATAGTCTTAGCCGAATAGTATCATCAATAAGACTGTTCGACGAACACCACAAGTGGAAAGTCATTACATGGTTTCCAGGGTCTTCTACTTACTTCCCTTCAAATTTTGGAATGTCTGAAAGGAGCTTCGTGGGAATGGGGGGCCAAGTGGGGTTGTGTGTAATGGGGTCATTCATTAACTTTGATAGATTGGGTAAGTTCAAATATACTAAGAAAGGTAACTGCGTGTTGAGCGCCATTGTAGATTGTGAAAACACAAGGTTCTAGTTAGGTATGAGGTTTTTTCATGACGTACTCGACTATGTGTTCTGCTAGCTCCCCGAATGGGTAGCAACCCTCTCACCCCTAGGGGTTATGGGATGAGTGGTGTGTGGTGACCCTGGGGGGGTTTCCACTGGTGTTGCATTGGGTGACCCTTGGGGGTTCCCAAATAAAGACGCCCTGTTAAAGTAGGAACCGATAAGGAAGGCAATGTTCCATATTTTATGCCTAAATGGCGAAGGACCTGGAGCTCCTCCCTTTAATGGGGGGAGGTCCAAAAAATTTCTAGATTAACAAGGTCTTGTTGGGTCCATTATGGTGTCGACTAGGTATGGTTTTGGAAATATTTTTCAGTTTTATGAGAGGAGAGAGATTATATATCAAAGAAAAAAGGTGATCACATATATAAAACAAAGCGAAAACAAAAGGTTCATTTCCCTTTAGATTACTTCTATGTGATCAATCAATCAAAAAATGGTTTTGGTTGTTTTTGCGCATGATACTCAAAATCCTATAGACCTAAACGTCCTCACATTCTTAATTGTAAGTTGGCCTTGCGAATATATCTTCTAGTGGATACTAGGGCTAACATCCCAAAATAATTGGCAGCACCTTCCAGCAGCCAAATAATCGACCAAGGTAATGGGAAGAGGACCTAGTGCTGCTTGCACTATCACCTATAAGGAAGGATGCCCTAGATTTAGCCGCTAAGTACCGTCGTACCACGTGAGAATTCGAGTCTTGAGCTTCTTGGTGATCAAATACCAGTACCAAGCATTAGATGGGTCAGGTAGCCCCAAATAATACAACACGCACTGGGCCTAAGCTTAACCCCCTCTGAATCGAGTCTCTGTAGTGCTCAGGTTTTCTGTTCTGTGGGAGGATATACAGGCTTAAAGCTCCCTATAAATTCAACTTATATGTTTCAAGATGTAAACTGACCATGGCAGCTTATTGGATGCCTACCCCCATGATCCTAACCTGAATTATTAATTATCTCGTGGATCCTATGGGGATATTTAATCAGTTCACTTATGGTTAGTTTTAAGGTGGCTTACTTTGCTTATAGTGTGGCAATGTGTGTGAGAAAGTGAACAATCAAAAAGTTTGTAAGATGTGGATATGCGGTGATCCTTTACACATGCCCCTATTTAAACTATGTTTTGATTGTTCCTTGCAAAAATAAAATGATGTGCGGATAGTGGGTTGCTTACAATTTTTCCTATCAAAATAAATGTTTGACTAAAGGGAGATGGAAAATTATCGAAAGAGATCATTCATATGCATGCCTATGGTTACAAAAAGATGCAAGGTCATCAAATATTACTTGCTTTCTAAGATAATTTAGTCCTGGTCTCGATTCCTAGTGAAAAAAATTAAAATAAAATTAATGCTATTACTACGAAAAAATAAATGGAAACTAGCTAAGCATGCGTGGATATGGGCCACTTAATCTTTTCTAATTACTTATGTGTTTTGGTATCTGTTTCCACAAAATAGGTTTATTTAGATAACATGGGTCGATTTTCGCCACTTACTTGCCCCATAATTAAACTATGTGAGTTTTTTGAAGATAAAATTTAAAAATTAAAACTATACAACTAGAAAGACTAAAACGGAGATAAAAACATGTTTTAACAATCATGGGACACCAAACATAGTGCTGATGGATTTTCTCTAGGTTTCCAGTCACTTTACAGTTGTGAAAACTGAAGGAAACCACTGAAAAATAGGTTCCCTGGTTTCCACGTGGAAATTTCCTACACAGGCACGCAACTCTGTGCGCAAGTCTATCTGTGTAAACTACGTGCGGTTTTCCTGCATCCAAATTTCCAGAACTCCTTAACTGCAACTCTTCACAGTGGGTGAATGAGGGGAGAAGAGGAGGAGGAGAGCTGGTCCATCAGAAATCCTGAGCAGAGAGAAGTCCCTGCAAAATCACAACCACTTAACTAAAGGGTAAAAAAAGTGGAGTCGCCAATCTTGTTGTGGTGGTTTTGGTGCACGAGTGTACTAAAACACCGATGCTTGGTAGGAGTGGTTTCAACCTACAAGCTATGGTCACAGGCATAAAATATGGTTAGTAAGTTAGTGAACACATGCCAATATATAAAACACACTAAATTATGGAATATAGTATGCTGCAAATAAGAAGAAGAAACACAACTATACTAAAAAAAAACACACAAGATCAAATGAGTCAAATGAGACAATAATACAAAAAGTGGAATAATGCCCACTTATTGACTGCTATTAGTTAAAGAAAGGTAGAACGTTACACACTTTCCAAGGATCCTTAGAACTATGGATTTCTAAGACCCAGTGCAAGGAGGTTTTTACCCTTGAGCTGGTTCTGCAAGGCCTATCTCTTCTCCTAAGGGATTGGAGTTATTGGGTAGAAAACAACTGAATCCTCTAACTCTATTACTGCTCCGGATCACACACTGCTGGTTTTCTCATTTGAAATTTTCCCAACATAACAATGTGTTCTCATTTTTTTCTTCTCATGGTGGAAATTTATAGGCAAATTCAAATCCTTCTTCCCTCTCTTGGTACACTTGTGGATAGTGACCCAAGAGTGTGGGTTAATTTCTTTGTGTGCTCACTTGAGGTGCCAAGGTGGCTCTAGGCAGTTGTCCTTCGGCGGCCTCAAGTGGAGGATCTTCTCCTGAAGTGTGTCAAGTGGTCCTAGACGGTGACTTCCACCACTCCTAGGACCATGTGGCCTTTTGAGGGAAAGCCACGCAAAATAACATGCCTATCGAAGGAAAATGCACACAAAGTGCATTTTTCATGTGTCTTTGGTGCACAATTTTAAATTTTTCCTCTTGACCTTAGAGATGTTTAAAATTTTCAGATTCTCTAATGTTTCTCAGCCCTATAAATCCTTCTTCCTCACATTTCATAATGTCATTTTTCTTGTTCGATTTTCCAGTGATAACAGTCAAGATCATACATCTACTCAAGAATATGTTGAAGGCTCTGATGCCCTTGTGCAACAAGTAATTGTTCTAGTAAATCAAAAGAGGCCTGCTTGGTTGAGAACTACTCTACAAGAAGCAGGAGGACACAAGAAAAGGGGTCCTTCAAAGAAAATAAACAACTAAAAAGGTATTATGGGTATGCTACATATATTAAAAAGCCCATTAGAAACTAAACATAAAGAGTGGGAGGAATGCACGTGTTGCCTCATCATGAAGAAAGAGTAATAGAGTGGGAAAATCTATAGTCACGTAAAAATGTATTTACAAGATAAAGCATGTTAGAAGATGTATACAACTAGATATACAACAATAAGATCGCTTATTTCATTGGCTGCTTCTATGAGACTGAACATCCACCAAATGGATGTTAAGACAACTTTCTTGAATGGGACTATTGATGATGATGTTTACATTGGACAATCTCAAGAATTTGAAATAAATAAGAGGGAGACTCGTGTCTGTAGGTTGAATAAATCTCTATATGGATTAAAGCAAGCACCTAGAGCTTCGATACAAGAATGGATGCATACCTATTGAGAATTGGTTTTACCAATTTTTTTGCGAATCCTAACCTGTACATTAGGGTGGTCTAGAGTGAAACAATTATCATACTCTTATATGTGGATGATCTACTTCTTACATGAATAAAGCATCGAATTTAGGAATGGAAGAAGTAGTTAGAAACTAAGTTTGATATGAAGTATCTTGGGATTATGCATTATTACTTGGGAATAGAAGTTTGGCAGAAGCCATGTAAGATATATCTTTGTCAAGGTAAATATGTGATCAAGATTATTCATAATTTTGGCATGATGGATAGCAATCCTATGATGACTCCTATCATTACCAATTTAAATAAGTTGATGAGTTCAAAATATAGTCAGTGGATCATAATTTATACAGACAATTGATCAGGTCCTTGATGCATTTGGCAAATACAAGACTGGACAATTTTTTTGCAGTGAATGTCTTCATTAAGTTTCATATGGAGCCAAAATATCATCATTGGATTGCAGCCAAGCATATCCTAAGAAATTTGGATGGAAATATACACTACAAGGAAAATACCATCTAGCGGAGGTTCTAAAGAAGGTTTTTACTGTTATAAAATTGGCCAAAATTGTCAAAAACACATTTTCTACAACATCTGTTTACGGTTACGGAGGTTTTGGCGGAGCAATTAACAAAATTTCAACACAACTAAATAAACTGGGTGGTCGGAGGTTATTACGGATGTTTTTTCATCAGTGCGCTGCTAAGGTGTCAATGCACTGGTGCATGTCATCTAGAAGGTGGCCCATGGCGGTCGAAGGTACATGCACCGGGCCGTCAAGGTATAAAATCGCACCGGGGCGCAGTGTTGGTGATACAACACACAGCGCCATTCTAATTGGTCTTGGGATTTGTGCGGTGCCCATAGGTCGTCTCAACGCACATGTACGTCGAGTTATATAAACGAACCAGTGTGCTGTATCAGACAAACACACTGTTTGTTCTAATTCATATTGGTATTTGTGTGGTGCCCATAGGTCGTACAAATGCCCCAGTGTGTAGACTCACATAAACGCACTGGTGCACTGTATTTCACAAACACACCAATATTTATAATTGGTATTGGTATTTATGAAGTGCCTATAGGTCATATAAACGCACTGGTGTGCTATATCATACAAATGCATCAGTGTACAGTGACTGACACACACTGGTGTTAATTTGGTATTTTTTAGAAACATCGACCTGTGACAGTGCAATTATTGTGATTTTTAAAAATTCATTATTCATCAAAAGTTGACACATCTTATAACAATATTCATATTAATTAAATTTTTATTAATGCATTTGAATGTGATTTTTGGATTAATTTGCTATATCATATCATAAATATTGTGATTTTTTTAAAATTCTTTATTCATCAAAAGACGACACATATCTTATAACAGTATTCATATGAATTAAATTGTTATTAGTGCATTTGAATGTGATGTTTGGATTAATTTGTTATATCATATAATCAAATTTCACATCTCTTAATTATAATATATAATCATCCATAAATTTAATCACTGGTGTTACATTTCACAGCGAAAATGGAGAACACAATAAAATAAATTAAAACAAATTATATATATAAGACAATATTTTTCATACAAAATGGGATAGTTATTGGTATCCCTTTGTCTTTCAATTGGGACACTATGTCCATTACATTAAACAAAATGCCTGATTTCACAGACAAATATTTCAAAAAATACAACGCCTTACTTTGATATCCAAACATAATGATCATCATTCTTTGCTTGAACTATTGTCACTGCTAGAGATACTTCCATGACTTGGGGTTATTTTCATGAATGTTTTGTTCACGGTGTTGATTGCTTTCTTCTTCTTTACCTTCCATATACAAACATAAAAATAAACTATAATGAGTGTATATACATTGGTGAGAATAATGAAAATTTCAATATTAAATAATATACATCAATGTAAATCGAAAAGAAATGACGTAACATAGCAAAAATTGACTCATGAACTATACACATTCTTTCAAAACCATGCAGTATGCCATCTTTCAAGATTTCATCTGTTGGCACAATTCCATAATTTTTTTCCTGCAAGTTTTATACCCCATAACAAATATATATTTAATATAAAATATTTTTTTGTTTTATTAATTATAGACAGAGCTAAGTAAAACAAGATCGATAGATGCTTACAAATTCCACGATTAATTTTTGATATGCCAACATATACTCACAAATCATATTTAACCCAATGTCAATCAATTCGTCTGATGGTTCTTCTTTGAATGTTAGCATCTATTTGTAGACATTCAATGATGATTATTGTAAAACAGCTTAAAAAATACAAAAATGAAATCTAGTTAAGTTGTTATAACGAAGTAACAATTACTCACAAACTTAGATATCAACCCTTTTCTTCCGCGTTGTCCTGTTTTATGTGCTGAATGGGTTCCATTTTCTTTTCTTTTCTGCAAGAAAATACTTGAAAATTAATATTTAATGCTAAATTTTTTATTTATTATACCTAATGACCGAAAAATTAAATGATTACATATTACATTTGAAGCATGTTGTTGTTGAGATGACTCCTCCTACAATGCAATTTTGTCCATTTCTTTGACCGTATCCTTGTAACCTTTTTGGACAGTCCTACTGGCATATTTATGATATCAGCTCGTTCATCTTTTGAGATTTTCATAATCTTCCTGAAAATGTAACATGACAATAAAATATTTAATTTTTATATTGATATATGAAAAATAAATATAACAAAAGTGATATTTATAGATAATTCCAAACAAACATTTAAAGGAATATTACTTTTTCATTCCTTCTTTTTCGTTGTTGTACATTTTTTCTATTAAAAGACTGACATGTCTCATTGACCAATTTTATGGAAACTCTTCCTGTAGTTTAGATAAAATTTGGTTCTTGGAATCATTGGATTAATTTTTGTATTGTAAGTGGAAAGAGCGTCTATACATTCGTAAACTTTTGTAAAAGTTTTTCCCCCTTTCGTTAACCTCCAGCACCACTCTAGATGAGCTAAGGAGCAATTCATTTTCATTTGCATGTTCTATTTTTTTTCTTTTGTTAGAACAAAATTCATTTTCTGAGTTGTTGGTCCCTGTAAAACATTAAACATATGTGAATTAATATATTGTTTGATACATGTTATCTAATAATTTTAAGTATATTATTAGTGAAAATTAAAAAAAGAAACCAATATTGGATCGATAATATTTTTTCATTCACATGATTCATCTTTTTGCAATTTTTCCATCAAGCTTTTACGCCCTTATGGTCCTAGATCAAAAATAATCTTATCGAGCTTCATCATTTTGTGGCTCTGCATGATACACAATAAACAATACATATTATTTAAACTTACATAACTAGTGTTTTTTTATTTTCTTGATGTGTTATCAGTATTTTTGTTACTTGACCTCTTGTCATCCATTTCTTTATCATTATGAAACCGGTACCATATCATTCATTAATATATTTTATAAATAAATTGTCAACTTTTCAGGTAAAAAGAAAAATCTCAAGAAATTGGTGCTCCATTCATGGTGTATGCACCGATGTTGGCACGTAGCGGTCTTATAAACACATTTCAAAAATAGTATAACACACCGTACGATGCTCTGTGTCAACAAGGAGCACTGATGCATTACATGTCAACCACCGCACTGATTTACATAGAAAAAATAATAAAAATTGTCCAGTGTTAGTTTTTGTATCATAAACGCCTTGCGCAAACAAGGGACCACCATATGGTGCTCTTTGTGAACTAGGAGACTCGGTGTGGTGTGTTGTATGTTACATGGTGCACCGATTAACACAATATTTTTTTTTTTTGTGAAACAGCATGAGCGCGGTGCGCCATAATGAAATAGAGCACCAGTGCCCTATTTTACATATGGCACATTGATTAAAAAAAAATATTTTAATTTTTTTATCACATAGTACTTCCATGGTGCATTGGGGTAATCTAGTGCACCAGTGCGCTTGGTTATGCCTGGTGCAATGATTAAAACAATTCTGTTTTTTAAAAATTCACGTAAGGGTCGACATGGATTGGGATCCGACTATGCAAGTCGTCTTGTGGGTTGGATGTCTTAGGCCTATATATAGCAATAATAACCCTATAAATCTAAAATGAAAAGCCCTAATTCTGAAATCATAGAAACAGGGAGAAGAAAGTGCAGAAACAAAAAGAATGTAGGGTTTAGGGTAAAAATGGAATTTTTTTTTTTTAAATTTTGTTTCCAGAAATGAAAAATAAATTGAAATTTTTTTCTTACTGCATAAAAAAAACTGCAGAAAAAGTAAAAAAAACAATAAACTTTAATCACGAGATCATTTGAAATTCTATGCTACAGGGTTTGAATCATGAGAGGTTTGAAATTTTGATTGTCTGAATACTTCTGTTCGAATGTATTTCGCTGCTCCACAATGCTCTCGTGCTCTGTTTCTCTAGGTATGTCTCCTGCAAATCTATGGTTGGAATTTTTTGCAAAAATAGTGAAATAATGAAAAGTGTTTAGTATTTAAAGAATTGTTTTATGAAATTAGATTTTTGAAAATATTTTTCCGCCCATTTTTCAATTTACCACTTTTTTTCTCACCTAAAGAAAATAGAGTTGCACTTTTTTTTATTTGCGGTTATTCGTCACTGGTGCATCAATTAATATCACCGCATCGGTGTTTCCATTTATAACACGACATCGGTGCGCAATAACGAAAACACACCGGTGCGGTTATCTGTACATTAGCACCGATAACAAGAAGTTCATTTTTAAGGCACCGAAATTAATTTTAGGTGTGTGCACAAAAAATTATTGTTGATTTTTCTCAAATGCAGGGAGAAAATATCATAATTATATCGAATGGAAATTTTTTCAAAATCCAGCTCGTTCCATAATATTTCTCAAATTCCATCGCAAAGTTCTCCCTATCCATCTCGAGACGTAATATTTACTTCAGATTTTATTTATATTTTCATTATCTAATTGAATTTAAGTTTTTAATCCATGTCAATCATGCACAACTTAATTAAATTTGTAATGTATACAAATTTGCAGGTTCATGCAGATTCAAAATCGAGTTCAGATGCATAAAATATTCAAACAACTCCAAAACGTTGGAAGCTCTTATCAGGAGCAAGATATCGCAAGGTGCATTTGGTAGATGAAAATGGATAGCCGCTTCACCCTGCCAATTGTAACAATATTGAATCTTCTAGCCAGAATCCTAGGACAATTATGGTAATAATTATAATTGTTTGGTATATTGATTAATGTAATTATTTCAACGTCAAACTAATTAATCATGCAATTTTCTCAACGTGGTTACTAATTAATATCATATATTTTGTACTAATCATGTTCAATTTTTTTTTTTTTTTAATTATTAGGATTCTAGTGATGATGAGCGACCTACCTACCATCTTCCGTTGCACCCCACAACAATGTAAAATCGAGATAAGACTGAATTAAGAGAAAAAAATCAGAGAGGAACGATACCAAGAATGGTTGAATCAACCACCGATTCAATTCCCGCTACGTCCAGCTTCACCAATTAGGAATGACTACAAAAATAGTAGTTCTTCACAAGCTGGCAATGGAGGCAATCAAATAGAGGTTGGTATGGATGATTACTTAAGGGATATGATTTCCACGGAGACAATGTTGTTAGATACATTCCAAAACGATGATCAATCAAGGGATGATCATTAGGGGAATTTTGAGGTCTAAAATGGGCCTCCTAAGAAAAATGTATAGCCAAAATAAACTTTATAAGAACCAATAGGATTCAAGATGGTGATGTCAACCATGGGAGATGATTCACCATTTTTTAAGTAAAAGGGTAAAAATATTAAAAAATAATAAAATAATATAACTACTTTTTCAAATCATATTTTCAACTTATCTCCCAAAATTTTTACTCAAATTTCGAGCGGGAATACTCGTTGGATGCAAAATTTAATTCCTTATCCAAGGAGTAACCATGTTGCATACTTTTGATGTACTTTACTACACGAAAAATTAGAAATACATGAAAAAATGTGATTGTAATCACATTTTTCATGTATTTCTCCTTTTTCGTGTAGAAATATCCATCGAAAGTATGCAACATGGGTACTCCTTGGATGAAGAATTAAATTTTGCATCCAATGAGTACTCCCACTCAAAATTTGAGTAAAAACTTTGGGAGATAAGTTTAAAATACGAGTTGAAAAAGTAGTTTTTTCTTTTTTCCCTCTAAAATTTGACGATGTAATCAAATCTTTATATTATGTCCACTATTATTTTAGAATTTCCTTAGGAGGCCCATTTTAGACCTCAAATTTCCCCTAATGGATCATACCGCTGACACCTTTTTCGAAAGCCTTAAATTTTCTACCACCACCCCTCTCTTTGGACCTAGCAGTCAGTCAAATTCTACCCAACTGGGGACAACGATGTTACTGTACAACTTGAAAGAAAATTTTGGCTTGTCGAATGCATGTTTCTCAGAAATTTCGAGGTAAGTTACCATAAAGTCATCCCTTATATAAATTTGAGAAATATAATCAGTACACAATGAACATTACAAATGGTAAATTTTATGAACGTTAATAATTATATTGGAATTAATGTACATTTATTAATATATTTTTCCATGATCACCAACTAAAGGTTATTCAAAGATAAGGTTCTTTCGAGTGATAATGTCTTGCCCGGTAGCTGCGAAGTGGTAAAGAAATTATTGAAAATGTTAGGTGTTGAGTACATATCATATCATGCATGTCAAAATTATTGTATTCTATATAGAGGAGAATATGCAGACAAAGAGATATGTCCGAAATGTGGGCATGATAGGTATGATAAATAAAAAAAGAAGGCTAAATCACGTACTGGTCCTCCTTTTAAGATATTGAGGCACATGCCTATAATCCCAAGGATTCAAAGGCTATTTCATTGCAAAGAATTAGCTATATTGCAGGGATGGGATGCCTCAGATAGAAGTGAGTTGGGAGTTATGCAAATCCCAAATGATTCAATAGCCATGAAGCATATAGAGGATACATGGCCCGAAAAATTCAAGGATGAAGTACGAAGTCTACAACTCAACATAGCCATGGATGGAATCAACCCTTATTCCCTCCATAACACCAAATATTCTTTTTTTCCTATAGTATTGATCAATAACAATACCCCCCCATGGTTGTTCGTGAAGAATGAACATCTTATGTTGGCTCTCATAATCCTTGGTAGAAGACAAGTGAAGAATATGGATGTCTAATTACAACCACTACTAGATGAATTGAAGGAATTATGGGATGGGATAAATGTATATGATGTATCAAGACCCATCACAACAGAGATGAGTTTTATGTTGTATGGCATATGTGCTTACACGACACATGATTATCTAGGCTTAGGATTTTGCTCTATTAAATTACATGTTTAATTTATTGATTTGTTTATATACGTAACAATATTCTTTCACATATTAGTTATTTAATTTGTTGTAATTGTTCTGATCTTCATGATATTCTTTAATGTGCCATACACATTAATTGTATACAATAATCTCGTAGGTATTGTAACAAAAGAGTGTTTTGGATGTAAATGTTGTGGACCTTCTCTGAAAGCTAGATGGTCTAAGGACCTACGAAAGCCAGTGTATGATTGCTCCAGGGTATTTCTCCTAGAAGAAAACCCTTACAGAAGAGCAACATCCGCTTTCAATGGTAAACGAGAAAGAACCCAAAGGCCTCCAATAATGACATCAGCTGAATGGATTAGAGCATATGAGAGAGAGAAGGAGAAGGAGTTCATAGAAATGTTCGATTCAAATGAGGAGCCTATGTTTGATGATCTAGAATTCTTCAACACCTATGTCGAGAAATTTCCCATTGGGATTAAAACGAAATATATATTTTATAACCTCCCATATTGGGAGCATCTTAAGATTACCCACTTATTAGATCCCATGCATATATTTAAAAATGTTTCATCTTATTTATGGAGGAACATATCATCGAAACAAAGTGACACACTGGCTGTTAGGAAATATCTTATTACTTCAAAAAATAAAAACAAAAATTGGCCAAGACGATTAGAATGTATAGGATCAGAGGCAGGTGCTGGTCCCTCTAATTCATGGTATTTCAAAGAAGGTGATGCCCCATGGATTAAAAAAAAAGACGATATTTATTTGGCAACAGAAGTTATAATGGGTGTGAGGGTGCTATCTTCATACAGGTCTTCACTACGACGCTGCTTCACTGAGGATGACCATTTGTCGGGGTTGAAATCGCATGACCATTTGAATCTTCTAATAGTACATATAATGTCAAAATCATGATTTTATTATTTGTTATATTAATAAAATTTGTCCCATGTAGGGATCATAAAACATAACTAATTTTGTATATTATTGCACGTGTTTATAACTTTGCAGTGTCATTATCCTTTGTTCATGCATGGGTGTGTGAAACATGAATTCCCTCAAGACCTAGGATGTGCCATATCTAAATTATCTGCATTCATACATTGGATCACGTCAAGGGAGATTCATGTGGGTAGCATTCCATGGTGGCGTCAAGAGATAGTTGAGATTGTTTGTACATTTGAGAAGGAACCACCGGCGAGTTTCATGGACTTGCAGGTTCATCTTCTAATCCACCTATTAGATGAGGTTTAATTACTTGGGGTGGTTTCTTGTCGTTGGATGTTCTTCTTAGAGAGGTACATGAAGAAATTGAAAGGTTTTGTTCGATAAAGGGAAAAACCTGAGGGGTGTATGGCAGAGGGGTAAATATCGTATGAGTCTTTCTATTATGCCAGTGAGTACATCAAGCAGATCGACAACAGATTAGGTGAGCTGATTTGGGTCGATGAAAGGGATGAAGACAAAAGAGAAGGGGAGTTTCTCCAAATGAGTGGAAAAAAGCGCTTGATAAAGAGTAAGCGACTTATAATTTTTCAAATTTACACAAAGTAAATATTCATGTTGAACTTTGATATAATGTATATTTTGATCTCTATGTACTATATAATGTCAGTTTGATTTCATCAGCGAATGCAAAAATTGAATTAATCAATAAACTCGTTCTTTACAATTCTAAAGCGACATAACCATTGGTCGCATTGTACGAACAAAAGAGGATGAAATGGGATAGTGTTAGGAAAGAATTCAGATGGTTGAATGGTAGAAGTGTGCCTTATCCCGATCATTTAAAAGAAAATATGCCAAAAATATGCCCTAACAGTTAGGTTGCTGACCAAGTCAGAGAGAAATACAATGCAACCGGTTGCTACCCGCGTGCTGAAGAGGATGCGCTAAACGTAGGGATTAGGTGCAACAACTCGGTAATAATATATTTAATTTATATATACATTTGAAATTTATAATACATCTATATTTCATATTTTAACTATTAGGTTATTATAAGACACATGACACTATGATTTTTTAAACTTTTTTTATAATAGGTGCATTTGTTCCCATCTATGTGGGCATATGGACACCATTTTCGCATAGAAAAGTCCGATGCTGGAAACATCACACAAGACCGTGGAGTGGAAGTCGAGTTCGATCAATCTAGTCGATCTAGCCACCGTGTTCAAAACCTAGTACGAGGGATGTTAGGTTACGTCGGAAAGATACAAGAGATCATTGAAGTGGATTTCTCTTCTTTCCAATGTGTTATTTTTAGGTGCAAGTGGTGGGACACCTTTGATCGGAATAATTTAAAGGAAGATCGTGACAGTAGGTTGATATGTATCAACTCTAGAAAGATGTGGGATGAAGCTAAGGAGCCCTATGTTTTCCCCAAACACTGCAACGAGGTGTTTTTTTACCCAGATGTGTTGGATAGGGATTGGTGGTTCGTATTGAGACATGTCCCTAGATCAAAACATATTTTTGAGAACAATAATGTTATCCTTCCATGTGAGATGGAAGATAATGAGGGTGATCATGAGAACCGAGAGTGATATGGTACATGTGTTATTTTATCATCAATATTTATAATTTTTAAGATGGATTTTTCAAAACATTATAATACATATTTTGAATTAATTGATAATTTGCATTGTGTTAATGTTAAAATCAATATTTCACTTGATAATTTGCAATTATGTTGATCTAAAAAACAATGGCGTACTATATAAAGTTCTTTTTTTTATATGTAAGATCATAATAAAATAATTATAATTCTAAAGCACATGAATTTATTTGCATTATTTTCTAAACTTTATTATGTTACAATAATTCATATTATTCTAGATTTATTATTTTACAATTATTTAAAATTTTAAAAATTTAAAAATTTAAATTTTTTAATAAAATCATTTCACATTAATACAATTAAAATTTTCACATTATACAATTAAAATTTTACAAAAAATTTACATACAATTAGAATTAGAATTAGAATTTTACAATTTCACATACAATTACAATTAAAATTACAAGTACAATTTTAGAATTTTACATACAATTACAATTTTACAATTACAATAATTTCACAGTAATACAATTAAAATTTTACAAATATTTTACATAGAATTAGAATTAGAATTTTACAATTTCACCTACAATTACAATTTTAGAATTTTACATATATACAATTACAGTTTTACAAATTTAAAATTTACAATTATAATTACAATTTTACAAATTTACATATATACCATTACAATTACAATTTTAGAATTTTACATACAATTACAATTTTATAATTTTACATACAATTAGAATTACAATTACGTCAATTTTACAATTTTACATATATACAATTACAATTAAAATTACAATTACAATCATTTCACAATAAATTAAATATTACAATTACAATTAAAATTTTACAAATATTTTACATATAACGATTTCAATTAAAATTGCAATTAATACAAATACAATTACAATTTTAGAATTTTACATACAATTAGAATTACAAATATTACAATTTTACAATATCATGATCATTTAATATTAAATTAATTAATAAACATCACGATCATGATAACCATTGTACAAACATCATATTTGACTAAAAAACACATTCAAATTCGCTAATATCATCGTGATCATGATCATCTAACAAAACACAATTAGCATTATATAACATCATCACAACACAAACATCAAATATACATCTCATGTGAAATAACTGTTATCACATACACATCTATCTGCAAGCTGCATAATAAATGAACATATCTAACATGACCTAACAATATACACATCATGATAATCACCAACACGTAAATTAAGTACAACTGCAAAATGAACATAAAATACATGGACCATATATATATATAACTGAATAATGTAAAAAATATACAACTGTAATATAAATGTCATTTATCAGCTGGTGGTACATCATCAATAGTAGTACTAGTCGAGGCCTGCTCAGTTAGTGGTGAAACTTCGACAAGCTCAGTCGATACATGTTGATCATCATGTGCTTGATAATATGGTACTAGTGCCTCATGTTGACTAGGATCAATTTTCGACTTCTCATCGTAATGACTGGACATGGTCGATGGTCCAGCCTGCTCTCCATGATGACTGTTGCTCGATGCTAGTGGAGGCTTCTCATTTGGTGTAGTGCGAGGTGAATGATGATCACTCCCCTGATCGTGATCATCAGATGATGCATCAGCGCTGCTCGCGCACTGTCGATCACATGCTGCATCTCGACCACGCCTATAACGTGCAAGGGTCCTCCTTAACTGCGTAACTAAGGTCGTAGCTCCTACAACATACCGCATCAGGTTGTAAATGTCACGCGACATGCCTCTCCACATATGTACTAGCCTACCATCGGCCTATACTTATCTCATATTAGCGGGCCTGACTCCTGCCTCAACAATCGATACACATAGTTGGTCACCTAACTCCATCCTCAATCTGATATCAAGCCTACCATGCCTAGAAAAATGCGGTACCGACGCACCTGCAGGAGCAGGTCTCTTTGCACCGGCCTCTTGATGATCCTCGACATCTGGCATGTCCTGATTGTCAACAGGATCCACACCTGGATCATGTGGTGGTGCTGGCATGTCCTTGCCATCAAAAGATCCAATGTCTGCAAAATATATACAAGCACACAACAATAATTAGATAATTTAATAAAAATAAGTTAAAGAACATGTTAGAATAAATTTAAATAAAACAATAATGTTACTTCTATCATCCGACGGTTCATCATCTATGAAGAGGATGTTGGCACACCCTTGCCAATCCAAACCAGCATAAGGACAGGGGACCATAACGAAGGAATGCTCATCAACACTGACTAGCAAATCCAGTGCATCATGCAATATCCTTGCGGAAAAATCAGTCTCACCCCTCTTGGGCATCATTTGTCCCCACATGTGCATCCGTGCCTCCAACATCGACCTACGAGGCTGCTAAACAAAGTAGGCCTCGTCTATGGAAACCTCTCCAAAAATTAAAAAAAAAGCTATGAAGCAAAAGGGAAGTTGACCCTCCCTTGTGCATGAGCACGACATCTATCTAAGGCTGTATAGAACTGCTGCAAAAAAATGGCAGACCACCTGACAAGTCGTGGCTCCTGTACTAAAGAATCAACATAATATAGAAGTGGGCAACTAATGTGTTTCCCATCACTAGTGTTGTGTGAAATGGTCGAAATCAGAAGTGAGAGGAACCTCACCTCCTCATTACCAAATGCAACAATATGTAATTGACCTCCGGAGACCTGAAAATATGAATGAGACAATATATCTAAGCTAATGTATCTCTGGGAGTACACCAACTGACTCCCTGCTGCATAGCCAACTAAAACCTCTAGGAACAAGGGAAAATCCACCCCTATCCTTGACAGCCCTGTAATGAAATATATGTCCTCCTCAGTGCATGCATACCACTGGTTAGGATCAACATGAAAAGCCTGTAGGTGAGCATTCCACCTACAGATAAGATGTCTCAAAAACAAACCATGGCCCTTTAGGGAAGTAGCCTCCTCATAGAACTTGAGGAGGCCTACCTACCTTAGGAGCCCCTGAGTAGCTGTTGTAATAGGGCAAGGGTACACGTCTCTCTCCCTCTCTCGTGCCTCCCACAGGTGAACCATGTTATAATGGTCTGCCTATTGTTGCTGTTTTTCTCTCTTTCTCTCCTTTCACGTCTCTGAATGATTGAAATATTAAATACAATTATTTTATTAAATGAAACATGTATTTAGGAATATACATATATAATTTTTTTTGGAAAAAAAAATAATTGTCGCACCACAAAAAATAGGCATACATCGGTACTGGTGTGTCTTTTTTTGTTGTGCACTGGCAGCGGTGCACCAGAAAATTTTCAGCGCACCGGTGGCGGTGCACCTGAAAATTTTTAGTGCACCGCCCTTCTGGCATTCTTCTTAATTCAATGGTGTGGTGGTATAATAGACCTCACCGTTGACTATGGACTGTGTTGAGAGGGCAATGCGTTGAATAAACTCTATGCCCCGGGGCGTAGAGTTCGGTCAGCGCACCGACCTCCTGACATCATTACATAGTCAGCGGTGTGGTCATTTACCAGGCTACACCGTTGAGCCTATCGAAATGCAGAATGTAGTGTGATGACAAAAATACCCGCGTCGGGGTAGATATTTAAGTCAACGCAGCACATTGCCGCTATTCCACATGGGAAATGGTGTGGTCAGGTAACTGACTGCACCACACCTTGTTTAAAATTTTAAAATAGCACGGTGTGCCTTTCGGTACAACCCCATAACCGGTGTGGATACCGTTAGCACTATTTGTGGTGTGACCTGTAAATTTATAGGTAGCACTGTGAACCGGTGTGATCCGAACAACTCAAGCGCACCGCGCGACAAATTGGTTGTAGAAATTTCAAAAGTAAATTTGCCCACCATTTTGAAAAATTCAAGCGGGAGATTGGTGGGTAGTGCACAGCAGCAGTGCATGCAATGAGTGCAATGGGAGCATCGATGTCAGGGCGACTCAAACAAGGATAAATTGCACCGATGATTGAGAGCTATGGAACACTGAGAAAAGTGAAAAATGCAGTTTTTTGGCCATAATTTTTTTTTATTTAACCCTGTTCCAGTGCGCAGGGTTTTATAGGCGCACCGGTGCAGTTTCTTAAGACCGCATTGGGCGGTTTCTATTTTGGTGCGGGGTTTTAGGACGCATCGGTGTGGAATATTTTTAAAGCGCCGGTGCGCTATAGTAATAAGACACATAGGGCAGGTGTGTACGGAGCGCACTGTGTCTGGTGTGCCAATGTTTTGTGCGCACCAGTGCTTTCTCTTGTTGAACGCACTAGTGCTATTTAGGATGATAAGCGCAGCGGACGAAAAAAATCCGCAAAAACCTCCACCTGCCAACCTCCTCTAGTAACCTCTGCTAGAAATGGATGTCTGGGGTATTTTTATAAGGGGTTCCTCAAAAACATCCGCTAGAGGGTCTTTTCCTTGTAGTGATACATCACTGACTTCGATATACTGGTAAAGAAATCAAATTCATGGGATATAAATTTAGATTGGGGTGGTAGTGAGACAATCGAAGTAGGTGGATGCTTCAGCCTAAGGTCTTCCATGGTCTCATGGATGAGAAAAAGGTAGGATACACTTTCTTTGAGTAGTATTGAATCTGAGTATGTTGTTGCAAGTGAATTTTGTCAGGAATATTTTTGGCTCAAGAAATTATTATAGGATTTGTTTGAAGGACCACTTAGCCCTACACATATACACAATGACAATGAAAGCTATACAATATTGATAGAAGACCTGACATTTCATGCTAGGATGGAGCATATAAACAAGTACCACTACATCAGAAGCCTGGTATGAGATGGGGACGTAGAGATACAATATATAGTTACTGATGAATAAGTGGAAAGTATTATGACTAAAGAGTTATCAAGAAAGAAGCTTGAGTATTTGAGAGACAAGCTTGGTTTGGTAGATATCTCTTCCCTAATTGAGAGGGAGTGATGTTGGATAGTTCTTATATTTATGGGTCAAACACTAGACTAGGACTAAAAATCATGTCTTAATGAAGGCAATAAAGAAAAAATGTATTGTAGAGGATTTGATAAGCATATTAGATTGGGAATTCTTATGGATTGTAAAATCCAGGGAAAATGAAGTTGTTGATCGATACTCTTTGAGGATGAGATAGGGAATCCAAGATAAGAGTAGTCGAAGAGGACTGATATTATTTGAGGATTTAGGATTGGAAATCCAAGATAAGAATATTCCTAAAAGGAAATACCTAGTGAATATCCAGATTGGGTATGTGCCTTAGAGGTAGCATGAAAGCTCACTAAAATGTCCCAACATAATGCTCTCGAATGAACATTAACTTGTGTAGTTAAGGCCTTCAAAGTCAAAGCTAATAATGATAAATATTCTTGAAAAATATGGCTGATCAATCCAACTCTTCTTATCATAATTATTCAAGATTAAGATTCCTTGTACCATGTAATGGGATTATGAACACCTCCGTAGTTAAGAGGAAGCGTTGAAAATTGTAACTAGGTTCAGTCTTCATAATGACCTAATTTTAATCATGACATTGTATATTATTTATAAAGAAATAAAAATAAATTATATTGTAGTTTTGGAGTATGGGTTTCATACTCAAGTTTGAGTCAAAATCATGTTATTCATGCTTTTAGGTTTTCTATTTCTTTCTAGGATAAATAATAATATTAGTCATGTGTCATAGTCCCATTTAGAATCATTGCAACAAAGGAAAATATTTATTTTTTCAAAAAAATCCATGTATCTTTCCAAGAACAAGTTGGCCCCAAGTTAAGGACAAGTTAGGCCAAAGGGAGGGATACTAAACCCCTCAAGGAGGCTATAAATACAAGGATATCGACCTCATTTGAGACACTCATCCATGAAAAGTTTGATATGCAATATCGAAGGAGAAGAATAGATATAAGGACGAGGAAAGGAAGGAATAATCAAAGTTTCTTGGGCTAAATCTCTCTCTCTCTCTCTCTCTCTCTCTCTCTCTCTCTTTGTCCACACATGCGATGTTAGGGTTTCTGTGTAGCTACAACTGCAGGAGGAAAAAATTGTAGGGCTGAAATTCTGAGGAGTAGTTACAGGGCTGAAATTTTGGACGAAGTTGCAATATGTAGAAGTTACGAAGCTGCCTTGAAGAAGACTTTGTTGAGGGGATGACTAGGTGCTTAGGAGAATTTGGGGCTTTGGTCTTTGGGTCTTCAAAGTCTCTTTGTGAATATATTCTATAAGAAGAGAAATTTTTTTCTGAGTTTTCCCCTTGGAGGGTTTTTCTCTGCCTTGGATCCTATATCTTGTGTACTTTGTCTTGTTGTGATCTTCATTGTTTTGATAATTGCTTGATGAACAAGATATAATAAAGTAATAAAAGGCCAACACACATCACAATTAATTATCAATTCAAGGAAAATATATATCTTCTATAAGTCTCTTAATTTTCCAATAGGTGCAAGGTGGAGAATGAAGTCTCCCTTAGGTTGGAGCCTGAAAATAAATCAAGGTGGCAGGGTAGTGCTAGGATAAGTTGGATCTTGCAAGGTGTTGGAGCATCCTTTCAGTTGGAGCTGATAAAACTAGGTTTTTGGAGCATCTTTTAATTGGAGCTAGTAAATCAGTGATCTAGGTGGATATCAGTGGCCTCCCACCTATTCCACTTGGACCTGCAGCATCAATTCTTTCAGTTTTTCAGCTTTAGCACAGCTTACTGTTTTTAGCAAGTTTTCGGGCCCTGCACACCCGGAGTCGTTTTGGGGCCTTAATGATCCAGGTGGATATTGGTGGCCACCCACCGAGTCCATTTTAACCCCCACCATTAGTTATTTCAGTTTGTAAGTTTCGGCACAACTTACTATTTTTAGCAGTTTTTCGGGTCTTAAACTTCCGGAGCCGTTTTGAGGCCTTAAACGACGTTTTTTTGGGAGAACGAAGAGAAACATGGGTCCATGGACCGATGTTGCTATTTCAAAAGTTGTACTCCTCAGACAGATATTTCTAACGAGCTATTGAGCACGTCAAACGGAGATCAGATGCCAAAGTTATGTCCCCGAGAAGTTGAACCACCAATTTACCCAAACGAGGCCCACAGTTTTGGCACTTCATCTCCTATAGTTAGGGTTTTGGATGTTTCAGATTCTACATTGTTTCTCAACAATAAATAGGCCCTCGAGCCTCATTGTAAGATAGTTCAGGGGGCTAGGAGCTGATACATCTCTTCTCAGAGATAAGCGCTACCAGTGCCCTAGCTCACCACATCTCCATTATGTCTACATTGTAACACAATTCAGGGGCTGGTAGCCGACACATCTCTTCTTAGGGATACACTGCCAGTACCCTAGCTATTTTTATTTCCATTATGTTTGTAATAGGCTTGCGAGCCTCAATGTAACATAGTTCAGAGGCCTGCGGACGCTACATCTCTTCTTAGAGATACGTTACCAGTGCTCTAGCTTGTTTCCATTATGTTTTTAAGCTTATTGTAGTCATTCTTTTATTAATAAAATGAAGCATTATTTCCGCTGCATCTCTGTATCTATGGTTATATCTGTATTCTGTTTCATTCCTGTATAAATATGGATCAGTGGTATTAGAGCGGGTCTGCTCTTTCTTTGTTTTTATTTGCATGTCCCCAATGCGGTCAGGGTATATGGAGTTAGGGCTCGATCTGGTTGAACCCTTGCAAGATCAGCCTCGTAAACCCCGACGACCTCCCATGGCGGAAGAAAAGAAAGAAGAGGGAGTAGGAGATCCTATCAAAATCTTGCTCGAGGATGCCCTCGAGAAACAAAGGAACGCGATGATGGATAATTTTTTCCAGATCCTTCAATGGCTGCCCACCGGTGGCACATCTACATCCAGCATGTCTGCCAATAGGTCCGCGACGTCTTGGACAAATCCAACACCGAGTTCAGCAAAATTTCCCGCCCCCATGGAGGAACTTAACGCAATGGAGACCATTGCTTCCTAAGGAGGGAGGAATGATCCAGGTGGATATCAGTGGCCTCCCACCTATTCCATTTGGACCTGCAACATCAATTCTTTCAGTTTTTCAGCTTCAACACAACTTACTATTTTTAGCAGGTTTTTGGGTCCTGCACACCCGGAGCTGTTTTGGGGCCTTAATGATCCAGGTGGATATTGGTGGCCACCCACCGAGTCCATTTGAATCCCCACCATCAGTTATTTCAGTTTGTAAGTTTCGGCACAACTTACTATTTTTAGCAGTTTTTCGGGTCTTAAACTTCCAGAGCCGTTTTGAGGCCCTAAACGACGTTTTTTTGGGAAAACAGAGAGAAACATGGGTCCATGAACATGGACCGATGTTGCTTGTTCAAAAGTTGTACTCCTCAGATATATATTTCTAACGAGCTATTGAGCGCGTCAAACAGAGATCAGATGCCAAAGTTACGTCCCTGGGAAGTTGAACCACCAATTTACCCAAACGGGGCCCACAGTTTTGGTGCTTCATCTCCTACGGTTAGGGTTTTGGACGTTTCAGATTCTACATTGTTTCTCAACAATAAATAGGCCCTCGAGCCTCATTGTAAGACAGTTCAGGGGGCTGGGAGCTGATACATCTCTTCTCAGAGATAAGCGCTACCAGTGCCCTAGCTCGCCACATCTCCATTATGTCTACATTGTAACACAATTCAGGGTCTGGTAGCCAACACATCTCTTCTCAAGGATACGCTGCCAGTACCCTAGCTATTTTTATTTCCATTATGTTTGTAATAGGCTTGCGAGCCTCAATGTAACACAGTTCAGAGGCCTGCATACGCTACATCTCTTCTCAGAGATACGCTACCAGTGCCCTAGCTTGTTTCCATTATGTTTGTAAGCTTATTGTAGTCATTATTTTATTAATAAAATGAAGCATTATTTCCGCTGCATCTCTGTATCTATGGTTATATCTGTATTCTGTTGCGTTCCTGCATAAATCTGGATCAATCAGGGTGTTGGAGCATCATTTAGGGAGTTGGAGATTCCTGATAAATTGAACTATTTTATATAGTACTAGAAAGTTTGAGCTTCTCTTTTAGTTGGAGTTGAAAAAATATAGTACTCATAAATTATGTTAGAAAACGTTCAATGGTTTTTCTCCTGGAAGGGTTTCCACCTAAAATTTTTGTTTTGTACCTCTCTTGTGATTTGTTGATAATTTGCATTTTTATCTAATATTGATGCTTTGAAATTTAATTATTAACGAATTGTAAGTGAAATATTGGTTCACCCCCCTCAGTATTTCCAAAATTAATTATGCTTTAATCATGGTTTTTATTACAAGTATTTGGGATGTTTATTTTATTAGGTTAATTGATATTCATATACAATACTATTAATTTTTGAATAACGTTCACATTATATTTGATGTTTTAAATCTAGTTCATATATCCAGGTTTCCATAACAATTTTGTTGGTATAAAAAATATTTCTTATATGTTGTGTATTTCAATAATGCATTTTTTCCTTATAACCAAGCACAAGGAACTCTTGGAGACTTCATTTTCATTTATGGGTGGTAACGATGGTAAACAACCAATGTCTAACTTCCACGTACCTTTCCTAGAGGGGATCAAGAGGGTTAAACCAATTACCTCCCCAAATTTAGGAGAGAGACTTCATGTATAGATCATACTACTTAAGCTACCCATCACAACTGTATTTCAATAATGCATTTATATAACATGTTATTTATTCTATTGGTCTTGTATTAGGCCTCTTTTTTATAATTGCTCTCAAACATTTATTACATAGATTATAGAAGTAAATATCATTTTTTATAGTCAACACATGTGTATCTAGTTATATTATTAGCCAAACCCATATTAATCTCACCATTTATTTATCAACAATAATTAATTTTAATAAGGAAAAACCTACTATCTTGTTGATCTTATTAAATATAAAAATATTTAGTTTTACAATAGATATTCTACAATATTAATTGTTTAAGTATCCTTGTTTATGTCCTTTCAGGTAATTCTCCTTTAATTTTCCATTGTGGTTTTTATTGAAATGTTTTTTTTGCGTTGCTATTGTTATTTATTTATATTTGATTTGAAGGAATTTTCCTTGCTTGGAATGTTAATAATATGGATTTCACTGAAAGCACAAAGACAGATGTTGGAAAAAATTAGTGCTCAAAGCTTCATGAACTCTGTGATTTGATTTTAGCATTATCCCTGCAGAGAGAGAGACAGAGAGTGATTTTAATAGGAAATTTTGATTATGGCTTTGGAAATATTTGTCTAGACTTAAAAAAATGTAATTTGACATGAAATATCAAGCTTTCATATGCCAATTAATGAAGAAAAAGAAGGATGCCATTTTTTTGAACTCATTTGATGGATTATTTCATTTAATGTGTGGGATATTGTAGAAGGGGTGAAGTGTAACAATATGTGTGTGTGTGGTTATCAATAATTTTCTCATTCCATTTCAATGGAAACGAATTGGGTAGCGGTTCACAATGTCTTTCATGGTAGAATTGGATACCACCTAATAAAAAATGAGAAGGCCTTATTGTATTGTTAGTCTTATAAGGCCTTGATTTGGTTCTAAAAAGAGATAAGGAACTTATAAATAAAATATACTAAATTGATCCCTTTGTAAGTCTACCTTTGGTAGGTAAAATCATTTAATATCTAGCTTTACTAATGATGTTTTATTGTTTTGTTTTGCTTGATTTTATAATCACCTTTATTTTTTCCAAGGAAAAACTTACAAGGAAACCAAACAAATAATTCCCCATATTTGTGGATAGCGTACCTAGTAAACCCATTGGAATCAACTAGTGAGTTTAACTTAGGGGGATGTTGTCGCTACTACAACACCCTCCAAAATTTTCCTACATTCAAATTTTGGAGCCTCCTTATGACATGGCATTTTTTTTTTCAATCCATTAAGGTCATGCTATCTAAGTGTTCAAGTATTCCTTTAGGAATCCTAGATGTTGAACTACTTGCCTTGATATGCCCAACTCTTGATGGCTTCACAAACAAACTTCTTCCAAGTAGGAAATATAACACATCTATTATTGAGAGATAGTGATTGTGCAGTTCCTAGAGATAGTGACTGCACAATCCTTGCCAACAGTGATCGTACAGTTTCCGGTGATAGTCATTGTGCAACCGTTGATCATAGTGACTGCGCAATCCTTGCTCATGGTCACTGCACAATCCTTGTTCACAATCATTTCGCAATCCTTGCTCATAGTCGCTGTGCAATTTTTTCTCACAATGACTGTGCAGTTCCCAGTGATAGTGTAAGGGTATCCTCTACAGATATTGATTGCACACTTTTTGGCTTGAGGGGTCCTGACCCTGGTTTGGATTTATTGCGCAGCCAAAAAACCTTCTAACTACTCACCCTTTCGGCAATGACCTGCTTGCTTAGATCAAAGTCTCACCCGATGAAGTATGGGGGGGTGCTGGAACCATGTTTCCGCACCCTTAGGAATAATTTGATGTGGAGGCCCTAAAAATACTTATAACAGAACTCAGAACAGTCCATAAGTAGATGTGTGCATAACAGATTAATAAGAAAGAAGAATCACAGATCTTCGTAGATTATTTTGGCACACAATATATAGATATTTGTGTGCAATAACAGATACACCTAAGCATATATATTCAATAAAAATATACTTCATTCATAATAAAATTCATTTGTTCCCGCAGATGCATTTGGTCATAAACAAAAGTGCATAACTAATTCTGATATTAAAGAAGTAAACATAACATATTCACAGTAATCGTATAGATAACACATTTGATTTCACTAAAAGAATCTTTGCATTAATAGATCTAATTAGTTCAGTGCATTCAGAATTCCCTTACAAATTACCCTTCTGCACACATAGCCAGTGGAGTTCGCATACAACTAGGACTAGGTCTCTGCGCACACAACTAATAGGAGCCTTTCTACCCAAAACCCAGACTGAGACTAAAATCCTTACAAAATTTTCATCAACATAAGAATGATATTTATTAACTTAACTTGACTTGATCTATATATATTTATATCAACTTAACACGTAGATACTATGGTCTCAAAATATGGTTTGAGGCCCATAGTTTCCCTTTAAAACCCATTTACATATAATATAGACTTTGACCCACACCAAAGCCCCTTTGACTCTTCTAAGCAGTGCGCATAACAAAAATATATACAAAAAATTTACCAAACTTTACCTCAGGGGACCTGCTCCAACAGGCCCCCAACAAAAACTCGCGACTCATCTCGAGTCACTATGGGGTGGGCTCCTTCATTTTATCTTTGAGTGCGACGACAAAGGTCTTTAGTGGCAAGGCCACCTCAAAACTCTATGCAACAGCTCCCTGCGCTTTGTTCACCAGTTTCTCGGTCGTCGGCCCTTTAGCTGTGAGACCAATGCTGCATTGGGTCTGTTGAAGGCTCTTCAAGGAATTATCTAATGTTTTAGACATCCACGAGGCTTCTTCGATCCAAAGTTGCATCCTTTCTTCCAGTAAATGCTCACGACGACATAGGTCATCTATCTCTGTCTAAATAACCTGACCCTCCTATAGGCAGGCAAGGTGTTGTGCTATCACCAAGGTAGGTGCCGCCATCTTTATGTCTAAAAATTGCTACTCCTTGACACGCAACTCGTTGCACAACTGCTGCACCATCGAGTCATTTTGAATCGAAGTATAGACACCCATGTCCTCATCTAACAATTGGTTGCACTCTGTGACTGCAGCGGCGATGCTGTCTGTTGTTGTTCAGTTGCAGCTTCATCTGCAGATCTACAATCTGGTGCTCAAAATCTGCTATGGTAGTCTAAATTTCCTCGCACGATACCTTCAGGGTAGTGACCAACCCTTCCAATTTTTATGCTAGAGCAGCTGAGGCAAGGATCACTGGCACATCACTAGAGACGATCGATTTTTCTTCTAAGGCAACGCGCTGAGCCTATGATGCACCACACGCTTCTTTGGTTAACTGCTGCCTCTGCTGAAGTTTGATCGCGTGGAACTGCACTTTAGTGGCAGTGTGGTAGGCTCATTCTTCTCTGAAATGTAGCTCATTCACAATCATGTTGTGGACCATGAGAAGCTTACCTATGGGTAGCACAACCAAATCGACATTAATTTCACCGTAGGCTTTAAGTTACACATGCAGAAATTATCACTCTATGCAGATGGTAGACTCAGGGATATCGATTAGATGGCTCTCCCCCGTCAATCATAAAACTACAGTGAGTGGTTGCACTCATGTAGCAGGCATGCTCGCTTACATCTGGCTTGCTTGGGCTACGCTCGCTTGAATCAGGCTTGTTTGAACCTTGAACTCTTGAATGCCACTCTACATGTCGTTGAGCACAAAATTGTACCACGCCTCCAGGTCGGTCCACATATTCTCTATCACAGACGTGACAATGTTTACAATTTCATTAAGGTCATCCTCTGCCAGTGTTATATCTTCTTCGGCGACAACTTTTGACCCTTTCTGATTCTTTCTCGGGCCTCCCGCAACCTGAGAGCTGCGTTTTGTCCCTTTGGTAGTCTATGATTATAATTTCTCAATAGTCCAAGCCTCGGTCTACTTAGGTCTGGCACGGTTATTTTCAGGCGCAATTTTTTTTTCAAGATCAATGATTTTTCCAGTTGTGGTCGGCGTGGCCTCTGCTCCAGTGCTTTTGT
Organism: Pinus albicaulis; assembly: GCA_034641835.2. Taxonomy (NCBI): domain Eukaryota; kingdom Viridiplantae; phylum Streptophyta; class Pinopsida; order Pinales; family Pinaceae; genus Pinus; species Pinus albicaulis. Next base: position 616,668,104 of record CM076580.1, read on the forward strand.
CAGTCATCTGTGTACCTGTTCGCTCTTGGTGGGCGTCTTTGGAATGGATGTAGAGGCACCCTCCATGATGTGAAACTGAAACCAAGTCGGTGACTACTATGCTATGACACACACTAAATCATCTTCTGTATCCAAATATAGAAGCTCGTAGCATATGCCCTCCACGACGCCCTTTGCATGTATATGGATGTTGTGGAATGTCGCTTTAAAGTCAACGATAAACTTGCACTAATCGTACAAGGTTGGAGACAACCTTGGCTTGGATTGAATGCATTGAAATATGGTAGCATCAAACATGACCCAAAATATTTTGTTCTCCGTCACATGCACAGGGATTAAAGAATTCTGGAGCATGGCGTACCGCATGGCTTCACACATCTTAGGCTCTATGTCAGGAATTTGCGTCTCCTCCAGCATCTTCCAACCAATGAGCGTTATCAAAAGCAAGAGCCAAGTGTAGTTAAAATTCTTGCCGTCTTATTATGCCTCGTGTACATTCTCCAAAAAATATCTGCAAAGATACTGGACCCAATTATATTGGATGGCCTTCTCAAATTTCCCAGCGAGTGAAATGACTTGGACTGGAACTTCTTTTTGTCTACACTTCCTCATCATTTTACATGCTATGATGAGGGTGCCAAAGAGGACAATTGGGTCATTAATCTTGCTCATCACAAACCCTCGACTATGGCATGTGACTTGAGAGTAATTATTGATCTTCTATGCGATTCTCTTCTCCTGGCCTTTGCCACCAAAATCGACCACAGGGTCTGTGCCTTGATCAGGAAAGTTGGGGATTCGATGGATTAGCATGACATCGATGGGGATGCACTCTCCTGGCCACAAAGACTCATCATGGACTAGTACAAACAACTACTGCACACAATTTTTTTTAATTGGGCTGTGCCCAAAATGTGGGATCTGCAGCAAATTTAACAACCCTGCTTTGTGCAGGCCCAACACTGAGCGCTTCAGCTCAACGTGCACAATACCCCCCTCATAAGAAACTTGATCTAAATATATCTCGGGTGCAAGCTCAAGAAATTTATATGCGTCGGTGAGGTCCCAGTCCTCCATTTTCAATAGCAGCACTTTGGTAAATATATTTCTTTCCCTTGGTACGTTTTATGGGATTAGGGGCATGGTGATGTATGCCCACAATTTGTCTAGGTCCTTCGAGAAATTCACTGAAGCTTTGCGCGGTGCAACATAGGTTAGAAACCACGAGATGGGGGCAATTTCAATCACATCTTCCTCTTACATAATAGTCTATGGAAACTCTTCCATGGGTTTCTTATGATGCTCATCTACAGTGGAGCGTCGTTTTGGGGTCTTTTCTCTTGGGGATTTGCGGGACCCCGAGGTCTGTCCCTTATTTGTCTTAGCTGGCACAGGGGTCTTAGTGTCTCGCGCAACATGATCCTCTCCTGGTTGGGTGGCTGTCATACTTGGCGGTATTACGTGGCCTAGACATCTACAACACAACTCCTCCTCAAACACCGAATCAAGACCAGACATAAAAAACAAGTAGAGGCTAGAAATCAAAGAGATCAAGGCACAAAAATCACACAAAAGGAGAAGGGAACTAATGCGACCCCTTCAGTCATATTTATAGCTTAGGCACATCTTCAACATTCCCTTGTACATTAATTTGTCTCCATAAATGAAAAACGGTTCCAAATTTGGAAAAATATCCTCATTAAATGCAACTTAGACACCACTCGAAATAGTAATAAAACTGTATTTTCTAGATTTACGGTTCCAATGGCTATATTTTGGAACTTCTACGACCCAATCAACTTCCACATGTAGCTTCCATGCACGCATCACACCTATCTGCGCATCTGCCATCCCTTCTGCGCAAATCCAATTCTTCGGCCATATAGTCATTTGGTGCGCGTAGGAAGAGGGTCATCCCTGTATGACTTCAATCAGATTCCTTTCACATACCCAGGAAGATATTCTCCACTCAGTGTGGCCAAGTGCATCGCACCTCCATCAATGATATCCTTAACAATATATGGGCCTAGACAATGCATCCTCAACTTCCCTGGGTGGCACGCAAACTTGTTTTCATACAACAGGACCAAATATTCCTCCTTAAAGACCTTGTGTTTGATATGCCTATCATGCCATGCATTTTTGTGCATTTTCTGCACTTGCTGATGGAAAATTGCAATAAAGCGATCCTCTTTGAGTGCAACCAACTGCAACAATCGTTCCTCCATAATATTCTCCTCTGCCATATTTGTGAATGCTGCAATGCATAGAATTGGAACAATGTACTCCATTGGCATCACAAATTCTTGTCCATACACCACCCTCAACGGTGTCTTTACTATCAGCTTCTTTCATTTAGTTCTATATGCCCAAAGAACCAAAGGTATGCACACATCCCAATCATTCCAGTTAGCGTTTCAAATCTTAGTGAGTCCAGTCTTCAATATCTTATTGAAATCTTCTACTACACCATTCGCCTGTGGGTGATATGGAGTGCTCTTCTGATGATGAATCCATAATTATTTTGTTATTGCTTCAATGGTTTCACTCATGAAGTGCGCACCTCGATCACTCAACAAAAGCTTAGGGCATCCAAACTGAGTCAATATGTTTTCAAAAATGAAGTGCACAGTTGTGTCTGCACTACAATCCTTCATTGGCTTAGCTTTAGCCTAGTGGGTTACATAGTCCGTCGTAGTGATTATGTAATGCAAACCTGTCCTTTTTGCTGGAGGGTCAATAGGTCCAACAAAATATATGGCCCATTTATCAAATTCTTGCTATGCCATCTGTGGATGCAATGGCATCTCATCTCTGCACGATGTCTTCCATGTTCTCTAGCTTACATCCCATGCATGGCAGTGTGCATATGCATCATTGTGTAATGTGGGCCACCATAAACCAGCTCACAAAATATTCTACACAGTTTTCTTTCCTGCATAGTTGCCTCCAACAACACTTCCATGAGCTTCAGCTAAGATGTATCGTCTCCCAAATTCCAAGACATATCTTTGCAAGACTTCATCTGCACCCATCTTGTACAACTGACCAAAAATGATAGTAAGGTCAACAACATGCGCCACCAGCTCTTTCTTTTGCTGCAACGTGTACTCCTCGAGTGCACGTTCAATAGTCAAGAAATGAATGATATTAGGGAAATAATCATCAACCACCTTTATAGAAAATAACTGCGCATCAAGTAAGCCATCCTCCAAACTATTCGAATCCTCTCCATTCTCAATGAGTGACATATGGTCTGGCCTAACATTCAGTCTCCTAGGCTTCAAAATAACTTCAAATTCATACTCTTGAAACAACAAAAATCACCTGCAGATCTCCCCCCCACAACATAGGCTTATTAGCTAGGTAATTTAAAGCAGAGTGGTCAGTAAACATCTTGAAGTGTCCTCCTAACAGAGAGTGGCGGAATTTCTTCAGCACATATACCATTGCCAATCATTCCCTTTCTGTGGTTGAATAATTATGCTCTGAACTTGTGAGCTCCCTACTTACATAGGAAATAGGGTGATATATCTCTCTAGGTCCTGGCTATGCTAAGATAGGTCCAAGCGCAATGCAGGAGGCATCAACATGAACATGAAACACCTTGGACCAATCAGGAAAGATCAATATGGACATAGTGACCATCTTCTCCTTCAGCAGTTTAAAGCTCTTTTGACATTCCTCATCCCAACATAATTTCATATCCTTCTTGATCAATTTCTCCATGGGAGCAATGATCACTGCATAACCTTGAATGAACTTCCGATAGTATCCTGTATGCCCCAATATTGAGCGCAGTTGTTTGACATTCACAGGAAATTCCATATTAAAAATCATTACGATTTTTGCATGATCGACCATCAACCCTTGCTGGCAGAAAACATGACCAACACTATCCCAAATGGCACACAAAAAATGCACTTCTTAAAATTAAGTGAGATCTGATACTTCCTACAGGTATCCGGCATTAGGTTCAAACTTGATACATGCTTTTTCAATAACCCAAAGATAGTCCAATCATCAAAGTATAATTCTAGGAACTTGTGGATATACTCCTTGAATGCAACTACTACTACTCGTGAGAAGATAGTAGGCCATTCTTCAATCCAAATGGCATGACTGTATACTGAAAAGATCCCAATTCTGTTGCAAGGGTTGCCTTACTTCGATCCTCCAGTGCAATCTTGATCTGATGATACCTTGAGAAACCATCTGTGAATGAATAAGCCTCATATCCTTCTACATTGTCGAGGATCTCATCAGAAAATGGAGTTAGGAATGGATCATGTACATAGGCATCATTTAGTTTGTGCAGGTCTACAAAAATCCTTATCTCTCCTTTAGTCTTCGTATCCTAAACCACCATGGGACTCACCCAATCAGATTCTTCCACTAGTTCTATAATTCCTGCAGCCACCATTTTATCCAACTCTTCCATAACTTTCTGCTTGTATTTGGAATTCAATCTATAAGGGCACTGCTTTACCAGTCACGTACCAGGTTTCAAAGTGATCTTCATGACTCTGAGCTCTCAAATTATCCCTTTCAACTCAGAAAAATTTGTAGGAAACAAGTCCCGATACTTAGTCAACAACTCAACAACCTTTCCCACTATGTCATCATCCCAATAACTTCCAATCTTCGCCAACTTCAGTTGCTCTTCAGATCCAATTTTTACTTGTCAAATATTCAAATGCTTCATGACATCTAGAAATGTAATTGAAGGCCCAAAAATTGCGCGCTATCCCTCAAATTTAGGAATTGTGATATTCCTCGGATATTTTTCAGTTTCTTCTATTGTCAGATTTCTGTAATTGAAAATATCCCTCATATGCGCATCCCATGCCAGCGAAGCGTACTCTATCATTGGCTTGGAAGTATCAAATATTATTTCTTGGATACCTTGCAGTGCTTTTCCCAAGAAATCAAATCCACTCTCAAATATGAATGTCAAAATGAAGCTTTCAGTCAGCGCAAGCCATTCATTAGTTCCTTGGTGCAACTCCGTCTCAAGGTACCAATCTGTAGGCACCTTCCCCAACGTGTGAATGAACATGTGGACCCATTCTGGGCTCAACTTAGCACCTCATACTTCAGTCCATTTCACCAGATGTTTGTGTGGATCACCCTTTCCTGAATAAACTTCTTCCATTCTGGTGGTTGGACATTCAAAGTGCAACCTCATCATTCACACACGTTCTTCCTAGTTTCCCATGTTTCCTTTGTGATTCTCCCACCATCGTGCTAGAGTAGCACGCAATGCTATATCCAATGCATGGAATCTCTATCCTTTTGGAAAAGTTCTTTCAAGTTATCCTAAAAACATATTCACATTAATTTAAACCATCATAATACGGTAATTCTCATACCTCGGATTATATGTAGCGAAGATATCTAGTCACTCGATTGCAGCGCAGCACATATACTTCATGTAACCAGTTATCCAACTCTTCATCTGAATTTGAGAAGCCAATTAAATCTTCCATCAACCGTTGGATTGATCCAATCATAATCTCGCGTGGTCAACTTATAGATATGGTTAATATATTCATCAATGCGCACAAACTTTGTGTATCTTTCACCTTCCGCATGATCTAAGGGAGCTACAACTTTGGTGCCATTGTTCTCAAATACCATAATTATTCTCTTCAAATTTATGATGCCATCCATTTCAATATCCCAATTGAAACCCAATAGTGTAGGACACGGATCAGTATCATCCAAAATCTGTATGACTTCGAAATATGCAAGCACCTTAAATCCTTCAATACCTACAACCACCTATGACAGTCTTCCTAATGGAATGATTTTCTGCTAGTTTTGCATGCGCAAATGAATAATAGACCATTCTATCTTGGGTTCTTCCATGCACTGCCAAGTTTGCTTATGTAAGACATTTTCATCAGACCCTAGATCTAGAATGACCTGATCCATCTCATAAGCACCGATCTGAGCAGTCAAATGCATCTCTCGTCTAGTTCCTTTTTTGATATTTTTCTTATAGATATTGTTGACAACTTTTTGTTCCATACTAGGTTGTTCCTTTTCTGTGCAGTTATCTATCAATGCTTGAAGATTATAAAATGACTTCTTGTTGTGTAGTAACTTAATGCAAGCTTGTAAGAATGGATTTATTTCTTCGTCTACTCCTGCCTCATTCATAGGTCTACTTGATGTCGATGCGCTTGCTTCTGCAAACCCCTTCCTTGCTTCGATAAAATTTTATTTTTCGCGTTGTAAATAAAATCCATCATTTTCTTAGGTGCCTTACGAATCCAAAGATCAACATCTAAATTCTTTCCTTTATCCTCACCAGTGGCTGCACCACTCCTAGTGAAAACATTCGCGCTAGGATCCTCTTCACACAGCTCTGCCTTGACCATATGAATATTCTTCGTCTTTTTCTCCTACATCTTAGCAATTAAAATAGGACAATACTCAATTACATGATCAAATTTCCTACAATACCTACAAGATTTTCGTGCAAGATTCAAACAATCACGCGCATAGTGACCATCATCTACGCAATTGTAGAAAATGACTTGTCCCCTTCCTCGAATAGTTGATCCCCCTCCTCTTCCTCTTCCTCTTGTATGGAATCCACCACGCCCAGATGGGGATGCTGGTGAGGTAGGTTCAGCCCGCATTCTGTACAACTCAGCTTTGCCAATCATCAAATCAAAACTTTGATAGTGTTTTTCATCATGTCCCAGTGACGAGTAGAATCTAAAAAAAACCTGCTTTAGCTCAGGCATGTATTTTCCAATCCTTGGAAAGAAATATGTTGCCTGAATACCCATAGTCTGACAGATCGGACACCACACTGAAGGTGTGCCACTTGGTCCCACTGTGCTCTTCAATGGGCTTGGTCCTCTAACATGTAGATAATCATTGAATACAGGGCATTGATCCTTATGATGTGCGATAAATTTACATCGTATGCACCATACCTCTGCACATACCTCCTTGCCCTTATCTTTGCGTAGATTATGAATCTCCAAATGAATTTATTCTAACTAAGTTTCAATTCGCTGAGTTCCATTCACAGCAGGCATCGGTGTAACTTCTAGTTTCATTGCAATTTCTACAGCCTTAGCCTGCGTGACAATCTTCTATTGAATCAATGGCCGGTGCAGATGTAAGATAAACATATAAATAAACCATTCCTTGTTTTGGTATCATCGATAGTGAATCCACCATCTCTGATAGTGCACTTCAATCTCTGATGTGAATCCAAGAAAGATTCATTCACTTCCCGATTCTTTTAACTCTGTAACACACTGCACATATGATTTATGATTTTTGAATTGTTCTTTTAAGGCATCCTTCAGGTCATTTATAGTTGCATTAGGGTTCACTAATACATATCTTATATAACAGTCCAATGCATGATCTTTAAAAGCAGTGGCTAACTACACTTTCTCAACATAATCACTATTAACCTGGTGTTCTCTCCATACATCATCAATGACAAACCAAAATTGCTTAATATATTCATTCGCAATACCTCTGAAAGTAGGAAAATTCATGGATGCAGCCATATCTACGCCTAGGGAAGGTGGAGGTGGAGGTGGAGTGGATGACTTGTGAGATGAGTGTGGAAGTGGAGTGGATGGGATCTGAACTATCTCCAACACTCCATGATTGTTCTGATCTTGTGAGACTTCTTCTTCTTCAGAGTGCACATATTCACTAGAGCTACTAGTTTCTGGTTTGTCATTACTATCAGATCTACTCTTGAGAGGACTGTAAATAAACCCTTCTTCCAGATCTACACGGTAAATTCTTCAACTGCGCGTAGTCAGTCCTCTTCAGGACATTCATGCAATATGCTCACACAAAGAATCCTATTCACACAATAGCATCTTAATCCACAAATTTTAAGAGTGCATGAACTTACCTCTGGACCCTTGAAAAATCTTCTTTCTGCTTCAGAATAAGATACAAACTAATCAATGGAAAATTTAGTTACAAATCCTCCCAAAAAACTATCGATCCAATGACCTATCATGTGGGTAATCGTATTGCTTGTCTTTTCTAATTTTTGTACCAATTTTGGAGTCCACTGAGTGACTGTGTTGTCTTTTACGTAGGTATTAAATTCAGTCAATCGAGACAACCACTCATGAAAATCAGTCATAAAGGAAGAAAATAATATCTTGTGAACTTCTGTATAAATGTACTTTTGAATCCAATATTCAGTACATTTATAACTTCTATTCTCTCGGATCACAAATTCACGGATCTTATGTCCAACCAATATTGCAATTTGTTCTGCGTAGGATGCCAATACATCATGTTGAAATTATACAAGATGCATGTATATTACCAGACTCCCCTGATCTAACAAATTAACTTATGTTAAATACATAATCCTTCCACTTAATTCTTTGCGGAAATTAAATCGCCAATATCAAAACACATATGAAGCAATCAATCGCACATAAACACAATTGTTTAACTAGAAAGCTTAGCTAACAACCCCTAATTATCATATATTATGTATATCAATGTAACATGTAACAATCTCATACAAATATTAGTACATCAGCTCTCAAGATAATCAACAATCATTACACACTCGTCATGCATAAATTTGGCATGAGCCCATGCACCACTTCTTACCTCCCGCAGCCCGCTCCACTGTGCAATCCCTATCGAAGAAGACCCCTGAGACCCCTAAATGAATTGGAATTGGCTTGCCATGACTATGCAATCCTCATTGAATTCCATCGTGTTAGATGCATTGAATGCATCACTATAGTCACAACAAGATAGGTCCATCTCACCCTTCACCTATCTCATCATTGGGTCTCCAATTGGAATTGCCATGCAAGTAGTTAACTCGTGTATTTCAATTTCAAGTGAGTCTCTAGTTGTGAATTAATTAAATAATTAATTCACTAAAATCTCACTAGTGTATCTTCAGTTAGAACTAGATACAACTAGCACAACTGAGTTTAACTCACTTAACTGAGTTAAACTAAATAATAGCTCACATAACTAATCTTCCAACTCCGTCACAACTTGCCCCTATCAACTATAACTGAGTCCTCCATGCATGAGTCACCAACCACCCTAGGAATTTTGTAATTCCTTTAGCCCACTGATTTTCCAAATATGTTCACTGAAATAAAGTTCTCCAAGAGAATAAGTTGATATTTATTGTCGGATTATTATTAAGGGCTAATAATAATCGACATGCATATATTTTTAGATTAGCGATCTATAAATAGACTTCGCCCAATCTTCTAAAAATAAAATCTCATATTTTTTTCCAAATTGATCAACCATCTACAAATAGCATCCTACAACTCACAGAATATGCTCACCATGTCTAAAAATAGACATACACCTAAAAATAGCCTGCGGGCCCCACTTAGTGAAGGTGCTTAATTTTCACTACGCTCATCATCTTGTTGAATCTCAACACTCCCTCTCAACAAGATAGAGATTATCCCTCACCCTGATCCTGTCTCTATGGTACTCGAATTTTCTCCTGGTGAGCGCCTTTGTCATAATATCTGCATCCTGATCTTCCATAGGAATGTACTGAAGCAACATGATCTTCCGCTGCACACAATCTCTTATATGGTGATATCAGATATCTATATGCTTAGACCTATCATGAAACACATGATTAATCAAGAGTTTGATACAACTCTGACTATCACAATGTATCACTATAGGATCTAAATGAGAACTGAACAAATCGACCAAGATCTTCCTCATCCAGATAGCCTCACATGCAGCTTGACTTGCTGCCATGTATTCTGCTTCTGCTGATCTGAGTGTCACTGATCTTTGTTTCCTGCTGTACCAAGAAACTGCTGTAGATTCGATACTGAAAACCCCTCCTGTTGTGCTCTTTCTATTCATTGGGATGCCTACCCAATCTACATCCATGAAGCCATGCAACTTCACCTCATTTTTCTGTTTGTACCATAAGCCATACTTATATGTGCCCCTGAGATATCTCAGGACATGCTTTCCTGCATTCCAAAAGAGCTTGGTAGGCTTAACCATCACTTGAATAAGTTGGTTCACCGCATAGCATATGTCCGGTCTTTTATTAACTAAATACATGAGTGAACCCACCAACTGTCGATATATAGTAGCATTCACTACCTCTGCCAATGTAGCATTGTATTTCCTCCAATTTACTGGAAGAGGAGTATCCATGGGCTTGCAGTCGTGGATGTGAAACTTACCAAGTATATCCTGAGCATAATTTCCTTGAGACACAAACATTTCACCTTCTCGCTGCCATATTTCCAATCCAAGGAAATAATGAAAGAGGCCCAAATCCTTCATCTTAAACTCCTCTGCAAGATCTTCCTTGACTGAGTGTATCAACTGCTCATCACTCGTTAGTATCAAATAATCAACATAAAGAATAATGATTAGAAGCTTACCCTCCACCACAATTTGGTATAGGTTTTCATCCGCCTCACTCTTGGTGAAGCCAAGTCTAGTGAAATAGCTATCGATCCATGTGTACCAAGCATGGGGTTCTTGTTTCAGCCCATACAATGCTATTTTGAGTCTGCACACATGCGAATTGCTACTAAATATCTCAAATCCTTCAGGATGCTCAATTTACACTTCTTCCTCAAGGATCCCATTAAGGAACGCAATCTTCACATCCATCTGATGAATGTGCCAAGCCATCTATGCTGAGAGAGAAAGTATGGTCCTTATGGAATAATACCTTGCGATAGGTGCAAAGGTTTCTTCATAATCAATCCCCTCGATCTGTGAGAAACCCCGAGCAACAAATATTTCCTTATACTTCTCGACGCCCCCATCAAAAAATTTCTTTACCTTGTAGATCCATCTTAAACCTACCACTGATTTACCAATTGGCCTTGGAACAATCTCCCAAGAATTATTTCTGACAATGGAGTCATACTCCTCCACCATGGCATCTACCCATGTGGGCTGCTGCACTACTTCCTCAAAGGAAGATAGCTATGTCATGATACACTTTCTCATGAGAGCCATGTATCCAGTGAATTGGTCAGGTGACTGTCTCTGTCTGCGCTATGATGTAGGGACTCCTACATTCTATGTTGCATCAAACTTCAACCTCTTAGCTTCTGTGGTACACCTTCTACATGTTATAATGTTTGGCTCTGCGTGAGTGGACTCCTCCACTCCATGATCCGCCTCCTGTGGCTGATCCACATCTTGAAGCTCATATTTGGGAACAAGAAGTTCCTCCTCTGCATGCAAGTGTAGCTCCCTCTCAAGCGACAACTTCATGGCTTTCTCCTCATTGAATTTTATATCTCGTCGCACCACAGTCATATGACTATTTGGAAAATACACAAGATAATTATGGGGTGTTTTCTGTGTACCCCACAAATATCCCAACATCTGCAGTCGGCTCCAGCTTCTTCCTGGTGTCCTTTGTCACATGAATGTAAACAGATGAGCCAAAAGTATTTAAATGAGAAATATCTGGCTTCTTACCAGTAAAATATTATTCAGGTGTACTCATGCCAAGTACTCTATGAGGACAACGGTTTTGCACATAAACCGCAGTGTTGCATGCTTCTGCCCACAAGTGCATTGGTAGGCCCTAATCATGCAACATAGCTTGTGCAACACCCACGATTTTTATGTTATTCCTCTCCGCGACCCCATTCTACTGTGGGTTATGAGACATTATGAGTTCTCTTCGAATTCGTTCTTTGATACATAAGTCTTTGAATTCGTTCGAGATATATTCACTACCATTATCACTCCACAGAGCTTTCACTTGCTTCCCCGATTGCTTCTCCACTAATGATTTAAAATCACAAAACTTTGAGAATTTTTCACTTTTCTTCTGCATGAAGAAGATACAACATATACGAGAATATTCATCAAAAAATATAACATAATACCTATTTTTTTTTCTGTTGAAGCAACCGAGAAAGGTCTAGACATGTCTGTGTGAATTCTCTCCAAGATCACCGAAGCACGGTTCTCATTCTCATGAAAGGTGGTCTTCACAAAATTACCTGTAGTACATCCCTTTCATTGATATTACTTTGCAAGAGTACCTTTGGGAAGTCCAGTAGAAATCTCCTACAAAATCTTCAAGGCACCATGGTGAAGATGGCCTAATCTCTTATGCCATAATTCGCCCTCATCCCGGCTCACCATTTCTTCTACTTTGCCCAGCATTGCAACACAGCCATCTACCTCCAGCTTGTAGAGATTATTAACTCGAATCCCTATCCTCTTGGTTTGATCTGTTGTTTTATGTCGCAGGAAATATTTTCCCTCGCTGAAAAAAACGTCATAACCTTTGTCCTCCAACATCGCGACCAAGACCAATTTCTTCTTCAGACCTGGAACATGCATAGCATCTTTCAATATAAATGGTTTACCTGACTCCCTCTCAAAGGTAATGGTTCCAATTCTGACTGCACTGTATCTACCATCGTCGCCCATCTCTATATGCATTTGGAGATCTTTCTCCTCCAAGTCACTAAACAACTCCTTGTCTCCCATCATGTGGAAGGAAGCACCATTATCAAGATACCACACTGATCCCATTACGATTGAAACCAAGCATGCAATAAAAGAGAAATAAAGTTCAAATTGTGAGACTAAGGCCTCACCTACTACAGCTCCAGCAGCCTTCTTGTTCTTCTTTTTGTATGGGCAGTTAGTGGCGAGATGCCCATGTTTGTGACAGTGAAAACACTTCACTTTGGACAAATCTAGATTCTTGCATTTGGCCTCAGATTTTGGATGGGATTTATTCCCCTTCCCTTTCCTTTATTTTTTAGCCAAAGTGAAATACTCTTCATCATCATTCTTCGATGAAGAGCCATCCCTGGTACTTCGCCTTATCTCCTCCTACACTAAATCCTACCAAAGTCGCTCCCAATCCGACAGTTTCTCCCGTCCATTGACAGAGTTCTAATAACTGTGCCAACTCTTCGGTAGCCCAAGGAGAGCCAAGGTCACCAAGTCATCATCCGCAACTATGATTCCCACACTCTGCAGCTCATCCCTACATTGGACAAACTTTGTGAGATATTTTGGAATACTGTCGCCCTTCTCCATTTTGATTTTTATGAGCTTATCTTTCAGTGCCAACTTCCTATGGTCGTTGCTGCTTTGGAAAATATCTGTCAAAGCCTTCCAAATTGCAATGGAGTGGCTTTATCGTGAAGGCTTGACACAATATGGTCTTTCACACCTTCCAACAAAATTATTTTTGTCTTTGCTACTTTCTTTTTCCATGCGTCAAGTAATGCAGCATCGCTAAAGTAGGCTTAGGAGCATCGCTATCAATGAACTCCTTCAGACTATTGTCTTCAAGCACCACCTCCATCTTGTCCTTCCAGGATATGTAGTTCGAGCTACCCTCAAGGGCATAATCCAACCACAACCCATTGAAAGGCATTCCAATGAATACTCAACTGTCACACCAAGAAATTCTTGCAGAAAATTCGAATTGTCCACCAGCACAAAACTCAACATCGCTTTAATATTTCAATCTTCAGTGATTAACACTGCTCCAATACCATGTAGAAATTATATAAGATGCATGTGTATTACCGGACTCCCCTGATCTAACAAATTAACTTATGTTAAATATAGAATCCTTCCACTTAATTATTTGCGGAAATTAAATCGCCAATTGCAAAACACATATGAAGCAAAACCAATCGCACATAAACATAGTTGTTTAACGGGAAACCTTAAAGCTAAAAGCCACAACTATCATATATTATGTATATCAATGGAACATGTAACAATATCATACAATTCTTAGTACATCAATCTCTCAGTACAATCAATAATCATTACACACTGTCATGCATAAATTTTCATATCTATGCAGCAATTTCTTGCCTCCTGACAACCCGCCTCCACTGTGCAGTCCCTGCTAAAGAAGACCCCTGAATGAATTCAAATTGGCCTTTCCTTGACTGCGCAATCCTCATTGGCATATACAATGTGTTTCAGATGCATTGAATGCATCACTATAGTCACAAGATATAGTCCATCTCACCCTTTCACCTATCTCTCCACTGGGTCTCCACTGGAATTGCCATGCAAGTAGTTAACTGCTGTATTTGTTTAGTTGCAAGTGAGTCTCTAGTTTTGAATTAATTAAATAATTAATTCACTAAACTATCACTAGTGCATCTTCAGTTAGAACTAGATACAACTAGCACAACTAAGTTTAACTCACTTAATTGAGTTAAACTAAATAATAGCTCACATAACTACTCTTCCAACTTTGTCACAACTTGCCACTATCAGTTATAACTGAGTCCTCCATGCATGAGTCACCAACCACCCTAGAAATTGTGGAATTCCTTCAGCCCACTGATTTTCCAAATATGTTCACTGAAATAAAGTGTTCCAAGAGAATAAGTTGATATTTATTGTCGGATTATTATTAAGGGCTAATAATAATCGACATGCATCTATTTTTAGATTAGCGATCTACAAATAGACTTCACCCAATCTTCTAAAAATAGAATCTCATCTATTTTTCCAACTTGATCAACCATCTAAAAATAACATCCTACAACTTATAGAATATGCTCACCATGTCTAAAAATAGACATACACCTAAAAATAGCCTGTTGGCCCCACTTAGTGAAGGTGCTTAATTTTCACTAAGCTCATCATCTTGTTGAATCTCAACACATCATTTCTACCTCAAAATGATCCTAGTCCTAACAACGGAACCATTTTTTGGCTTGAGGGGTCCTAACCTAGGTTCAAATTTATTGTGAACCAACAAGCCCTCCAACTATTGGCCCTTTCAGAAATGACTTGCTTGCGCAGATCAACGTCTCACCCAAAGAAGTATGGGCCGGTACTGGAACCAGGTTTTTGCACCCTGAGTAAGAATTTGATGTGGAGGCCCTAAAAAGACTTATAATAGAAATCATAACAGTTCATAAGCATATGTGCACATAACAGATTAATAAGATAGAAAATCACAGATCTTCACAGATTATTCCAGCACGCCGTATATAGGTATTCACGCATAGTAACAAATACACTTAAGTAGATCTATTCATTAAAAATATAATTCATTCATAATGTTAGTGCCCCATAATTCCGAGGTTGAAAGGATTGAATCCTAAAGGCCAACATCAAAACCACTTCGAGCCTAGGATCTAGCCCTCCAAGATTCAAGAGCGATCTCTCAGTTAAATGTATCTTTTTTGATTTGGAATTTTAGGCTAGTTATTAGGGAAAAGCGGTTTGATTGAATTTTTTTTATTGAGACAACAGAAGAGGGACATTGGGCTAATGGAGTCAAATAGGTCAAAGTAGATTTAAATGGATGAATTAATGATATTCATGTGAAACCAGGCGAGATAGTCATGTCAATGGATCTTAAAAATTTGTGAATGGAAAAGAAGAAAATATTTAATGTTCCATCTATCTGCAGAGCAGACATTATCCGAATTCTACATTTAAACTTTAGAGGAAAACATATATATTGTTTAAAGCCTGAGCAGGTCCTAATTGACAAATCCTGACCAAAAATTTCTTATAAACAATAAAGAGATAAAGAAATGGCGAAAAAAAGAAAAGCAAATAGCATCAAGAAGTAATTCACCATTAAAACATAACATAAGAATCTGGAAAACATCAAGGTCCTTTCATTCATCCAAAAAAGTTGCTTACAACCAGATGATAATTTTACAATAGTTTTCTCCCTTCAGGTCTAACAACCATTTCCCATATTACATTCTATATTTTATAGCATTTCCCATTACATTTCAAATCCTAATAATCAGGAAAATCAAATCCATGCCTTAACTATTTCAGATATCCTAGGAAACTGTCTATTAGTTCTACCCAAAATAAAAGATTTTATCTCTTTTACAAATATGGCCCAATCTCCTAACCTATTACAAAATATCTGATCCCTGATACTGAAATA
This sequence comes from Pinus albicaulis, assembly GCA_034641835.2. Taxonomy (NCBI): domain Eukaryota; kingdom Viridiplantae; phylum Streptophyta; class Pinopsida; order Pinales; family Pinaceae; genus Pinus; species Pinus albicaulis. The sequence goes on from CM076580.1 coordinate 616,684,029, forward strand.
CAAACATAGCCAAAGCTGTCTACTGATTACAAATTCGAATCTTGGAAGATATGACCAAATTCCAACAAAACTGGATTTTCTTTGATATTCTTTTAATGCCCATTCTGATCAAAACTGATGTGTCAGTAGCATGTTGAGGATGAAATTTAATTAAAATATTATTTGGAGGCTTTTGGATATCCTATAAAATTCAAGTTAACTTGATTTAAGAATATTGGCTATCTTATGTCCCTAATAGAGCTTTCAACATCTAAGGAAGGAAAAACAGGTCGCGCTTAGCTGCCGATTACCATGATTTTCAACAGCTAACTAAGGATTTTTTATGGCCTTAATCTGACAAAAATACAAACACTTCTGAACTTAACCAAAATTTGGTGAGCTTTCCTTCATCTTATGATGTATTAATTATCTCCACTTTCACCGAACTGCAGAGCAGCCTGAGCTAAAGCATCGAGTGTGTGATAAGCCTGGGGTTTCAGCTTCTTGTGAAGGAGTATATACTTTAACACCTTGTTCCTATTTTTCAAATTGGAATTATGTTGGCACAGTACTTTGTTATTATGCTTGATTGTTTCATATTTGATAGCCATTTGATCAAGTGCTGCACTGACCTGGCCTGATGATTGCTTGAGGGTTTCATTCTCTGCCTTTAGGAGTCTTTCTAAAAATTTCAACTCATTATTCTCTTCCCGCAAATTTTGTGTTTTAGACCTTCTATTGACCTTCTTCTATGAGGAGGTTGCATCTTTTCCATGGACTCTTTCTTCTTCAACTGATGGTCCTCCCCCTATTTCTGCCGCTAAAGGTTGTACCTCATTTTCTACAGTTGATGACACAGTCTCCTTTTCTGCAGCTAATGGCTCAGAGTCTACGTCTGAATAGGGTAAATTTAGAATGTTGGTTGCTATGGATTTCTCTTGAATATATGCTCCCATAGCTTCACCTTCAACCCCTATATCTTTCTCAAATTCTAGCTTTTTCTTGGATTTATTGGATGTTTAGGGAGAGTTTTTCGTGATTATTTGCACTGGAGACAGTGCCCTTCTTGTTCTCTTACTAGTCTTTGGAGTAGACAACTCCTGTGAGGGAGTTCCTTTCTTTTTTGGCTGGACCTCTTGTTCAAACTCTCCCCAAAACAATAAATAATTCCAGGTCTTATTTCTCTTTGTAAGCTCTTCTAGCACTATTAACTTAATTAATCAATGGTGAAATAAGATGCTATTAGCTGTTTAGGGTTTGTATTGGACCTTGGAAGCCATTTTAGTGAGAATTTTTGAAAGATAATAAGGCATGTTAAATGTCTTCCTGCCTGTGAAGTGAAGGAGTAGCTTGAAATGATAAAACATTATTATTCCATACCTTTCTTCACAAGTAATATAAACATGGATCATCTTTAGAAACTCTTTCCACTGATCTTCCAAATAGCACCAGGGAATGTATTTCTGCCATTTCATATCCTGATAATCCTCTTTAAGAAAGAACTTAAAATCTAATTCTTTGTGGAGGTGGTCTTACACCAAAGTTATCCTTCTCCTAGCATTTCTGTGGCTGCTGCCAAACCTGCTTCATCAATCTGCATGGTCATTGGCCCCAACTTCACTTTTCTTTGATAAAAAATTCTTGCAAATGCCTCAGTAACACCTTGGTGGTATCTCTAAAACTTTTGAAAAAACCTATAACAAATCACCTATTTGAAAAATTCACATGCTTGTGGGTGTGCCTCGAGGTAAGTTGCATCTTGTAATTCCTTCCTTAACGACGCTCCTCCAGTTGACATTTCTGATCCATTACCTGCAAAAAATTTCAAACAGACTATGTGGGTTTACGGGGTGAATAGGGTAAGCAGTAGGTAGGTGGTGACCCAATTAGATGATGACACTAGCTAATCATAAAAATAGGGATGGACTGAAGAAACCAAAATCGTAAAACCCAGAAATAAATAAAGGCTTGGAGCTCCTCGTTGCAGAGAATTTAAAACAAAGTAAATGACTGTCGACCAAAGTAACATGAGTTGGAGATCATGATGACAATTTTTAGGATTTTAATTAAAACGAATGGACAAGACTATAGTTCATGATCACACGATGTGGATATATGGAGGAGTTACGATCTTTGAAAATCGAGTGAAATGATGCATTGATGCAGTTAATGCAACTTAGATTTTCATGATGATGTGAGTACCAACTATGACGTGGAAATGAAATGACCATACAAATCCATCATGTGGTTTGTCTCGGTCACTGTCTTCATACCACAGTTTTGACAAACCTTTTCGGAGGGCCCACAAGTAGTAAGTGGTTTGAAACAATAAGGGTGTGAAATCCACACAACTTGCCACGTGGTCTTCATTTAGTTTTTGAATTCATACTTTTTCGGACCCCCCGTTTCCTAAAATAAGAAGCTCTAAAGGGGTTAGAAATGAATCTAGACCGTTGATCTTTATCAAACTCATTAACCATAAGTGTATAATGCACGAAGCATACGCACTTTATACTACTGAAAGTTTTAGCTTTTCGTATCTCATCCTTAATAATTTTTTATCCTTTAGCCGCCGAAAGCTAAAGTTTATGCTAAAATTCAAACACAACAATGGGAGCATCAAAAAATATTTATTTCAGCCATACCTTTTCTCCTGAGTGCCTTAAACTGAAACATTTTTAACCAAGATTAGAACAATTCCCAAAATTAATAACTAAAGAACATATACCTATTTTATAGGGTACTAACGGTGGCTCCAAATGGGGATGACAACTCCGTAGGAGGTGTCAAGAATCCCTGATGTCTAATTTCGTTACCTAGTGTCTTATCCATTGGGATGATCCCACAATATGCTTCTTGATCCGTTCATCCATTTAGTGACTATAACCACATGTTTTCCCATCAAATTTATTTGCATCTTATAACTATGAACTGAAACTGCAATGCTTCATTTAGGAATAGAATCTGAAAAATAAAATATGCTTTTTATGCAAGCTTATTAGCATCATTCCTACTCTAATATGATCAAAATATTATCACATTAAGTAATAATTAGACTTCCAATGTAAGAAATCAAGCAAACGAGTGCTTAGCTGAGACTGACATCCCATTTCCATGAGTAGAAAAATGGATTTAAAACATGACAACTTAATTCTTCCACTGAATTCAATAGATCTGTTAATCATCCTGGTAAATTCTTCCTTCATTGATGACTATAATAAACTACTTAAGGGATCTAGGTAAGCATGCAACATAAGATATTTTAGATGCTTGGTGACATAAAAACATGCCTCATCCCAGACTGTTCCTTTTCTTTTGTATTGGCACTGACTATCTTGACATGGAAAGGAAGACAATTGTTTTTCTTCTCTATCCATGATAATTAACTGTTATGTTTTCTCTTCATTATTTCCTTTATAATTCAGAATCTTGCTAGAGAGCTGCAAATTCTCAATCATCTCAGACAAAAGATCATTCACTATAATATCAATATGTTGTGCAACTTCATTAACATCCCAAGAAGAAAAAAATTATGGAGAATTTTTGTGATTTTCTTCAAGGTCTACACAGTCAGAAAGAGCATGAGAGTGGTTTTCAATCAACAAACCTGATTGGTATTTTTTTGGTAACCTTTCTTCACTTTCATTAGGCAAACTTGACTGGTGTTCAATCTCTGAATAAAACACAATTGGCTGAAAATTCTCTTGTGAATCTATGTTTTTAAGTTCTGCTGCCTTTTCTTCCAGATCACTAGAATGCTGTAGGTTTTCACTGCTGTCCTTTGCTGGGTCTAGTTCAGGAGGTTGAAGTTCTTCCTTAACCATCTGGTGATCAACTTGTCCTTGTGTTATTAGAAATATTTCATGGGATGAGACTTCATGAACTTCTAGACAACATATATCATTTATTTCTTCATGATGAGAAGACATTTCAAACAATACTTCTACTTTCTGAAATGGTATTTCTTCTAAAGATTCTAACATTTCATCATTCATAAAATGATCATCATCATAGTAATCCTCTAGATATTCAATAAAATTTTGAAAGTTATCACAAAAATATTGAAATTGTGACAAAGAGGGATAATATTCTTTATACTTGTCACAAAACACAATATGAAAACACTTCAAAGAACTTATACTTGCAGTTGGTAGATCTTCATACCAAGACCTGGCTTTCTCTTCTAAACTGGCCAAAAATATTTTCATAAGACAATATTATGGAAATTGTATTTTAAATATACGAATGTGCATATAAAATCTTAAAAAATGTATAGTAGCATCATCTCCTTTCTTATATTTAAACACTGGAAGATATTTTAACCAATCAATGCTTGGCAAGGGGTTTGGAAAACCTGGGATCTTAGATCTGTCCGAAGGAGCATACCTGCGTTGTATTCTTGAATTCATCTCAACAATAAATCAGAGAATGGAGTCATCATAAGTTAAAAATAATTTTGGATTCTTCTACCAGTGGAGCCTTTAGGTCAACTGAAAACTGTGGAGTCGCCAGGTGGATGATTTCAACCTCCTTGTGTCTAGCTGCTTGTCCACCATCATTAGCCAGATATGAACATGAAAATTATTACTGAGGAACCTAAAACTATGTTCGAGGTCCCCAGTATGCTCGCCACTATGTTAGCACCCCGTAATTCCAAGGTTGAAAGGATTGAATCCCAGAGGCCAACATCAAAATCGCTTCGAGCCTAGGATCTAGCCGTCCTAGACTCAGGGAGGGATATCTCTGTTAAATGTAGCTTTGTGGATTTGGCATTTTAGGCTAGTTATTAGGGAAAAGGGGTTTGATTGATATTTTTTGGTTGAGATAGTAGAAGAGGGCCATTGGGCTAATGGAGTCAAATAGGTCAAAACATATTTAAATGGATGAATTAATGAGATTCACATGAAACCAGATGAGATAGTCATTGTTACACCAATTTTGGGTCATTTAACTTGTTACTATAAGATGGACCAAAGTACAACATGTAAGACCAATTTTACCATGGTAAAATTGCTTTCACTATGAAAAATAACTTAATAATCCATAATTTATTAAGTAATTTATGGTTTAAACAGGGAACCCCATGAGGAATAATTGAATAAATCCTTATTTTTTTATTTTTCCTCAAGGGATAATTAATTAAACCAATGTTTAATTAATATTATTGGTCATATTTAACCCAAAACAAGAGAATTAATTAGATAAATCATTATTTATCTTATTATTGTCTAGGAATAATTATTTAAAACATTATTTAAATAATATTCCTTGTTAAATTTGACTAAATCATTTATAAATAATTGAATAAATCATTATTTATTTAATTATTACTCAATCACATTCTTAAAATAATAAATCAATAATTTATTTATTTATTATTTACAAATAAAGGGATTTGACCAAATTCACACTCTTTTTCCCTCCAACAAAAATAATGAAGTATTCCATAAAAGTTGGATCTAGATTTGATTAATAATATTTTAATTATGCACTAATATCTAGACTAATTCAATATTTTATTATAAATAGCAAGGTTTTTCCATTCATTCACTACCTTTTGTTGCCTAAATATCACTCTGGATCTATACTTTTGGTCTGACTTTGATCCTCCATCATTGTCATATTTTCCTACTTTTTTCTTTTAAGCTTCCTTTGAGTTCCATTTTTGTCTGGGTTTTCTACACCATGAAGAGAGAGAGAGACCTTAGATCTGAAGCGCTGAGGACATACAAGAACCCATCCCATTGAGGGGGACTGGTAACATCTTTCTATGTTCCCGTCCCAGGTGTCATAATACAAAAATTCTTTAAAAATTATTGTCTTGTTCATTGGATGCATGGATAAAGTCTTGCTTATTATTTGTTGTTTAATGTCTTTAACTGCATAGATCTGGATTTTTGTAGCATTTATTCTGATCACTAACTTCATATCTAAGAAAATTGACAACCATCTTTGATTTTAAGGCTATTTTTTATGCATAGCTAAAGTGAGATTTTTTCGTACACTTGCGATTAGAATTCACACTAACAATTGACGACTCCACAAGGGTTTATAATTACGACCACTATCATTTTTCAGATCCCTGCAAGACCAGCTGCTTCAACCCCTAGGTTTTTTCTTCAAATTCTTATTTTTCATTTCTTGATGTTGTTTTTAACCTTTAAAACCATAAAACAATAAAAAATATTACCTTTGTGTGTTTCTCGGCCTATTGCACAGGTAAAAGGTATCAACGGCAACAAAGATGACAACGTTTTCTAAAATCTACTCCCGAAACAGTTGGAAGTGTAGGTCACACTTTTTGGGCCAAAACCTGTGACCTCAACCTTCAAGATGCCAAAAACAGCCTAAAACCTGCAACCTCAGCAGAAAACAGGTCAGAACCTGCGACTTGTAATTTTTGTAGGATTTTTTCTCTGAATTTTCTGGGTTTGTTTGGGTTATTATTCATGGTGGTATGACCTCCCTTTCCACTCATATTATACTTTTACTTGCTTATTTTTACTCATCAAAGTAGGAACCAAGCCCCTTAGGGCTTCAATACACTTCCACCTTTTTAGGAGGAGTTTAGCTGAAGCAAGTCTTCTGAGATTTCAGTGTGTTCAACCATTTTTCAAATCTAAAATTGTACTTTAAGGTCCATTTCAGATCGGTTATTCATCCATCCAAAACACCTATTTTCAGTTTTTTTGGGTCCTCCTTTAGGGTCCCCTCAGTTTCCCTTCAGGTTGTATCCTTTCGCCACCTATTTTGCAGCATTTTCCCTTTGGTTTTTTTTTTTTCTGTTTTCTGCACCAATTTCCAGTAGATCTGATGTTTAGATCCATGTCCCTCCCGAATTTAGATCCATTGGCCATTTTTGTGTGTTTTGACTAGATTTCTCCTACCCATACACTAGTTGTTGGGAAGCCCTCCTCCTTGGGTTTAAATTGATGCATATTTAACTGTTTATTTTATGTCGTATTCAGTTTCCTTTACTGTCATTTTCAGATTTATTTACAGTTATACAAAATATTTTTTCTTTTTTCTCTACACATGTCTGGGCTTAATTAAAATTAACACACTTATCACATACATGCACACCCTAAGTGAAGAGCGCCTGGTTTACACCACCAGGCCAAGACTTAAATATTGTAATCAATTGATCCTGCACCTCCCTGCCATTATTTCAACATTGTAATAAATTGATCCTGCACCTCCCTACCCCTGTTTATCTCTCTTCCATTTGTGATCCATGTATGTTTTCCATAATTGTGCTTAAAGGCATTTATCCTGAAAAATCCTAGGCCTTCATCCTCAGTTTCCGTTAGGAAGACTTCTCCGTGTAGGGTTCAAGTTCGTCTTTCACCAAGTCCCCTTTCTGACTCTGCTTCTGGTTCATCAGGTTCCCCTTCTAGTTCTATTCCCATCTCTCCTCTACCTTTCACCTTCCCCATGTCTGGTTCAGGACCTAATGCTGGTGGCAGCCCTGACCCTAATGCTAAGAATGCTACTAGTGGTGCCGCAATAGGAACTATCCCGACTTCTCCCTTGCTCCCTTATATGGTAGGCCTCAGTCTTCCCGATTTTAGCTAGTTGATTAATGGCCCCATACACCATGATCCTGGTTGGCCTGCTATGTCAAACAAGCTCCCTTCAGACATTCCCAAGTTTGAATGAATTGCTGGAGAGGATCCTACCAATCATGTTCATTCTTTCCACATGTGGTGTTCGTCTAACTCCATCATTGATGACTATGTTCGTCTTTGGTTATTTCAACGTACGCTTACTGGAGAAGATTTCAAGTGGTATGTCGAGGAGGCCTCCTCCTCTCATACTACTTTTTCAACCCTTGCCATGTATTTTCTATATTGCTTCTAGCTTCCCCTTCGCTATGACACCAGTACCGAACTCTTGACCTCTTTCCATCAATCTTCTGCGACCCGCCTATCTGACCATGTTCAAGAATGGCAGAGAAGAAAGAGCCTATGTTGAGCCCCTAAATTCGAAGAATGTGTCTACATGGGCTAGTTTCTTAGATCCCTTTTGCCTACTATTGGCAAAGATGTCGCATCTCACTTCCCTCATACCGAGGAAGCTGCCCTCCAGATTGCATTGAAATATGACCTAATCTACGGATATTATGGTTATGTTTATACCGTCTTACTTGATCTCCCTAGATCCGGTGGTGCCAACGCACTGGGGGCATCCCATGCCACCGACGGTATTGTAGGATCCCTTTCCCATCCATACACTCATCCTCCCATGGGTTATGGTTTTCCTTAGGTAGGGGCTAGCTCCTCCAACACTTTTTCCCCTCCCGACAGGATGTATCCAAGATACGATATGCCTCCTCCTTTTTCTCAACCTGTTTACCCCAATGTTTCCCAACCTCATTATCTATATCTATAGCTTGGTGCTGCAACTCCTCTAGCATTATTACCTTAGCCTCCCTTGCCTTGTCAATCTCCGCAACAACATCCACCCCCCCTCAGGTGCAGGTATATGCACAACAGAGTGAGACTAATCCTCTTTCTTCCAAAAATAAGAGGAAAGGCAACCAAAACCAATATTCCCCAGGTAATATAGGAACCAATCCCCAAGGGAATACACCTAACACTACAACCCAACAACAGGGCATGTTGAAAATGCAGCAAGATGATGGATCTTAGTGAAATGAAGTCGCCTTCACTAAGTGGGCCCGCAGGCAAATTTTGGCGCAAAGTCTATTTTTAGACATATGGAGCATGGTTCAGGGATTCCAGTATGAGATTCTTGGAGCATTGGTAATGTTGGTAAAAATAGATGAGACTCTATTTTTTAGGTCGAAGAGGTCGAAGTCTATTTTTAGACTGCCTCTCCTAAAAATAGGGAAGTCAAATATTATTTACCCTTAATAATATTTGGACTCTAAACAGCAGTTTACTCTCTTGGAGCACTTCAGTTAGAGCTACAGAAGTGGCTCATGCATTCGACAGAGGAATTATGCTATTCCCAAGGTTTTGATGGCATCATGCATGGTTGACTTCAGTTAGGACTTCAGTGGCAGAAGTTTGGTGGAGTTAATGAGACAGATAGTGGAGTTGTGTTCTGTTTATTTTAGTTGAACTAGTTGAGATTAGTTTAACTAGCTAATCAATTAGTTATGAGTGGAGTGAATTAAATATTATTTAATTCATTAATTGGTAACTCATTATTCAACTCAAGAACACATCAGTTCACTACAGTGCATGATCAGTTCAGTGGAGACCAGTGAAAGAGGTAGATGAAAGGGTGGAGTTAGCTATCAGTGGCGACATCAGTTGTGCATGAGATTTGCACCACACTTGGAGGATTTGTCCATGAAAATTGCGCAGTCAAGCCAAGGAGATTCGAATCTTGGATCTCTATATAGACAGGCCTGGATTGCGCAATAGAGGCAAGGCAATTGGCGGTGAGTTTTGAACCAGTAACCTGTTCAAAACTGAGCTAGATTGTGGGTAACTGTATGAGAAAGTACTGAGTACTTGTGAGGAGTATTGTACTCAGTTTGTTACTTGATTTCTCCATTATAATATACACAATAGCTGCGGGGTTTTCAGCTATAAGCTTTCCCCATACATACTGTGTTAATGTGTATGATGATTTGATGTGCTATCGCTTGTTTTATTTCCGCATGTGTGATGATCTAAGTGGAAGAGATTATGTGTTTCATATAAATTCGAATTGTATGTGATCAGGATAGTCTTGGTGGATAATTAATCATTATTCAGCAAATTTCTACATGGTATCAAAGCTATTGAAGCAGAGATTGATCATCACAGTGATTACAAACTTATTTCGGTAGACAGAGTCTACATGCGGGCCAGGTAGCCTCCGGATTCATCTTTCTTCGAAAAGTGAAAGGTCTGGTAAATGCCCCTTGCAGTCAATCTCTGTGCTAGAAATAATTTGTTCTCACAGATCTAGAGCGGTTGAGCTTTGAGGTGGAATTTGAAATTTTGCAGCAGTTTTGTTTTCTTGGTGCCAGTGTTGAAAATGTCTTTCAACGGTTTGCGACTCGAATATGCTCTTGAAGGCAGTTCGAATTATGTTGCATGGAAGGATCACATGGAGGAAGTATTAGAAGATAATGGTCTGAAGGAGTTCGTAGATACGGATGTCCAAAAGCCCACTAATGCAGCTGAAGTCGATGCATGGCAAAAGAAGATGGCGAAGTGTCGAAGGATCTTGTTGGAGGGCGTCAAGGATCATATTGTATCTAGCCTGCATGGAAAGGCTACTCCATATTTAATGTGGAAAGCTTTGATGGATCTATTCCAAAGTAAGAGCGACCAAAGGAAGCTGGCGCTCAAAGATAAGCTTAGGAACATCAAGATGGAGAAGGGCGACAGTATCGCCAAATACCTCACGAAGTTCACTCAGTGCAGAGATGAGCTAGGAAGTGTGGGGGTGACTGTCGAAGACGAGGACATGGTCGACCTGGCTCTCCTTGGTCTTCCGAAGGCTTGGAACTCATATAAAGATAGTGTCAATGGTCGGGAGAAGCTGCCGGGATGGGAGCGCCTTTGGGCGGATCTCATGCAGGAGGAGATAAGGAGGACTACTCGAGATGGATCTTCATCAAAGGGAGTTGATGAAGAAAACTACGCTTTGGTTGCCAAAGCAAAGAAGGGGAAGGGTAAGAAAACCTCTCATTCTGGTGCAAAGGGCAAGAAGCAGGATATGGCGAAAGTGAAGTGTTTTCACTGCCATGATCACGAACATTATGCTACCAATTGTCCAAAGAAGAAGAAGAACAAGCAAGCGGGAAGATCTGCAGATGGAGAAGCTTTGGCTTCATAGTTCGAGCTTGAATTTTCACTAATCGCATGCTTGGTTTCAAGTGTGTTGGGATCGGTGTGGTTCTTGGACAGCGGTGCGTCATTTCATATGATGGGAGATCGGGATTTGTTCTCAGATCTGGAGGACAAAGATTTGGGTGTGCACATCGAGATGGGCGATGATGGTAGATACAGTGCGACTGGTATCGGTACCATATCCTTTCAGAGGGAGTCTGGTAAACCCTTTGTATTGAAGGATGTCATGCATGTACCTGGATTGAAGAAGAACTTGATCTCTGTGGCGATGTTGGAGGATAAGGGGTATGATGTGGTCTTCAGCGAAGGAAAATCCTTCCTGCGCAGTAAGACTACTAGAGAGACCCGGAAGATAGGGGTTCGAACCAAGAACCTTTATCAGTTGCAGGTAGATGGCTGCGCAGCTATGGCATGCAAGGCGGGAGAAGTGGTGAGCCGGGATGATGAGGGCGAACTGTGGCACAGGAGATTGGGCCACCTTCACCATGGAGCTTTGAAGATTCTCCAGCAGATTTCTACTGGGATTCCTAAGGGCACCCTTGCGCAGTTAGATCAGTGCAAGGGGTGTAATTTAGGGAAGTATGTGAAAGCCACCTTTCACGAGAAGGATATTCGCACCACGACGATCCTTGAGAGAGTTCACACAGACGTGTGTGGTCCTTTCTCAGTTGCTTCGACAGCAAAGCACATGTATTATGTGATCTTTGTTGATGATTTCTCTCGAAAGTGCTGGATCTTCTTCATGTCGAAGAAGAGCGATACATTCGCGAAGTTCTGTGAGTTTAAAGCACTGGTCGAGAAGGAGTCGGGGAAGAAGGTGATTGCCTTAAGGAGTGATAACGGTGGTGAATTCATCTCGGCTGAATTCAAGGAGTTCTGCAGCGCAGAATGGATTCGGAGAGAGCTCATCGCACCCCATAACCCACAGCAGAACGGGGTGGCTGAGCGGAAGAACAGAACGATCGTGGGTGCTGCACGGGCGATGTTGCATGATCAGGGCCTACCCCTTCACTTGTGGGCCGAGGCATGCAATACAGCAGTGTATGTGCAGAACCGTTGTCCTCACAAGGTTCTTGGCATGAGTACACCAGAGGAGGCTTATTCTGGCAAGAGGCCCGATATTTCCCATTTGCGGATTTTCGGATCTCCTGTCTACATGCATGTGACGAAGGATGCAAGAAGGAAGCTGGATCCAACTGCTGAAGTTGGAATATTTGTGGGGTACACCGATACACCTCATAACTATCGAGTGTATGTGCCAGACAGTCGCAAGACTGTTGTGCGACGGGATATAAAATTTCAGGAGGAGAAAGCCATGCAGTGTTCGCTTGAGAGGGAGCTACACTTGCATGCAGATGAGGAGCTGTTAGTTCCTAAGGAGGAGCTTCCGGATGTGGATCAGCTACAAGAGGAAGTTCAGGAGGTGAAAGAAACCACCCATGCAGCGTCAACCATTAGAGGGCGCATGCGCACTACAGAAGATGAGCGACTAGCTCGGGATGTAGAGAAGGTTGTAGGACCACCTACAGCACAGCGCAGACAGAGACAGTCACCGGATCGGTACACTGGATACATGGCTCTTGTGAGTCAATGTGTTGTGACGGAGCCATCCTCTTTTGAGGAAGCCGTGGAGGAACCCGCATGGGTTGATGCCATGATCAAAGAATATGATTCGATCATCAGGAACAGTGCATGGGAGATTGTCCCAAGACCGGTTGGGAAATCAGTTGTAGGTTCGCGATGGATCTACAAGGTGAAGCAGGCGGCTGACGGGAGTGTGGAGAAGTACAATGCGAGATTTGTCGCCCGTGGCTTCTCACAGATCGAGGGGATTGACTATGAGGAGACTTTTGCACCTGTCGCAAGGTACTCTTCCATACGGACGATCCTTGCTCTCTCAGCGCAGATGGGGTGGCACATTCATCCGATGGATGTGAAGACTGCGTTCCTCAATGGAGTTATTGAGGAAGAGGTGTACATAGAGCAGCCTGAAGGTTTTGAGATCTTCAGCAGTGAGTCGCATGTGTGCCGACTCAAGAGAGCACTGTACGGGCTGAAGCAAGCACCTCGTGCTTGGTACACTCGTATAGACAGCTACTTCACCGGGCTTGGATTCTCCAAGAGTGAGGCGGATCCAAACCTGTACCAGATTGTGGTGGAGGGGAAGCTGTTGATCATCGTACCGTATGTAGATGATCTGATTTTGACTGGCGATGAGCAGTTGATACTTTCATGCAAGGAGGATCTTGCACGAGAGTTTGAGATGAAGGACTTGGGCATCCTTCATTATTTCCCGGGATTGGAGATTTGGCAGCGCAGTGGAGGACTGTTTGTTTCTCAGGGCAAGTATGCCCGGGAGATTCTGGAGAGGTTCAACATGCATGGCTGCAAGCCTGTTGACACTCCTCTTCCTGGTGGTTGGAGGAAGGAGGATGCTACTTCAGCGGAGGTAGTGGATTCCACTATCTATCGACAGTTGGTGGGGTCGCTTATGTATCTGGTCAATACACGACCCGATATATGCTATGCAGTTAACCAGCTTTCGCAAGCTATGGTTAAGCCTACCAAGCTCTTTTGGAAGGCATGCAAGCATGTATTGCGCTATATTAGAGGCACATCGGGATATGGTTCATGGTACAGACAGGAGGATCAGTTGAGGCGGCATGGCTTCACAGATTGGTATCATCATATCAGAGATTGTGTTCAGCGGAGAATCATGATGCTTTCATATGTTCCCACGGAGGATCAGGATGCCGACATCCCGACGAAGGCGCTCACCAGGAGCAAGTTTGAATTCCACAGAGGCAGGATAGGGGTTGCAGATAATCCATATCTTGCTGAGAGGGAGTGTTGAAAATTCAGTAAGATGATGGAGCTTAGTGAAATGAAGTCGCCTTCACTAAGTGGGCCCGCAGGCAAATTCTGGCGCAAAGTCTATTTTTAGACTATGTCTATTTTTAGACATATGGAGCATGGTTCGGGGACTCCAGTATGAGATTCTTGGAGCATTGGTCATGTCGGTAAAAATAGATGAGAATCTATTTTTTAGGTCGAAGAGGTCGAAGTCTATTTTTAGACTGCCTCTCCTAAAAATAGGGAAGTCAAATATTATTTACCCTTAATAATATTTGGACTATAAACTTCAGTTTACTCTCTTGGAGCACCTCAGTTCGAGCCTTGGAAGTGGCTCATGCATCTGACATAGGAATCACGTGATTCCCAAGGGTTTGATGGCACATGCATGGTTGAATTCAGTTAGGACTTCAGTGGCAGAAGTTTGGTGGAGTTAATGAGACAGCTAGTGGAGTTGTGTTCTGTTTATTTTAGTTGAACTGGTTGAGATTAGTTTAACTAGCTAATCAATTAGTTATGAGTGGAGTGAATTAAATATTATTTAATTCATTAATTAGTAACTCATTATTCAACTCAAGAACACATCAGTTCACTACAGTGCATGATCAGTTCAGTGGAGACCCGTGAAAGAGGTAGATGAAAGGGTGGAGTTAGCTATCAGTGGCGACATCAGTTGTGCATGAGATTTGCACCACACTTGGAGGAATTTCCCATGATGATTGCGATGTCAAGCCAAGGAGATTCGAACCTTGGATCTCTATATAGACAGGCCTGGATTGCACAATAGAGGCAAGGCAATTGGCGGTGAGTTTTGAACCAGTAACCTGTTCAAAATTGAGCTAGATTGTGGGTAACTGTATGAGAAAGTACTGAGTACTTGTGAGGAGTATTGTACTGAGTTTGTTACTTGATTTCTCCATTATAATATACACAATAGCTGTGGGGTTTTTAGCTATAAGCTTTCCCCATACATACTGTGTTAATGTGTATGATGATTTGATGTGTTATTTCTTGATTTATATTTCCGCATGTGTGATGATCTGAGTGGAAGAGATTATGTGTTGCATATAGATTCGAATTGTATGTGATCAGGATAGTCTCGGTGGATAATTAATTATTATTCAGCAAATTTCTACAGGGCACTCAGCCCAAGCAGGCAAGACCCATTCACACAAATAAGCCTTGTTCTTGTTGCGATGTCTATGGTCACTATACCCATGATTTCCCTATTTTATCTCAGATGCGTCAGATGTGGGAAGCTCAAGCAATTGCCCAACCCCCTGAAAGTTAGGCTGCCACTCAATCTCCTCCATTTCATACCTCTGATTACCAGATCCTCATGACGAACTCTGACCAACTGAATACCACTGACCTCAACCTTTAGAATTGGTCCTGTTAGTACAACAAGCCCCCCGCTACGTCTGTCACCGAGCCCCCTTCTTCAGGTTCCACAGAGCCTCTTTTGACACCCAATGGACCTTTACAGATCCCTCAGCCTAAGGTAGAGGTTCATACCAATATCCCCAAGGGCCCATTACACCGAAACACTGCTTCTGGTAAAGCTTCCCACTCATACAGTATAGTAGATGACTTGGGGCAATCCTCTGCTGCCATGTCAATGTTGGAAGTCATCCAGTCATGCCCTTCACAACGAAAATCTCTACTAAATAGTTTGGGAACTGTGGATCCTTCAGATTATCGTTTGATTGTATTCAACATTGAAGGGTTAGAGCATCCCCCCCTTCCTTCTTCTGTCGCCTTCCAAATCCCTGTCAAGATCTAGAATGCCAACATCTCCCGTTGTATCATTGATGAGGGGGCATCCACCTGTGTGATGTCCACTTCGGTTTGGAAGCAACTTAGATCTCTTGAGTTAGCCCCTTCCACTATCACCCTCCGAGTGTGGGATGGCCACTCTTCCCAGCCCCTTGGCATGTTCCGCAATTGTCCTATTACTCTTGCGGGTAAGACTGTTTGTGTTGAAATTGAAGTCATTGATGCCCCCTTAGACTAAAAATTTTTATTGGGTTGTAGCTACACTTATGCGATGTCTGCTGTCCCATCTATGGTTCACTGTAATATGTGATTTACTCATAACAGAAAGATCATCACCATCGATCAGCTGACATATTACGAACCGAAGTCTCAGACCTCCCTTGAATCCATCATCTATTCAGTGGCCAATAAAGAAATAGTCGAACCTCTGACCAGTGTCTCACCCAGAGTATATAAAGATTCCTCTTTGCTTGGTTCGTTCCCTAGTCTCCCCCTCTCATATATGACTGTAGCTGGTTGAATGTTTGCATTATGCAATCATCTCGGTCCGACCTCAAACAGACTGCTTCGACTAGCCAGAAGCCCCGCCCCCCACAACCTACTCCTAGTCCTTTTACTTAGCCTTTAGGACCCTCTCCTCAAGGCCCCTCATCTACAACTGCTGTCCATGATCCTATCTACCCTACTAGAACAGTTCCCCCTGAACTTAACCATCTCGGAGCTATCCCGCCAGGCCATTACCCCTCTGGTTAGAAATCGTTTCTTGCTCCCCATCCTAGATTATTTTCGGTACCTGTTATGGCTACCTTGTATCTTCCTAACATGACCCTGGGGATCCTAGTCTGGTACATTGATCCCCCAGCCACTATCCCGCTTGGTCAGCCCAAACCTTATACAGCTTTGACCCCAGTCCAACTGGTCGCCATGACCCCTCCCTTTTCTTTTGTGCCTCAGCCACCTCAACAAGAACTTACTCCTTTTGCAAAAGCCTCAGGTAAGGGGGAAAAGCTCGTAAGAATGCACCTAAGGACAAGGCCAGCCAGACAACCCCTGCTCCTCCTCAGCCTCCAAAGCGTACCCTTTTGTGTGCTTTGTGTGATGTTGTCGGTCATGCCACCCATACATGTCCTGCATTTCCTCATCTCAATCCCATGGTAAACGAAGCATTTCCCAAGTCTGATATCCCAGAGGTCCATGTCACTTTACCCAATTCAGCCCCAAAACTCAAGTCTTTGTGCACAAATAATCCTTGTGCTTTGTGTGATTTCCATGGCCACTATCCTCACCTCTTTCCCCGCCTTGAAGACTACTACACTTCTTTGGAAGCGGTTTGCCAATTTGAGGCGAAGCACAACAAGTCCACATCTCCCTTATTTGCGAGTTTTGCTTTGGAAAAACCACAGGACACATCTACTCCCATTGACATTCCCCCTCTCGATGTTGATATGACGGAGCCTTTAGCCACCATTTTCTACCTATCATCATCTATGAGATCCACGGTGGGAGACCCCTCTGAGACTTCCCATTTTATTTCTCCTATCTTCCCTTCAGTGATCACCCTGGGCTCAACATCGGTGGATCCTTCATCTTCTTGTTCTTCTGTCACCCCCCATGATGATGCGCATGTGAACCTATCTTCTCATGATGATGAGTTAGGTAACTTCTCCGCACCATGTGGTCTTTCTTTCACCAGTCACCTCATCTTCTATTGTGATGATGACATTATGGAAGCAATCACCACCCCTGAATTTAACTATCCCCCCTTATATCGAACCCATGCATTCGAACGACATACACCTTGTGGCCATTACATTAACACCCAATGTTTGGGTAAGGGGGAACCCATATTTGAGAGTCCAGGAGAAGTAATTCTCCACAACCCTCTTGGTGCATCTGGTCGTGTCGACTCTAGTACCATTATTCTTCGCCATTTAGAAGAACCTCTAGAGTCCCATATCACTTCCAATCACTCTAGGGATGACCCACCTCATCATTCCTTCATCTTACATAAACAACCCAGTCCCTTAGACATTGTTGTTGACCAACCTGTGTGTTTTCTAGGTGAGCACCAGTTCATTATATCCAAATCCACTCTTTGGGATAGTGACACCATGTATGAAAGCCCAGAAATTTAGTCCATTTTCTTCATATATGCAGTACCAAAAGAGATTGGTAATCCTCCATTCCCTTTCTCGAACTGCATCTATCCATTCTTCCCTTAGAAGATAACCATAACATAAACAAATGGTGAACACATCATAAAAATGTGTTTATATTCCACTTTTCTAAATACATTTGGAATAACCATAACATGTTTGGGGGCACCTATTCCCCTCAACCATAAAAATCCCAACTCTCAGACAAAAACAACACTGAAACCCCCTTTCTCTAACAGGTCGCACATTTTAGGTCATTTCCTAGGACAGGTTGCAATTTTCTGCCCAGTACCTGTTACCTAGGTCACAGAACAGACCCCAAAAAGTGCGACCTGGCCTATTCCTAGGCTCTGGGAGCCTAAACTAAAATTTTAATCCACTGAATTGAAAGAGTATGGTTAGGAATCTTACTTGCAACTAACGAATCTCGATTCCAACGATCGGTTTTTTTGTTACGACCGCCGCAATATTTAGGGCCTTTTCTCCTCTCTACATTCACCACAGCTACACTTGCAAATGAATCAAATCAAAGGGAAAATGCCTTATTAAAAGATAAACCCCAGATTTTTTTTTCACTAGTTGCGACCAAACTGTAGCTTGATTTGACAAACTATCAGCACCATTGGAAATCTCTCAACGAGCTCTCAAATGGGTATCTTTTTGTTTTTGGTGATTTGATACTTCACCCGAACACATTTTTTCCAAGAAGGGTCACTTCACCGCTCTCAAAAATCGAATTTATTCACTTGAAACACTTGTACTTGGGGCACCACCTTGCCTTCATACTTTTCCATGCTCATGATGATTTTCGCCGTGAGTAACCATATTGTACTCATGTTTTTATGCCCCCCACAGGGCTTGTTCTATGTGGCAGCATTATCGAGTCGCTCTTGTTTAGAGAATCTGAGTTGAGTCATCATCGCATCCATGGAGTTTGTCCCGAGTCCATTTTGTCTCTCACCACAATCCTCCATCCTTCATGTCTTTTTCCTTCTCTCGTGCCGCACATTTTGGCTTTCAGTCATATTGTCCCCTATTCCCTCCGGAGTCGAGTCAGTAGCTGCTAGGTCATCCATGCCCTTTATGCTCTAACAAGGGAAGTTGTCAGCCCGCTACTCAGTACTCGCCATTCCACCATCATCCCTGGTGTCAGTCTGTCAGTCACTGTACTATTATCCCTTGTGCCTTAGTTGAGGATCCATTATTGCCTAACCTATGGCAGAACTCCTTCTGTCGACATCAACTTATTCATTCCAGAAGACAGGTCTAGAGGGCGGTGTACCTTGCTTCCATATTCCACTCTTGTTTGGTGCCTCAGATCAGGCAAAGGGACCCTTTATTACCCTTTGAATTGATTGTTTTTCAACTACAGCTCCTTATGGCTTGATCGATATCCGTATAATTGATGGTTCAATGATGCAGTAGATTGTAATGGTGATTCTCGGGTGTGTGTGAGATGTTTCAGACCTCATGAGGGGGTGGCCCTTCATGCAGTCCCCCACGTATCCGATTGACCTCTCTACTACAACCTTGGATGTAGCTCCATATATTTGATGGTCCCAGCCTCAACCACTTGCAATGCCTTTTCAGTTTTCATATATCATTCATATTTTTAGATCCCTTTCCTGTTTTACAGGGCCTCTTTGGTTGTAGATATATATCATGTACTCAGATGTTATTGTATTAGTCCTAGCTGTTGTCCTAGGCACAATATGTATGTGGGATCCATTGTCATGTTTTTATGTGGCCCATGTTTATGCCAAAATGTACTATATATTTCAATCACTTGTTTATTAGACACATAATTATTCTTTGTACTTTATTATCTCGGCGGGCATAGGTATGCCTCCCCCGCCTCATGTAGAACAGGTACCCACTCATAAAAGATACTTTTCACACTTGTAAGTCTCACCTCCTCAGGGTATTGTCCTCTCACGCTTTAGTTTACCTTATATTTATCTCTCTCTGACTCCCCCTTTGGTGTCTAGTGATTGAGTTCTTACATCGTACTTAAGTCATACGATTAGCTCCTAATGCTCGCACGTTGGGGGGCAATATGTTACACCAATTTTTGTTCATCTAACATGTTATTATTAGATGGACCAAAGTACACCATGTAAGATGAATTTTACGATGGTAAAATTGATTTCACTATGAAAAATAACTTAAAAATCCATAATTTATTATGTTGTTTTTGGTCTAAACAAGAAACACCATGAGGAATAATTGAAAAAATCCATATTTATTTGATTTTCCTCAAGGGATAATTAATGAAGCCAATGTTTAATTAATATTCCTGGTCATATTTAACCCAAAACCGAAGAAATAATTAGATAAATCATTATTTATCTTATTATTGTCTAGGAATAATTATTTAAAACATTATTTAAATAATATTCCTTTTAAATTTGACTAAATCGTTTATAAATAATTGAATAAATCAGTATTTATTTAATTATTACTCAACCAAATTCTTAAAATAATAAAGAAATCATTATTTATTTATTATTTAGAAATAAAGGGATTTGACCAAATTCAAACTATTTTTCCCTCCAACAAAAATAATAAAATATTCCATAAAAGTTGGATCTAGATTTGGTTAATAATATTTGAACTATGCACACATATCTAGAGTAACTCAATATTTTGTTATAAATAGAAGGGTTTTTCCATTCAGTCACTACCTTTTTTTGCCTAAATATCACTCTGGATCTATACTTTTGGTCTGACTTTGATCCTCCATCATTGTCATATTTTCCTACTTTTTGCTTGTGAGCTTCCTTTGAGTTCCATTTTTGTCTGGGTTTTCTAGACCATCAAGAGAGAGAGATCTTATATCTGAAGCACTATAGACATACAAGAACCCATTCCATTAAGGGGGACTGGTAACATCTTTCTATGTTCCCTTCCCAGGTGTCATAATACAAAAATTCTTTAAAAATTATTGTCTTGTTCATTGGATGCATGGAGCAAATATTGCTTATTATTTACTGTTTAATATCTTTAACTGCATAGATCTTGATTTCTGTAGCATTTATTTTGATCACTAGCTACAGATCTAAGGAAATTGACAGCTATCTTTGATGTTAGGGCTATTTGTTATGCATAGCTAAAGTGGGTTTTTTTCGTACACTTGCGATTAGAATTCAAACTAACAACTCGCGACTTCACAAGTGTTTATAATTACTACCACTGTCGTTTTTCAGATCCCTGCATGAACAACTTCTTCAACGCCTAGGGTTTTTCTTAAGCTTCTTATTTTTCATTTTTTGATGTTGTTTTTAACCTTTAAAACCCTAAAACAATAAAAATTCTTACCTTTGTGTGTTTCTAAACCTATTGCGCAGGTAACATGTATCAATCGCAGCAGAGACGAATTTTTTTTATGAAATATGCTCCCGAAATAGCCGAAAGTGCAGGTCGCACTTTTTGGGCCAAAACCTCTGACCTCAACCTTTAGAACGCTGAAAACAGTCTGAAACCTATGACCTCAGTAGAAAACAGGTCAGTACCTGCGACCTGTAATTTTTGCAGGAATTTTTATGGGTTTGTTTAGGCTACTGTTCAGGGTTTTTTGACCTCCCTCTCCACCCGTCTTGGACCTGTAATTTCTTAGTTTTACTTTTCGAAGTAGGAACCAAGCCCCTTAGGGATTCAGTACGCTTCCACCTTTTTAGGAAGAGTTTAGCTGAAGCAGGTCTTCTGAGATTTCAGTGTGTTCAACCATTTTTCAGATCTCAACCTGTACTTTCAGATCCATTTCATATTGGTTATTAATCCATCCAAAACACTTCTTTTCAGGTTTTTTTGGTCCTCCTTTAGGGTCCCCTCTGTTTCCCTTCAGGTTGTAGCCTTTCGCCACATTTTTTGCAACATTTTTCCCTCTCATTTTTTGTTGTTTTTTGCACAAATTTCCAGCAGATCTAACCTTTGGATCCCTGTCCCTCCCAAATTTAGATCCATTGGCCATTTTTGTGTGCTTTGAATATATTTCTCCCACCCATATAATATTTGTTGGGAAGCCCTCCTCCTTGGGTTTAAATTGATGCATCTTTAGCTATTTATTTTATGTCGTATTCAGTTTCCATTACTGTCAATTTCAGATTTATTTACAGTTATACAACATATTTTTTATTTTTTCTCTACACATGTCTGGGCTTACTTAAAATTAACACACTTATCACATACATGCACACCCTAAGTGAAGAGCCCCTGGTTTACAACACCAGGCCAAGACTTAAATATTGTAATCAATTGATCCTGCACCTCCCCGCCATTTTTTCAACATTGTAATCAATTGATCTTACACCTCCCTGCCCTTTTTTATCTCTCTTCCATATGTGATTCATTTCTGTTTTCCATCATTGCGCCCCAAGGTGTTTATTTCAGAGACTCCTAGGCCTTCATCCTTGGTTTCTGTTAGGAAGACTTACTCCTTCATGTAGGGTTCAAGTTCGTCCTCCACCGAGTCCCCATTCTAACTCTGCTTCTGGTTCATTGGGTTCCCCTTCTAGTTCTATTCCCAACTCTCCTTCAACTTTCACCTTCCCCATGTCTGTTTCAAGACCTAATGCTTGTGGCAACCCCTGACCTAAAGCTGGGAATGCTACTAGTGGTGCCGCAAGAGGAACTATCTTGGCTTCTCCCTTGATCCCTTATATTGCGGGCCTCAGTCTTCCTGATTTTAGCCAGTTGATTAATGAACCCATACACCATGATCTTGGTTGGCCTGCTATGCCAACCAAGCTCTCTTCAGACATCCCCATGTTTGAAATAATTGCTGGAAAGGATCCTACCAACCATGTTCATTCTTTCCACATGTGGTGTTCGTCTAACTTCATCACCAATGACTTTGTCCATCTTCGGTTATTCTAGCATAGGCTTACTGGAGAAGATTCCAAGTGGTATGTCGAATAGACCTCCTCCTCTCATACTACTTTTGT
The DNA here is from genome assembly GCA_034641835.2 of Pinus albicaulis. NCBI lineage: Eukaryota > Viridiplantae > Streptophyta > Pinopsida > Pinales > Pinaceae > Pinus > Pinus albicaulis. The sequence continues at coordinate 616,706,553 of CM076580.1, forward strand.
GACCTTTTCTAGGGCTTTTCTGTCTTACTTCTAGCTTCCCCTTCACTATGACACCAGTACCGAACTCTTGGCCTCTTTCCATCAATATTTGTGACCTGCCTATCTAACCATGTTCAAGAATGGCAGAGAATAAAGAGCCTATGTCAAGCCCCTAATTTCGAAGACCGTGTCTACATGGACTGGTTTCTCATATTCCTTTTGCCTGCTATTTGCAAAGATGTCACATCTCACTTCCCTCAGACGGAGGAAGCCGCCCTCGAAATTGTATTTAAATATGACCTAATCTACACATAATATGGTTATGTTTATACCGTCTTACCTGAACTCACTAGACCCGGTGGTTCTAATGCATCGGGGGCATCCCATGCTGCCGACGGTATCATTGGATCCCTTTCCCATCCATACACTCATCCTCCCATGGGTTATGGTTTCCCTCAGGCAGGGGAAAACTCCTCCAACACTTTTCCCCATTCCGAAAACATGTATCTAGGATACATCATGCCTCCTCCTTTTTCACAACCTTTTTACCCCAATGTTTCCCAACCTCCTTTTTATCCGTATTCGAAACTTGGTGCTCCAAATCCTACAGCATTAGCACCTCAACCTCCCTTTCCTTCTCAAGCTCCTCAACTACAGCCACCCCCCCCTCAAGGGCAGGTATATGAACATCAGAGTGCGACTAATCCTCCTTATTCCAAAAATAAGAGGAAAGGAAACAAAAAAAAATCTTCCCCAGGTAATCTAGGAACCAATCCCCAAGGGAATACACCTAACACTACAACCCAACAATAGGGAACTCAGCCCAAGCAAGACAGGCCCATTCGCATAAGTAAGCCTTGTTCTTATTGTGGTGTCTATGGTCACTATACCCATGATTGTCCTATTTTACCTCAGATGCGTCAGATATGGGAAGCTCAAGTGGCATCCCGAGGACAAAAAGCCTCCCCTTCGGTTCCTCCCAATACTGCCCTTATCCAACTAGCTGTGTTTACCATTCCTTTCCCCCAGCAAGGATAAGTGGTTTCCCAACCCCCTGAAAGTCAGGCGGCCACTCAACCTCCTCCATCTGGTACCTTTGATTACCAGATCCTCATGATGAACTCTAACCAACCGAATACCCTTGAACTCAACCTTCAGATTCAGTCCGGTCAGTATAACAAGCCCCCTCGCTACGTCTGTCACCAAGCCCCCTTCTTCAGGTCCCACAAAGCCTCTTTCGACACCCAATGGTCCTTTATAGATCCCTCAGCCTAAGGCATAGGTTCATACCAAGATCCCCAAGGGATCATTACACCGAAACATTTCTTCTGGTAAACCTGCCCACTCCTAAAATATAGTAGATTACTTGGGGAAATCCCCTGCCTCCATTTCAACGCTAGAAGTCCTCTAGTTGTTCCCTTCACAATGAAAATCCCTACTAACTGGTCTGGGGACTGTGGATCCTTCTGATGATCCTTCAGAATGTTGGTTGCTATGGCTTTCTCTTGAATATTTGCTCCCGTATCTTCACCTTCAACCCCTATCTCTTTCTCAAATTATAGGTTTTTATTGGAATTTTTGGATGTTGAGGGAGAGGTTTTGGTGACTGTTTGCACCGGAGACAATGCCATTCTTGTTCTCTTTCTGGTCTTTGGAGTAGGCTACTCCTGTGAGGGAGTTTCTTTATTTTTTGGTTGGACCTCTTGTTCAAACTCTCCCCAAATCAATAAATAATTCCATGTCTTATTTCTCTTTGTAAGCTCTTCTAGCACTATTAACTTAATTAATCCATGGTGAAATAAGATGCTATTAGCTGTTTGGGGTTTGGATTGGACCTTGGAAGCCATTTTAGCGAGGCTTTTCCAAAGATAATAAGGCATTTTAAGTGGTTTCTTGCCTATGAAGTGAAGGAGTAGCTCGAAATGATAAAACATTGTTCTTCCATACCTTCCTCCACAAGTAATATAAACCTGGATCATCTTCAACAACTCTTTCCACTACTCTTTAAAATAGCTCATGGGAACGTCTTTCTTCCATTTCATATCCTGATACTCCTCTTTAAGAAAGAACTTAAAATCTACTTCTTTGGTGGAGGTGGTATTTAACCAAGGTTCTCCTTCTCCTGGCATTTCTGTGGCTGCTGCCACACCTACTTCATCAATCTACATGGTCATTGGCCCCAACTGCAATTTGCTTCCATAAAAAATTCTTGCAAACGCCTTAGTAACTTCTTGGTGGTATCCCTCAAAATTTTGAAAAAACCTATAACAACCCACCTATTCGAAATATTCTCATGCTTGTGGGTGTGCCTCAAGGTAAGCTGCATCTTCTAATTCCTTCCTTAACAATGCTCCTCCAGTGGACATTTATGCTCCAGCACCTGCAAACAATTTCAAACAGACTATGTGGATTTACAGGGTGACTAGGGTAAGCGGTAGGTAGGTGGTGACCCAGTTAGATGATGACACTAGCTAAGCGTGAAAATAGGGATGGACTGAAGAAACCGAAATCGTAAAACTAGGAAATCAATGAAGGCTCGGAGCTCCTGGATGCAAATGAATTTAAAAAAAACTAGAAAATTGTTGACCGAATTAACATGAGTTGGAGACCATGATGACTATTTTTGGGATTTTAATTAAAAATAATGGACAAGTCTATAGTTCATGATCACGTGATGTGGAGATATGGAGGGTGACGATCTTTGAAAATAAGGTGAAATGATGTGTTGATGCGGTTAAGGCATCTTATATTATCATGATGGTGTGAGTACCAACTATGGCATGGAAATGACATGACCGTACAAATCCATCATGTGGTTTGTCTCGGTCATTGTCTTCATAACAGGGTTTTGAAAAGCCTTTTTGGAGAGCCCAATAAGTGATAAGTGGTTTGAAACAATAGGGGTGAAAAATCCCCACATCTTTCCACATGGTCTTCATCCTGTTTTGGAAGTCATACTTTTTTGGACCCCCCTCATTTATTAAACTCAGAAGCTCTGAAGGGGTCCGAAATGAATCTATACTGTTGATCTTTATCAAACTCATTAATCATAAGCATATAATGCACGAAGCATAAGCGCTTTTAGCTACCGAAAGTTTTAGCTTTCGGTATCTCATCCTTAATATATTTTGATCCTTTAGCTGCCGAAAGCTAAATTTCGTGCTAAAATTCAAACACATCAATGGGTGAAATTTTTTTTTTTTTCAACCATACCTTTTCTCCTGAGAACCTTAAACTGAAACATTTTTAACCAAGATCAGAACAATTCCCAAAATTAATAATTGAAGAGCAAATACCTATTTTATAGGGTACTAACATATAATACACTTCATTTGTTTGCGTAGATGCATTTGGTCATTAAAAAAAGTACAAAACTAATTCCAATCTTAAAGTAGCAAACATAACAGATTCGCAGTAATCAGATAGATAACACATCAATCACATAGCGCATTTGATTTCACCAAAACAATATTTGCATTAATAGATCCAATCAGTTCAGTACATGTAGACTTCCCTTACAAATTACCCTTCCGTGCACACATCCAACAGAGTCCGCACAGAGCCATGGCTAGGTCTCCATGCACACAACCAACAAGAACCTTTCTACCCTTAGACAGAAATCCTTACAAAATGTTCATGAACATAAGCATGATATTTATTAACTTAACTTTACTCTATCTATGTATATTTATATCAACTTAGCGCAAAGATACTATGGTCTCAAACCATGTTTTGAGGCGCATAGTTTTCCCTTAAAACCATTTACATAAAATAGGGACTTTGACCTACCCCAAAGCCCCTTTGGCTCTTTCAGGCAACTCGCACAAAAAAAATATATACAAAAATTTTACCAAACGTTACCCTAGGGGAGCCCACTCCAACAACACTCCTTGTTGATAGTGAAAGTGTTCTTAGTGGCAGTCAATTCAATCCCTGATCCTAGTTTCCCAACATTCACTAAGCATAATAAAAAATCTTAACCTTAATTGCATGTCTTCTCTCCCTACATAAAAATTCCCTAGTCTAGAGCTCATTTTACATTCATCTTTCACTTTTGATATCTGTGCACTTTTGGAGTACAAGGAGCATTCTTTCACTCATGGTTGCAAATGTCTCATCTTTTGGATGAGTTTCTCAGTTGTTTCTTTTGCTTTCTTTTGCTCTTACATGTGTTTTTTTTTCTATCTTTTGAAAGTGTTTCTTTTGATTTATTACACTCTTGCATGTATCGCTTTTTCTCTTACATGTGTCACTTTCACTTGATTTTTTATATTTTGTTAAGAGGACCTTGGAAAACCTTTAAGAGGAAAATCCAACACATTATCTTGTGCTATTTGAGACCATTTATCATTAGGGACATGCATTGGATACTTTCCCACGACATTGCACACTTTCTCTTTGCGGTCAAAACTTGTGTCGTAAAATTTTGCATCTTAATTTTCACACATTGAGATAAGGGTTGGTTTGTTGTTATTTCCATGAATACATGTTATTTTTTTTTATTTTGTGTCTTCTTGTCATATGGTTGATCTTATATGTGTGTGTGATCATGTTTAGGACTTGTTGCGTGATCTTAATCTTATTGTCCTGCCTCACTGTGTTGGGAAAAATACTGAGAGGGGGGGGGGGGTGAATCAGTATTTAGTGCTAACTGAAATTTTTTTAACTTTTTCTTGCTTTTAAACCCAGATGCTACTTTAATGAACACAAATCGCGTATACACGCGGATATCCTTAAGTAAACTTGCATATGCTCAGAGATCTAATTATGCATTTAATTATTAACTTAGATCATTGCATCATTCATTCATCAGATGTTTAGTAAGCAGTAAACAGGTGCAGTAAGAACATAATAAATCACCACACATAAGCAACACACATGAACACCAAGATTTAAGGTGGAAACCCAATTTGGGAGAAAACCACCGCTGCTGTCGTCTCAGTCTTCAATATTTATTATATAAAGAAAACTTCTTACAATCATGTACTGGCGTAGACTCATACTAGCACGCAGACACCCACCTGCAGAAGGCTACAACCTTCTCTCGTTTACCAGCCTCTCCTGAAAGGGAGCTACAACCCCCTGCTCTCGTTTACCAGCCTCTCCTGGAAGGGAGCTACTACCCCCCGCTCTCGTTTACCAGCTACTACTAGAAGGGAGCTACTACCCCCTTACTGAAGGCTTCAACCCTCAGCACTATAACCGACCACGTTTCATCAATTTTAAAACTGGATCAAACAGCTTCAACACAACCCTTCACTTATCAACAGACATACTTTGCCCAATGCTTCAAACAAAACAGTGAAACCATTGTAACCAGAATACCAGAGATAACCCAGGCTTCAAAATAGATATGTAGAAACACATTCAAACTTGAGCAACCATTGGTTTAGATACCATACGAGTTTTTATTTAATAAGACCCGCATATACACACTCTTTTCATGAAACTAACCCGCGTATACATCTGTGCATTTTTCAGAAAAAACCCTAACTGCCTACGTGCTTTATTTAATTAGATCCGCATATACACACACTTTTCCTGAAACGAACCTGCGCATAGATTTATAAAAGATAAAATTTGCAGAACAGATCAGATCTATGAACTTACCTAGATTTCTTCAATTTCTTCATCAGATTTGCGCCAGGTCTTCATTAATTCTTTTCAGATCATCCTAGAGATTCATCATTTCTAGATCTAGAGATCTTTAACTTTCATCATATTCATAGGTGCATCACAGATTTAGATCTATTAATTAAGAACAGAGTTAAACCATGCAGATATACTTCAGAGTGAAGTATTCATTAAAGCCCAGGCACTTGCACACTCCCTTGCACTATGATTTTCTTCTCCTTAAATAGATTTGGCCTTTATCAATACCATGAGTCAAAACCACTCAACCGCTGATGGTATTCCTGGACGAGATCAAATAGATAATCAAGCGCTCAATACTTTGGGCCAATACCATAGTAATGCCCCCTGGTTTTATAAAATTAGAGCGCAAATTGGCATACGTGACTTGGCATGTTCATTTCTGCGTACAAACGCGACTTATCCTTAACAAACCCGTGTATGCCTTGTGACATACCTTGTTCAACATTATTCCGGCACTTTCTGAATTCCTTTCTTCTGCTACTTCCGAACTGATCTGTAGATACATCATATGTACATCATTTTCATCAAGGACAACTTCATCAAGTAGGTTGCCATCAACTTTATCAAGTAGGTTGCCATCAAGGACAACACTCTGCATCATATTGCCAACAATCTCCCCCTTTGAACTTGATGGCAACCATGATGGTGTTTGATCATCAAAATAGATAGATACATTGATTATAACCATTATGCAACCATCATGAAACTCTCCCCCTATTAAAACACCAAACACCATGTTACTCTCCCCCTTTGACATGAAGGGCAAAGGGCGGATCAAAAACCAAAACAAGGTTTTTCTTCTCATGTGGAAATAAGAGCTCTGTAGATTTGATGTGCACTGAAGTTACCATGCTCCCCATGAGTTCATGTTGAGTCTTCAAACATATTTTTCAATGAAGTACATGACTCTATAACCAAGGACCCATACTTACATCAAATATCACCCAAGTGGATTTACAAATTTGAACGAGCCCTTTACATGACTGAATATTACAATTTACATCATAGGTCATAGCCTTTTCATCAAATTACACATATGAATTTTTATAACCAATATCAAAAAGACCTCAAGAGAGATCATATTTCAGAATCATCATAATGCCAACAATGCATTACATTAAGCAAGGCTAATGCTCCCCCTGAAACTGTGCATCCAATGCATCCTTTCCATATGACCAAAACTCCTCCTTAGCTTGTGCAACCTGAACACTTTCAACAGACAATCATCAAGGCATCTTCACCCAATATCAGAGAATGAAACAGAAATATAAGAGTTGAAACATCATCAGAGATACCATACAGCATCAGAGATACCAAACAACACTGCAGCTGTGCTGAAGAATGCTGACCCCAAGTAAAATTTGTCAGCAACTAACCATACGCGATTTTCTTTGTATAAACTCGCGTATATACGCGACTGTCTTTCAGGAAACCCACGTATCCAATTTAATCTTCTGAATTTAAGCAGTTCTGATTTTCTGCATGGCAGAGACTACTCCCAGCTTCTGTCTGAGATATTCGAACGCTTCCCTGGGCAGAGGTTTGGTCAGTATATCAGCAACTTGTTCTTTGGAGGGAACATACTCCAACTTCACCTTTTTTTCAAGCACTTGTTCACGTAAGAAGTGATACTTGATGGGAATGTGCTTGGTCTTGGAATGCATAACAGGATTTTTTGAGATGCTGATGGCACTTGTATTATCACACATGATGGAGATAGGAGGTGAACATTTTATTTGAAAGTCTTATAAGGTTTGCATCATCCAAAGAAGTTGAGTGCAACATGATGCGGCAGCCACATATTCTACTTCTGCTGTAGATAAGGAAATAGAGTTTTGCTTCTTGCTGAACCAAGAAACTAATTGGGGCCCCATATAGAATGCACCAGCACTAGTGATTTTCCGATCATCAACATTTCCAGCCCAATCTACATCAGTGTAAGCATGAAGAGTAAGATCAACATTATTTGGATACCATAGTCCAAAGTCTTGAGTTCCTTGTAGATATTTGAATATTATTTTGACAGCCTGAAGGTGAGACTCTTTTGGATTAGCTTGGAATCGTCCAACAATCCCAACTGCATGCATAATTTCTGGTCTAGTCCCAGTGAGATAAAGTAGACTTCCTATCATAGATATGTATTCTGGTTGATTCACCGTGGGAGAATCATCATGAGAACTGAGATTACATCTGGTTATCATTGGTGTACTTACAGGTTTGCACTCTTCCATGCCATACTTCTTCAGAATTTGCTTAAGGTATTTTTCTTGTGATAAGAATATACCATCCGCAGTTTGATGCACTTGCAAGCCAAGAAAGAATGTTAGTTCCCCAAGTAAAGACATTTCAAATTCTTGCTGCATGACAGAAGCAAATTTCTGACTCATAGATTCTTCATTACTTCCAAAAATGATATCATCAACATATACAACCACAATCAATAGTTTATCTTTTTCAATTTTTGTGTATAAGTTGCTATCAGCAGACCCCTTTGAAAATCCTTGTTGATGAAGATATTTGTCAAGACGATAATACCATGCCCTTGGAGCTTGTTTGAGACCATATAGAGCCTTTTTAAGTCTACAAACAAGATTTTCATCATTTCCCAAAATGAATCCTTTTGGTTGTTCTATATAAACTTCTTCTTCTAGATCACCATTGAGAAATGTAGATTTAACATCCATTTGATAAACTTTGATTTGTTGAAAACTTGAAAAAGCAAGAAACATTCTTATGGCTTCAAGTCTAGCTACAGGAGCAAAAGTTTCTTCAAAATCTATACCTTCTTGTTGAGCATACCCCTTGCAAACAAGTCTAGCTTTATTTCTTATAACATCCCCATTCTCATTTAACTTGTTTTTTAATATCCATTTAGTTCCAATGACATTTTTGTCATGAGGTCTTGGTACTAATTCCCAAGTGTGATTCTTTTCAATCTGATCAAGCTCTTCATTCATGGCTTGAATCCAACATTCATCTTTGCTAGCTTGATTGACATTTTGTGGTTCAATAGTGGATAGAAATGCCAGATAGCTAGAAGATCCCACAAGAGTCCTTCTTGTTTGTACACTTGATCCCTTTTCTCCCAAAATTTGAGATTCTGGATGATTCTTTTGAACATATCTGGATGGAGCTTTTTCAGATAAATCATCTTCAGGTTCTTCATTGGGTTCACTGTCTATATCATTGCTATTTGATGTAAAAGGACATAAGTCACCATCGTCTTCATTTGTTGTTTGTTTTTCTTCTTTTGGGGCTGCAGGAGACTCATCAATAACAACATCAATACATTCAACAATCTTCCGAAGTCTTTTATTGTAACATTTATATGCTCTAATCGTAGAGGAGTAACCAAGAAGTATTCCTTCATCTGCTCTAGGTTCAAACTTGCCAAGTTTTTCATCATTATTTTTGATAAAGCATTTACTTCCAAAAACTCTAAAATGCTTCACAGAGGGAGAATTACCATACCAGAGTTCATATGGATTTTTGTCACTATTTACACGAACATGTGCCTTGTTGAGAATGTTTACCGCTGTATGGGCTGCTTCTCCCCAAAATGTGTCAGGTGTTCCAGAATCATCAAGCATAGCTCTAGCCATTTGTTGAACTGTTCTATTCATTCTTTCTGCTACGCCATGTTGTTGTGGAGTGCCAGCTATAGAGAACTGTCTTTTTATGCCATGTTGTTCACAAAATTCAAGGAATTCATTTGAAGTATATTCTCCTCCTCGATCAGATCTAAGACATTTGAGTTTTAGATCTAATTCATTTTAAACCAGAGCCTTGAAGATCTGAAAATTTTCAAATGCTTCATCTTTGTGTTTAAGCAACCCAATCCAACACATTCTAGAGAAATCATCAATAAATAAGATATAGTGTTGTTCACCACGTGGTGAATTTTTCCTCATAGGTCCACATATGTCAGTATGAATGAGTTCAAGAGGCCTACTTGATGTTCCTTCCTTGGCATTAAATTTCACTCTGGTCTGCTTGCCGAATTGGCAAGATTTGCATATGATACTTTTAGGTAGTGTAATATTGGGAAGACCACGAACATCATTAAGTCTGCTTGATTTGTTGATTTGAGAGAAGCTTAGATGCCCCAACCTTCTATGCCATAGCCAGTTTTCTAAAGATTTACTCATGTAAAATTGTTCTTTGCAGTTCTTTAATACATATAGGTTGCTTGGAGTTCTTTTTCCTTTTATAATTGTTTTACCTGTATCAATATCACGAACCACACATTCTTTTGAACTAAAGACAACTTCAGTTCCTTGATCACACATTTGACTTACACTTAACAGGTTATGCCTTAATCCATCCACATACATGACGCCATTAGCCTTCACCTTTTCTTTTAGAAACACAAACCCTTTTCCTTTAATTACAGCAGGAGTATCATTTCCAAATGTAACTTTCTTTTCCTTTTCTAGAGCACTGTATGCAAGAAGTTTTTTTTTGTCACCTGTCATGTGTCTTGAGCATTCACTATCAATGTACCATTGATTTTCTTCACCTTCTGCAAATAACGCTATGCCACAATTTTCAACCTGTAATTCCTTCTTTTTCCATACTTTGGAACTTGAAGGAAAATGCTCTTTTGGCTGAACCTTGCTCCTGCATTCAGATTCTTCATGCCCAAAGTTATTGCAATAAGCACACTCAACTTCATTTAGAAGAGGAGAAAAGTAGTTATAGGTATTCTTCTCAAATTCAATCCTTTTATTTCTTGCTTCTCTAGTCATGATGGTTTTATATGCAACACATTGAACAACTTTATGACCAAAATTGTGACATGAGAAACATTGTCCATTGAAGAAGAAATTTCTGCGATCATGAAATCTTCTACTTGAATTTACCTGTTGATTGGTGTTTCTTTGAGAGATATTCCTGTTAGCGTTCTTTGAATTGAGATGATCATGCTTTACCTGTAATGATTCTTTATTCCCTTGCTGAGTGGCAGAATTTTGTAAACCAGTTGTAGCTACTTTTAGATAATTTGGTGTTGAAGCCTGAGAAGATTCTCCGGTATATCCAAGACCTGTCTTTATAAGAGGAGAACGTTGTACCTTGATAATCTCATATAAGGTTTCAGATCCTTTAGCAAATCTAAGATTCAAAGTCTTTACTTTCTCAAAATCTTTTCTTAGACTTACCACTTCACATTCTAATTTCTCAATGTGTTTCTTTGCTTCTTCAACCTGCTTTTCCAGAGTCTCTATGGTTATTTTCCTTTCTTCTAAGAGTATTTTAATTTCTTCTAAGCGTATTTTGAGTTGATTGTTTTCTTCCAGAAAAATCATTATCGTCTAGAGCATCCACAAAAGTATCCTTTTCTTCTCTAGATTCAAATGCCATGAGAAGTCTAAGATCTTGTTCACATTCTTCCTCACTATCAGATAACCCATCACTGTCTTCATGAGTATAGTAACTTTTTCTAGTGTTAAAGTGATTCTTATTGCTTCTTGCTACTTCCTTCCCTTTTGCAGGTGTTTCTTTATGAGGACACTTAGCAGCATAATGACCAACTCTTCCACACTCAAAACATTTGAAAGGAAGCTTACCTCTGAACCGTCCTGTGCCGAGTTAGAGTTTCTTTACAAAATTTTCCTCATCTTCTTCTAAGATATATCCTGATCCTTCTGCTTCTTGTACTTATTTCCCTTTTGTAGAATCTCTGAAGACAACCTCTTCGACTTCAGATGGTCCTCCTCTTCTCATTTCATATGCGGTTAGTATGCCATGAAGTTGTACCATAGTAAGATTTTGAAGATACTATTTTTCTTCAAGAGCAGAAACTTTTGACTCAAATTTTGCTGTTAGAGATCTTAAAATTTTCTCAACCAAAGTAGATTCGGTTATTGTTTCTCCCAGATTTCTCATACGATTTACAACATCATCAACACATAAAAAGAAAATGGCTATATTCTCATCACTATGCATTATTAAATTTTCATATTCAATTTTGAGCGTTTGAAGTTTTGCACTTTTTACCTTTGCATCACCTTCATAACTTAGAATGATTTTGTCCCATATCTCCTTTGTTGTATTCAGCTGCATAACTTTGACAAATTCAGAATCAGTTAGACTTCCCGTTAGAGCATTGACTGCCTTTGCATTTGTTTCATAATTCTTCTTTTCAGTTGGATCTGTTGGTACTGCAGCTGGATATTGATATCCTCGTTCAACAATGGCCCATACATCTGCTCCCATAGACTGAAGAAAGGATCTCATCCTTATTTTCCAGAATATTAAATTGCTTCCATTAAAGAGCAGAGGCTTGACAAATGCTGTTCCATCTTGATTGCTCATCTTGCTTGATCTTCCTTCTAGCGGCTAAGCTTTTTCAGAAGGACTTGCTCTGATACCAATTGTTGGGAAAAATACTGCGAGGGGGGGGTGAATCAGTATTTAGTGCTGACTGAAATTTTTTTAATTTTTTCTTGCTTTTAAACCCATACGCTACTTTAATGAACACAACTCACGTATACACGTGGATATCCTTAAGTAAACTCGTGTATGCTGAGAGATCTAATTATGCATTTAATTCTTAACTTAGATCATTGCATCATTCATTCATCAGATGTTTAGTAAGCAGTAAATAGGTGCAGTAAGAACAGAATAAATCACCACACATAAGCAACACACATGAACACCAAGATTTAAGGTGGAAACCCAATTCGGGAGAAAACCACCGTTGCCGTCGTCTCAGTCTTCAATATTTATTATATAAAGAAAACTTCTTACAATCATGTACTGGCGCAGACTCATACCAGCACGCAGGCACCCACCTGCAGAAGGCTACAACCTTCTCTCATTTACCAGCCTCTCCTAGAAGGGAGCTACAACCCCCTGCTCTCGTTTACTAGCCTCTCCTGGAAGGGAGCTACTACCCCCTGCTCTCGTTTACCAGCTACTACTGGAAGGGAGCTACTACCCCCTTACTGAAGGCTTCAACCCTCAGCACTACAACCGACCATGTTTCATCAATTTTAAAACTGGATCAAATAGCTTCAACACAACCCTTCACTTATCAACAGACATACTTTTCCCAATGCTTCAAACAGAACAGTGAAACCAGTGTAACCAGAATACCAGAGATAACCCAGGCTTCAAAATAGATATGCAAAAAAACATTCAACCTTGAGCAACCATTGGTTCAGATACCATAGACGCTTTTATTTAATCAGACCTGCGTATACACGCTCTTTTCATGAAACTAACCCGCGGATACATCTGTGCATTTTAAAGAAAAAACACTAACTGCCAATGTGCGCTTTTATTTAATCAGATCCGCGTATACACGCACTTTTCCTGAAACGAACCTTCGTATAGATTTATAAAAGATAAACTTTGGAGAACAGATCAGATCTATGAACTTACCCAGATTTCTTCAATTTCTTCATCAGATTTGTGCCAGGTCTTCATTACTTATTTTCAGATCATCCTAGAGATTCATCATTTCTAGATCTAGAGATCTTTAACTTCCATCATATTCATAGGTGCATCATAGATTCAGATCTATTAATTAAGAACATAGTTCAACCATGTAGATATACTTCAGAGTGAAGTATTCATTAAAGCCCAGACACTTGCACACTCCCTTGCACTATGATTTTCTTCTCCTTAAATAGATTTGGCCTTTATCAATACCATGAGTCAAAACCACTCAACCGCTGATGGTATTCCTGGACAGGATCAAATAGATAATCAAATGATCAATACTTTGGGCCAATACCATAGTAATGCCCCCTGGTTTTATAAAATTAGAGCGCAAATTGGCATACGCAACTTGGCACGTTCATTTCCACATACATACGCGACTTATCCTTAACAAACCCGCGTATGCCTTGTGACATACCTTGTTCAACATTATTCTGACACTTTCTGAATTCCTTTCTTCTGCTACTTCTGAAATGATCTGTAGATACATTAGATTTACATCATTTTCATCAAGGACAACTTCATCAAGTAGGTTTCCATCAACTTTTTCAAGTAGGTTGCCATCAAGGACAACACTTTGCATCATATTGCCAACACACTGATCTCATACTTAGTCAATTTTGGAGTTCTCTTTGTCCTCACAACTTGTGCAATCTATAACTAATATTTATCTCTCATCTAGGTGTACTATGCACTATGTAATCCTAGAGGAAAACCTCCTTCAACCATGCATTGAGCAACTTCAGAGTTTAGTTACTCAATCTTGCTGGTTACATTTATCCAATGTGCAATTATGATCAACCCTTCCTTGCATTGCACATTGCACACTTCTATTAAATAGTGGGGTCATTTATGGACCCTTGTAGAATCCAACTATGTAATTTCTTGATCCTCCTTCTCAGTCACTACAAAAATCGTAGTTACAGTACCTAAGATTTCCACCCTTGTCTCCTGAACTTTCCCTCTGTGTAATTCCTTGAACAAACTTGCCTTCAGTGAAAAATGTGCACTTTCAGTGAGTAGTAGGGTTATATTTAAGCCCTTTTAGGCTCAACTGTGCAACACCTAAAAACCTCTCCTCATGCACTACGCACTGCACATTATCAGTGAGAAAGCCTACCATCTTTGCCTTTGAAATTTCCCAATGAACGATCCATGACTTGCTTCTCACTTGCCACTACGCATTGTGAAATCACATTGTACAAACTCTCAATCCCTACATCCTAACCCTGTGCACTACGCCAAAGAAGGCCTCTTCCTTCAATCATTGCACACTTACCCATCATAGTTAGCATGTTGCATGAGGAAACAAGGTAGAATAGGAGATTTTGGGACTAATGTTTTCTTGTCATGGGTGAGCTTCACTTGAAGGTATTTTCATATCAACATAGAAAGATGTTGCTCAAGGAGGACATCAAGGAGAGTATGCAAGAGGAAACTTAGGGAGATGAGACATAAGGGTGCTATCATGCAGGAGTAAAGGAATCTTGGACCACAATAGAAAAAGGGAAAATCGTGTTGACTTAGAAGGTTCCAATACTTATCGAGACCCTTTGGAGGGTGAAGATGAAGTACAAGTCAAATATATAATGAAGAACTATAGACATAGCAACAAAGAGAGGAACTTGGCATTGATACATTAAAATGAAGTCTTATGTCATAGTCACCAAATTATGTCTTCTCAAAATGTCATACAAAAGTATTATGTTGTCCATGTATTTTTCCACAATTTGTGGACTGTAATTTTGTATTTCCAAAAAATGAGAAAATGTAAAATGTGTGGAAGCCAAAGGGTTACACATGGAACATGAAGAGTCACTAGGAGGTTGCAAGAGTCATCTAAGAGATCAAGGGTTATGTAGAATATCAAAATTCATATGGGAGCTCAAGAGCCATGAGAGAGGTCAAGAGTCACATGGGAGGTGAAAGGTCACCTCATTTGTTATAAGTAAAACCACATATCTCAAGAAAAAGAATTCCCACCTTCCCTTCTCTAGCTTAACATAGGAGAGAAGATCATTATTTGGAGGAGAAAGTGGTGAATTAATGTTGGGCTATACAAATCACTATTAAATGACTAAACATCACACATTAATTATCAATCTAGTGACATCTGTTTATTCCAATGACAGTTGCATTGTCTGTGCTGATACACCGACCAGAAGAAATTTCAAAGAAAAGAAATCGTTGCTGAAGTAAATGCTGGAAGTAAATCACTCATGCAGAATTAAAAGGATCAACAAGACTGGAATCACAATTCAATTAATATGTTCTAGCGTGCCACACAACAAGTAACCAACTATTGTATCTAATATCATATGTGTAATAGCATACAAATTATTGAAATTGAAGCGGATATATTCACATCTGCAACATCACTCTATTGATACATAAATTGAAATACCATTACATACACACAACTAATTTAATCACTGCAATCCCTGCTAAGAAGAAGGGCCCTTCCTCCCTAGTAGGGCATAGGTAGAGGAAGAACTTAACAGAAACTAAATTGAATAACGCATGTAACAACAATAACATGATAATCTGTATTAATCAGAACACAATTACAGATCCAAAATGACGCTATTCTCCACTAACCTTTCAACCTCTAGGGCCGAGAAATATATAGTGGTTACATCAGAAAATCAAGGGATAGAATATTCATGAGAATCTTATGATTCTCATGTTGATCAAAATAGAACACATATAGGTATAACCACTTCCTAATAAAGTTCTAACTAGAAAATAAAATATTACAATAAAAACCGCCCTTAGGTTGTTATCCCAAAAATAAAATGCTAAACAACTTCTATAGCTATCGTAATAGAATCACAATTGTAGTGTAATAGCCAGAGGAAAAATCAGCAACAAGTGTTGATGAGATCAGTCAATGGTACAACTGTATCAGCAGTTCGCCAACGGGTCAGTAACAACAAAGTTTGCCGGTGGGTCTGTAACAGCAAGGTGTAACAACATCGCTTTGCTGTAACAACACCCTCTTAACTGCTCCTGTGAACTTCATGCTTGGGATCTTTGGTGCTATAAATGACATCTAAAAAAGACAACACAAAGACCATCGATCTTCTCCAAAAATTCATCATCAATTAATGATAAAAAGGTACGATATATCATAATAATTGGTGAATTGGCAGAGTAATAAAAACAAGGTGAAACAAAACAAGTTAGGGTAGAAAGCTAGGAGAAAGAGGCAAAGATACTCCCATTGGTTATATTTAAGAGGAAAAATAGTGAAAACAAAGGTAGGAAATGTGCACAAAACTGGCACCCAACATCTCCCCCCAACTGAAATACTTGCATGTCCTCATGCAAACTCATCTCTCATGGGAATATCTCCAGTGCATGTCGGTGAGATCATAAGCACCAGCTGTATCCTCGTTTGTAGACCTGTATCCATGAATGGACATCCAATGTCATACCCAGGATTCTGACTCATACTTAATCAATTCATAATTGATCTGGAAATCCTCAATTGGTAGCTAGATCAAAGGAAACCTTAATCTCAATCCCAACCACAAAGCACCAAGGGATTGCACAATCTGTGCATAAGGTGGTACATGTGTAACAGCCACCACGAAATTCTGGAATGAGAATGGATCCCCCTTCAAGATCTCAGCACTGTTGGCTTCCATGCATTTAAATCACCTTGTCAAAGCTCAAATATTCATAATTGAGAACTGATTGAGGCAGAAGTTCACAATTCTTCTTATATAAGTGGCAGCCGGTTCTTTAAATCCAGTGGTACTCATCATTCTCCTAAATTCTTATCTCAACTCAGTAGCCCATCCTGGTTCTGTCCAAACCCCACATGCCATCTTCTCCTCATTAGTTTCCATAAATTTAATGGCCAGATCCCATTCAATCTAATTCTTCATGATGGGCACAAAAGCTCTCAATTGAATATCTCCCATATAAGAGAATATTGTCACAACCATCTGCATACTCACATGTTCACAAATAATATTGTGTAAGAATAACTCACACAACAAGCTTTGCTCAACAAAATCAGAGGCATGAAAAACATCTAGAAATGTACGAGTGGAAGAACATAAAAAAGGTATATCCTCCATAATGGATTTCATCTGAAACAAGAAGTAACGTTCCCACAAAAAATAGGATAGGATGGAGAAGGCCGCCTACAACCCACAAGATTGAGGGTGAGGTCATGAAGTTTTTGCTTATCTATGGTGAGGTCCTGAACCTGCTGCTGTAACAACAACAACTGTTTCTCTTGTTTGTTCAGAGCTTCCTTCTTCTTATAATTCTCCCATTCCCTCAGATAAGGTTCACTTTAATTCTTCATTTTCCTTTCTTAGACTTTCGAGTTCTAAAAATAGGGCATTGGTTTCGTCCTTACCTGATGAGGAGGGTTGCCTTTCTTCTTCTAACAGTTCTGCTTCCATCTGCTTTTCGGTCATAGGAAAAGGTTCTGCAGGTATGTTTACTTTCACTCTTTTTTTTGGTCTTCTATCCCCAATTGGTTCATCAGTAGGATTTTTCCCAATCCTAACTCCAGTAGGCCGAGTCTAGGTTTCCACCTCTGCCTGACTTCCTCCTGAAGTCGTGGTTTGTTTCCCCCGACTTGTCCTCGACCTCTTTCGCTTGAATTATTCCCAAGTTTTTCCTTGCTAGCCTATGGCATCCAACATGATTAACTTAATGAGTCCATGATTAGTCACACATGCCTCTGGGTGTGCTGCTGTTTTTACTACTGCCACCAAATGCTTGATATTCCCTAACAAATAGAATGGAAGATTAATTATTTGCTGGTGCGGAAGGTGATTAATCAGAGGAAAGTGATCACTATCGTTGATATTCCCTTACAAGTGATATATTTAATTAAACCCAGGGAAACATCTTCCCAAGGATGAGAAAGTGACAATCTGTCAATTCCTCTCCCTTTCTTCTCCAGTTTTTCTTCCCCTACTAGGAAGTCTTCTTTCAAGGAGGGGTTATTGATTTTTCTGTTAAACCACCTTCGCCCCTCTACTGGTAATGAAGTTAACTGGGAAATTACCTCTTCAGAAACCTCCACTTGCATGCCCCTTACTCGGGTTTGATTATTGTTCAAGTTCTGAGAAAATTCAATTTCCAGCGCCTCATCTGAGCCTTCAAGCATATGGAAAAACTCAATCCATCCAACATCTCTGAATATATGGTAGGTTTCTGGATAATTCTTCAATGCGTCCATAGAATCCGGCTCGTGCTTGACTGCTGCTCCACCCATCTCTGCTGTTCGATTCTAAATTGAATTCTTTCTGTTAAGCCCCATTGTAATATCACTGCATTTATGAATTTTCTTCTTTGTTGTTCAGCTCCACTGTAACATCACTGTGTTGCTTCTTCTCAACATCTCTACTTATCACAATCGACGAGTTTACAATGAGGATGAAAGTTTTTAGTCGAGGAGGTTGATGGGAGATGCCGACTTTTACGGATTTATTGAATCATACCTCACACTAATATTCATAAATGGCTCATTATGGAAAGTAATGGCATTTAGTACACACGCTCTTTTCCAATCGGATTCGGTCATCATTGAAAATTCTGTTATTAATTAGGAGCATGCGGATTTGATAGATGTTTATGATTATGGCTCTTTGCAATGATTTCAAGACATATCCCTCCCCCACCTTAATGGTGACGGCCGCCCACGACCGTCACAGAAATATCATTACTTCACCAATTAATCACCAAATCATCAATGACAATGTTTACCTTTTTAATGACATACCCGAGGTGACATGGAGGAAGATTTTGAATTTGTGGTGTCCTTCTTGCAGCGCTCGTGTTGTTACGTTTGGTCGACATGGTTATTGTTGTTTATGGAATGAATCATAAGAAACAATATTCGTGGCTGTCGGCTATTACATGTGTAATAGCCAAGACAACCCTTAGATTATTCTAAAAAAAAACATAATAATAAGGGGAAATTGGTACAGAAAAGGAAATTACATGAATACCATCATCCTATAAAATAGATCAGAAAGGGAAGATGATGTTTCATGAAGAAAAAAATGGGTGTAACAACCGCCAAAAGAGTGGTTTTTAGCTGTTACTGACTGTTTTACTGCGCCTCGAAAAGGGGTTTTCATAGTTAGATTTATTTTTGTTCTTCTTTTTATTTTGTTATTTATTTATTTATTTTGTTATTTTTTTGTTTAATTTTTAATTTTTAATTTATTTATTTTTTATTTTTTAAACAGGTGTAACAAATGCCACAAAGGTGGTTTTCAACCGCTGCACTTATTGGAATTTCAGTTTTTAAGGTTGCATAGGAGAATGTTCCCCTGCTGTCATAACATGAAGATCAGAGTCTGTGAAAATGTTGAAAAATGATTCCTTTGAAGTGGGTTGATGATATAACCTTATAAGGTGCCCATTAACCAGTAACAACATCTTAGCACTGTCAATGGTGACCAATTGTACAGTCCCATTGTCAAAGACCATATCCACTTTGTAAGGACCTAGCCATCTGGTGCAGCGGTTGCCTTTTAAATATTTGAACCTTGAATCATACAAAAGAGCCCAATATCCTTTCTAGAAATTTTTCTTCTTAATAAACCCATCATGCCATCTAGCTCTTTGCTGCTAAATGATCTCTGTCTGTTGAATGGCAGCCAACCGTTTCTCTTCCAACTCATTGAGTTGGTTCAATCTTTGAGTCTGTGCTGTACTCAAATCCATATTGACTTGCAATGTTGTTCTTAATGTCTTTATTTCAAATTCTATGGGGAATAAGGGATTCTTACCATACACTAATTCATATGGTGAGAAGCCTTTAGTATTCCTCCATGTTTTCCTATAAACCCACAGTACCTTTGGAAGCTTCTCGGCCCAGTTTCTTCGGTGGTTGGCTACTTTCTTTGTTAAGATTCCCTCAATGACTTTATTGGTGCTTTCTACTTGACCATTTGCTTGTGGGTGATATGGTGTAGTGATTCTGTGATGAATTCCATACTTTCCAACCAACTTCTTGATCAAATGAGATGTGAAATGAGGCCCCCCATTTGTCACTATCTCTATGGGTATTCCAAAGCGAACAAAAATATCTTGAAACAAGAAGTCTGAAACAGCTTGCTCTGTTGCTCTAGTTAGTGCCTTTGCTTCAACCCATTTTGTGACATAATTGGTGCAGACCAATATGTATGATTTTTTCCGCGATGAAGGAGTAATTGGCCCCACAAAGTCTAGGGCCCATTTCTCAAATGGTTCTATTACTATCTAAAGCTGTAACGCCATCTCGTCTGATTTCATAGGCTGGCCTATCCTTTGATAGCTATCACATCCTTTCACAAACTTCTTGGTATCCTAGTATATAGTTGGCCAGTAGTACCCTGTTAAGAGTACTTTATGTCCTGTTCTCTTGTCCACGAAGTATCCTCCACAAGGTTCCTCATGACAAGCCTTCAAGATCTCAAATACTTCATCTTCTCTAACACATCGCCTAATTTGAAAATATGGCTCGGTGTGATAGAGATTGCCTTCTATCTAAGAGTAGGTAGCACTTTGTTGTATAATCTTCCTTCTTTCCTTGGAAGACAATTGGAGTGGGAATTTCCCTGTAGCAAGGTAATTGGCTATTTCTGCATACCATGGTGAGTGAGTAGAGATGGCGAAAAGATATTCGTCTAGAAAAGAATCCTTAGTGGCAGTGCAATCATCACTTATAGTTAATCTAGAAAGGAAATTAGCAACTGCATTATCTTTCCAGGGTTTATCTAAAATAGTAATATCAAATTCTTGTAACAAAAATAACCATCGTGTAACTCTAACATTAGTAACATGCTTGTTCATTAAAAATCGAATTGAAGCATGGTTAGTGTGTACAAATACTTGGTACCGGTGATGTAGTGCCGGAATTTGTTGATAGCATGCACTACTGCTAGAAATTCCTTCTCAGTAACAGTGCAGTTGAGTTCTGCTGGAGTTAAATTCTTGCTAATGTAACAAATGGCATAAGGTTTCTTCTCCTCCAGCTACCCCAAAATAATACCCATAGCCATGTCAGATGCATCTGTAGCAATATGAAACGAAAATTCCCAGTTTGGTCCTCATAAAACAGGTGCTGCTGTTACATAGTTCTTCAACTTTAAAAAGGCCTGCTCACACTTTCCTGTCCACAAAAATTCCGCATATTTCATGAGTAATGAAAATAGAGGAGATGCAATCTTTGAAAAATTCTCTATAAATATCCTATAGTGTCCTGCATGTCCCAAAAAACTATGTACCTCTTTTGGAGCCTTAGGGTTCAGGATTTTTGAGATTAACTCAATTTTTGCAGGATCTACCTTGATTCCATCTGCTGAAATGAAATGTCCTAGCACAATTCCCTCAATCATCATCATGTGGCATTTTTCAGTGCTCAGAGCAACATTAGTTTTATCACAACATTTCAACGCTTTTTCCAAGTTAGCTAATGCATAAAATCATCCATAAATATTTCAAGACAGTCATTCAAAAGATCACAAAAAATACCCAATATTTCCCTTTGAAAGGTTACTGGTGCATTACAGAGGCCAAGGGGAAGTACTCTGTATCGAAAAGTACCCCGAGGGCATGTAAAGGTTGTCTTGTCTTGGTCTTCTGGGGCAATCTATATTTGATTATAGCCACTAAACCCATCTAGAAATGATTTTTTTTTTTTTTCCAGAAAGACTGTCCAAGACCTGATCAATGAATGGTAAATGAAATTGGTCCTTTTGAGTGGCCTTGTTAATTTCTCTATAGTCAACAAAGACTCTCCATTTTCCATTCTTCTTCAAAACTATGACAAGCAGAGACACCCACTGGCTGTCAGAAATGGGGTAGATGAAATTAGCATTAAGGAGTTTCTGCAATTCTTCTTTCACTATCTCCTTAAGTGCATGGTTCATTCGGCACTGAGGTTGTCGAACTGGTTTGCAATCCTCTTTAAGGTAAATGCAGTGAGTGCATAGGGTAGGATAGATTCCTTTCATATCCGTATAGTCCCATGCAAATTCCTTTTTGTATTTCTATAACAGTTGTATCAACAATCTGTTTTTTTCAACAATCAAGTTAGGATTGATGTTTAAACATTTTCCAAGTTCGATTTCAACGAGACTGCTGATAGTATGTGGAGTTGTTTTCAAATGTTCAATAATTGGATAATCTTCCTCTTCTTATTCTCCCAAATCTCTAATGGAGGAAACAGGGAGTGAATTACTAATAAAACCATTAATGATATTGTCCTCTATTTCATCATTAAAGTATTGTGCTTTTCCAAGCATGAGAAGAGGTAGGGAAAGATTAGATTCAAGTGCAAATTCATCCCACCAGGGACTACTTGAATCCATATGAGGTTTTGCTGGGGGATAAAGTTTTAGGTTCTAAGTGTCCTGTCCATTTGAGATCACCATAGATCCGGACCTACATCTGATATATGCGTCTGCAGTGGCTAGCCATGGTCTTCCCAAGATTAAAGGATGACCCCCCAGATTGGATTTGGTTTGTAAAATGAGAAAGTCAGCTGTATAATTCCAGGAAGCCATAGTGATAACCACATCTTCAATCACTCCCTCAGGCTTGACACGAGACCTATCTACTAATTCAAGCACTGTGGGTGTAAGTCTAAGTCCATGAAGTCCTAGAGAGATGAAGAGGTATTTAGTCATGACATTAATACCTACCCCTATATCAATCAAAGTATTGGTTATGGGAAGATTTTCAATATGGACAGTCACTATAGGGTTCCCTGGGTCATTATATTTAGTCAACAAAGGCTGAAAAATCATAAGATCAGAAAATTTTCCCATGACATGGATAGTAGCAGGGTCTTTAGGTTTCCATCCAGGTATTTTGAAACATAGATCCCTCACTATTTTAGCATAGATAGACACTTCTTTAAGAGCTTGTAACAATGGAATCTACACATTCAAATTTTGCAACTCCTTGAGGAATTTGGATTAAGGTTGTGAGACCAGCCTAGTTTTAGTTAATTTTTGAGGGTACGGGGGGTTCTGAATGCTAATAGTTGAGTCAAATATCACAGATGTACCAGCCTTACATGGATTGGGTGTTGTAGGAACAACAGACCCTTCCGATTTGGCTACTACAGATGTAACAACAGGTGCTATATCAGTTGTTACATGTGTAACAACTGCCTTAGAATCTTCCATATCCTTCCTGGGTGATTCACATTCTTCGGTAATAATGGGGGTATGTTCAGATTTGATTAATTTCCCTGATCGAAGCCGAACCTCATTAAGTCCGATAGGAGTAATAAGATAATTCTGGAGGGTAACTGGAGCATCCATGCTCTAGGTTGCCTTATTATTTGGATTGGGGTTAGGTTGCACAGGTAATTGGGTTCGGAAAAAAGGTGTAGGATTTTGAATAGAAGGAAGTTGTAAATGTTGCTGTTGCATTGGTATTGGAGGGGGTACTGGACCTTGGCCATTTCCTCTCCAGTTCTGACCCCAAGGATTGGGTTGTGATGGAGGATATTGTATTGGTGGAGGAGATGGCCACTGGTTCCATGGTGAAGGAAACTATGTTGAGGAAGGAGTAGGATATTTCCATGGGTATTGTTGACTATTATAAACATTATTCCAAGGATAAAAAGAGGAAAAATATGAAGGAATACCTGTAGGTCGCAGCTTCCATGGTCTCTTTGATCTGATGAAATAATAATATTGAACATCCTCGCTTGATTCTTGAAGTACCACCTTCAGTCTGGGAAACTCAGGACACTGATTTGTAGAGTGAGCCAACTCACAGATGTTTCACAGGATGAAATTATTCAGTCCACATTATCTTTCCAAATGTTTCCATTTGCATCAGGGATAGAATATTGCTAAGGCTGCTTCAGCTTCTGCTTGTGCTTTCTTGACTTGTACCATAGTGATTTGGGTAGAGAGAGTGCTAAGGAGGTCGGTTTTAAAATATTCAAATAAGTTCCTGATCTCTGCTCTAGTTACTCCTCTACTTGTGGACTTCCGTATCCGAAGTGAAGGGTCCCGAACTGAAACTCTCCCCTTGACCGATCATCTTGAGCTACGCAGGCAAAGCTTCATTATCTCATCAAATGTTTCTTGCGATATGTCTCCTTTTCCTATTATGTTCAGATTCTCCAGACAATAATATCTTAAACCTCTTAAGAATATTGGATTTAGAATTTCTGGATCTAAGTTACTGAACTTAGACCTCTATAAATTGTAGTGAAATAGCTCCAGATAGTCTTCTAGGCTTTCCTCCTCCTTTTGTGAAATTCTGAAAATCTCGTCCTTCAAATCCCTGGTTCAACAATAGTCTTGATACTTAAAGAGGAAGGCCTCTCTCATGTCATTCCAGGTTCAAATCGTGCCAGCACCCAATCTCATGAACCATCTTAATGCTGCTCCTTTCAGAGTAGAAGGGAATAATTTCAGCTTCTGGGAATCTGAAGTGTAGTCATAACCTCTACACAACACATCGAATTCGAACATAAAGGTATCAAGATCTTCAACAACCATTGCTTGAAAGGATGGTAGGGATGCTAAAGGAATATTCTTCATAAGAGCCTCATCCCATGTTACTATTATTGGGAATTCAAAAGTAACAGAGCTATCGGTCTTGACATTCTCGTCCCCCATGGTTGATTCTTCCTGATGGGATGAAATGACCTCAGAGTATACTGGAGATTGAAAAATAGAAGGATCGGGCTGCTCCAGGACCAACTGTTTAACAACACTACCAGTGTCCAATTCATGATCAACTGAATGTTGTTCCTCAGGTCCCTGATGCTCCCCACTGGTCTCTCCGTGTCCTTCAATTCTCAGATCTTGATCAATGATTTTCCACTGTTGTTTTGAATATGGAGTTTTGATATCAGGAGTGGATATGATGTTCAAAGGATGGTGAGGTATAGACACGGTAGACACCAATGGTCCAGGCCTTGATATGGTAGCTGCTTTCTGTGGTCATGTCTTCCTATTATCTATGTATGATGTGGACTGTTCCTTTTCTGCCCTTGAAATTAGATCTCCAAAGAATGTTTTCCTTCCCAAATTTGCACTCTTATTTTCCTTATTATGACCCATATTTCCTGTATTTAGTAGAGTGGGGGGGTGTTTGTAGGTGTTGATGTTGTCCTATTGGCACACATGGGCCTTATGTGTATCAATTCATCCTACAAGTGCTTCAGTTTCTACAACAATGAGCCCGCCCAAGTTTGTTAGAGCAATGCGCAGGTTCTTACCTCTCGTCTTACCACCCAACGACTATCTAGCTGAAGGCACCCTAAAAAAAACACCCGAAATTCAACTCCTAAGTTTCCTAGCAAGACATTGGTGAGTCCGATCAAGTTTGTTAGAGCGATGCACATATTATTACCTCTCGTCTTACCACCTGAAAATTGTGTCACTGGAGACACTCTAAGAAAAAAAACAAAATGCTCAGAAATTAAATCTCCCATGTATCCCAGAAAGATATTGGTGAGCCTGCTCAAGTTTTTTAGAGCACTACGTAGGTTCTTACCTCTCGTCTTACTGCCCGAAAATTGTGTACGAAAATTGCACTTCTATGAAACAACTCTGATTGATTGGATCGTCACTGCTATCCCCGAAAATAACACCAAAATGTTGGGCTATAAAAATCACTGTTAAATGACTAAACAACGCACATTAATTATCAATATAGGGACATCTATTTATTCCATTTACAGTTGCACTATGTGTACCGATAAACCAACTAGAATAAATTTCAAAGAAAATAAATCATTGCTGAAGTAAATGCTGGAAGTAAATCACTCATGCAGAATTAAAAGAATCTACAAGACTGGAATCACACTTCAATTACTCTGTTCTAGCGTGCCACACAACAAGTAACCAACTGATGTCTCTAATATCATATGTGTAACAACATACAAAGTATTGAAATTGAAGCAGATATATTCACAACTGAACACCAAAAACAACACTCTATTGATACATAAACTGAAATACAATAACATATACACAAATACTTTAATCACTGCAATCCCTGCTAAGAAGGAGGGCCCTTCTCCTTAGCAAGGCGCAGGTAGAGGAAGAACATAACGGAAACTAAATTGAATAACGCATGTAACAACAATAACATGATAATCTGTATTAATCTGAACATAATTACATAGCCAAAATAACGCTGTTCTTTGCTAACCTTTCGACCTCTAGGGCCAAGAAATATATAGTGGTTACATCCTAAAATCAAGGGATAAATCAGTCATGAGAATCTTATGATTCTCATGCTGATCAAAATAGAACACATATAGTTATAACCACTTCCTAATAAAGTTCTGACTAGAAAATAAAATATTACAATCACAACCGCCCTTAGGTTGTTATCCCAAAAGTACAATGCTACACAACTTCTACAACTATCGTAATAGAATCACAGTTGTAGTGTAATAGTCAGAGGATAGATCAACAACAAGTGTTGACGAGATCAGTCAACGGTACAACTGTATCAGTAGTTCGCCAATGGGTCTGTAACAACAGAGCTTGTCAGCGGGTTTGTAATAGCAAGGTGTAACAACATCACTTTGCTTTAACATCACCCTCTTAACTACTCCTATTAACTTCATGCTTAGGATCTTTGGTGCTATAAATGACATCTAAAAAAGACAACACAAAGGCCATCGATCTTCTCTAAAAATTCACCATCAATTAGTCATAAAAAGGTACGGTATATCATAATAATTGATAAATTGGCAGAGTAATAAATCAAGGTGAAACAACACAAGTTAGGGTAGAAAGGCAGGAGAAAGAGGCAAAGATACTCCCATTGGTTATAGTTAAGAGGCAAAATAGGGAAAAAAAAGGTAGGAAAAGTGTACAAAACTGGCACCTAACACTTAATGTTCCACTATTGGGGCTAGTGTTGCACCATTGTAATTGTGTATCTTGGAACTTTCACTTAATATTTGAAGCTCTTAGAGTCGATGCACTTTCATGCATGTATCGTGGATGTTGTAATACTATTTTTTTAATGTTTTCATTATATGTTTGTGTTCATACATATTAAATAAAATGAACTATTTCGTTGGCTTTGATATACATCTTGTTGAATGTACATTGTTACTTTCTTTTATGATCGTTGTTTCCTTGTGAACTATTATGCAAGTTAATTAAAAATCCTTTCTATGCTATAGTGTGTCTTTATTAGGATAGTACTATTACTTTTCTTCTAAAGAATCAATTTCCATCTTCTTTCCCATGAAAGTACCTTATATATATTACAATTGTATGCTTCACAATTTCAACTTACTTTCTTGTTTCAAAGGTTATTTGCATACTCTCTTATGTTTTTTATTGTAGCCAAGGAAAACCTTTAAGTTATGGTCGTCAAACCTATTATCCGGATGGGGCTCCTACTCCAAAAAGTGTGAGGTATATTTGGGACTTCATACTAGGGATACCCCCTACTGTTGGCGGTATCTAGCACCATCAATAGGGGATTCGAACCAAGCACCTACTAACAAAAAATAGTTAAATACTCAATGAGATTGATGACAATTAATTGAGTTAACCCCTTAGCTCTCAAACAATATACTCGATAAAAATGCTATACATTATCCAATAAAAGCTAAATTATCACTAACTTGAATAAAAAAAAATATAAAAAATATAAAAATGATTAAAGAAATAAAACCAAAATAAAAACTTAACTATTTAAGAAAAAATATTTAAAATTTTGAAATTTTTTTACTAACTATACAATTATTTGTTTATTTTTTAATTAAAATTTATAAAATATTAAAACTAACCATAATATATAATACCGATATGAAACTAAATAATTTTTAATTAAAACTTTGATGTCTATTAGAATTATCCATATTCTGTAAGATAAATATAAAGATCTTATTTAATTGAGAAAGATTACCCTTTCAACTAAAACCAGCTCAATAAAACCCTTCAAAATAATTTTTTTTTTTCTTTTTTTCTTTTTGAGAGGGGAAGTGAAACAAGGCCTTTTAGAACCATCTATGAAAGTTTGATCTTTCACTCAAATCCAACCATTCATTTGACATGCATAAACAATGCTAAGAATCTATAAAAAGCCAAAAGGTATGATACATACTTTTAAAAAGTCTGATATATTTTTAATATAGACTTGCTAAAAGTTTTTAATGGTCTATAAACATTCTTGAAAAGGAATAATGTATTTTAAAAATATACATGTCTTTGAAAAAGTATATTTATCTTCAAAATATATGAGTGTTAATGGGGTTTTAATCGATACATTCCAATATTTTTCCTTCATCATACAATCCCTTATAAATGATATTTCACTTATGGTTAGTCCTTGCCCTTTCGGGGCATAGGGACTATAGTAATTGGTTTTTTAGGTGGCTATTAGTTGACACATAAACCAAAGAAACTTTTCCCTTTTATGAAAATTTTTCTTCAAGAGTTAAAAAAAAATAAAAAAATTCTTTTTAATATTTTTTTTGGATTTTTCCATCTTATTTGGCCTTATATCAAGGCCAAATTAATTCTAGTGCAATGCCAACATTAGTTGCAAGCATTTAATATTTTGGATTAAGATGAGTTTTCTCTTATTTCGCTTTCATGTGGAGAGAAAAATACATGAAAATAACTTTCTCCTGGAGACAAACATACATTAAAATAAGTGGCAAGCATGGCAATGCACAAGGATGCAAGTGGTGAGCATGATGACACAAGGATACAAGTGGCGAGTTGAGGAATTTGGATTCATCAGACTTGTCTTTCCCTTCACATTTATGCATCATAATCTAAGACATTTGATTCCCATGTAGCATTCCACGGTGCACTGATCCAAGAGATTAACCCATGGGATTTTTCCTAAGGTGTTTGAGTCCCATTTGAGTTCCATGTCACATTATGGAAGACCCTTCCATGTCGCAATGTGCTAGGATATTAACCCATGTCGCATTGTGGCTCATCTATGATTCTCCAAGATGCAGGTTGAACCTTATACATGTGAAATCAAACAAATCTCTTTATGCCCATGATCTTCTTTATGATGATATTAATTAACAACTTTTTGATCATATGAGTAAGCTCTAAACTATCATAGATTATGGTAATAATTGATCTCTATTGTCATCATAGTATTATTCCACCTAATTTTTCATGTTGTTAGATTTATGAACCATATATGAATAGGTGAGCTTTTGAAATACGAATCCTATATATAATCATCATGCTTGTTATCAAATTATTTTTTTGCTATTTTCCGATATGTAACATCACGTATTTATCCTAATTAATCACATTGAATTAACTAGTATAGGAGAATAAGACAATAAATAGTATAACATGATTAGATATGAATCTAATGATGAATATTGGAAAAAACATGCTTAAGCTAAATATTTTGGACTTAGTATCTCAGTCTTTGAGGGGAAGAAATAAAAAGCCATGACCTTACCTTCCAACTAGCAATTTAAGGAAAAGAAATAAATATCCTGATATACTTCTATCTCTAGGGGGCTTCATAGAGTAAGATACCACTTAGATAATTGACTTTCCTTCCTAGTCTATATGTATTTTGTTTTTACATATCTGTCTTGTGCTTTGACACACTAGCTTTGCTTTAACATTAACTTTGCTTTAACACTAACTTTGCTTTAACATAGGTAAATTGTTTCTTTCACTCACTTTCTTTCTTTTTCATTTTTAGTCCCTGCGTGAGAGGAGTCTCACCGGTCAAAACATTCAAACAACCATAGGATGTAAGGCACAATACACATTATTCAACTCAAACATTGCTAGTTGTGAGTCGAGGTGGATAACTAAGTGCTATACTAATAAGGGCAATAACTTCTGCTAAAATTTCATATTCCATGACCACAACTCTATGTCCTCTTTAAACACCATAAAAATTGAACAAGATGAAGATGCCTCCACTGGTGATTTCTTATTGCAGGTTGTAGAGTGACTTGAAATGCGCTTCGTTCCATCATTAGTCACCACGCTTCATTCTGTCATTAGAGAACGTACTTTTCTGCTTAAGAGCTACTTGTCAGCCCCTTCTTCGTAGCATCAATTTTGATGGTTATTTTTTCTCATAAAAATCCATAAATCCAACTAAATTTTCATTAGAAATACCCAAATGACATCCCAAGAACTGGTCATCAAATCTTGAATCACCATGTGCATAATATTGCCTTCTATTTGAACTAGTCCCAGTTGAAAATGCATGATGTCGAATTCCTGATAATGGGGACTTTGTAGGTTTTCCATTATCGTAGGTGCCATTTTCTGTAATTTAATTTTGAACTAGCAAGCCCATGTTCCTGCATGTCCCTGCAATAAGGCATGGCTTGCAATATATTTCCTTCAAAAGTTGTGGAAGTGGAAGATTTGCAAAGGGGAGAATCATCGATGTACTTCTTTCCATTGAAAACAATGTTTGGAGGAGACCAACTTGCTTTCCTATGCAGAAAATGTTTGGAGGAGGAGACCAGTCTGCATGAGAAATAATTTTAGTAGTGGCCTGAGATAACATGAAATATGGGAAACAACCTTTGAAGAATTTGTTGCAGGATACATGAGTTTGGATGCAAGCTCTGAACAATTTGTACAAGCGATATGAGTATCGATGACTTGTGGCTCTATTCGAGACTATCTAACTGATTATGCAAGAGCGTGTGTAATACATGCAAGTGGTTCCACAGTAGCCCAAGTCTCCTAATGGCTACCACAGGTATTCTATTCCATGACCTTGGTGTTTTTAAAATTATATTTCACAATTAATTAATTAAGTAACTAACTAATTAATTAATTAATTTTTTCTTATTAATGTATTTAATATTTATATTAATATATTTAATATTTTGCCTCTTTACTATGAAAATACAAAAAAATGCTATTTACCTCAACTTTGCACTATGTATGGCCTAAACAATATTGCTGGTTGTCCTTATTGAGTGTGTGTTATATTCTTTCCACGACTAGCTCCACGTGTAGACTCAAGGATGGGGATCGGATCTAAAGATGGTAGGTAGGCCTACCCTGGTTTTATGCATGGTTTTTTCACATGGTTTTGGGCATGATGATTTTATGCCCATGGTATTTTGTAGATCCGGTCAAGAGAACTAAAATTATGTTCTAATCCAGGGTTAATGGATTGGGGTTTATGAATGCTTCGACATGTATATATATGTATTGTAACATTGAAAGGAATATAATGAAAAATAAATATGGTAGTCCAAGTTTTTGGATCTAGGGGAAAATATCAGTGCATATTTTTTTTATGTTCTCGCCATTGTTTATTTTTTTATTTTTTAACAATTCGTTTGAAGGTAATTTCTGCAAAAGGTTAAAACCTACATTCCTAAAGTTCTGTTATCCTTGAAACATGCAATCTCTCTATATTAGGGTGTAGATGTTGGGACCACTCCCCCTCGAAGGCTTGGAACAACTGCTTTTGTGAAATTTTTGGATATTTTTTAATTTTTCAACCTTAAAGGGTTTTGTATATGTTTTCCTTTCAAGATTATATTTGAAGGGAAATGGGAACACTTGTATCTTCTCCAATTTCAATTTAACCCTCTCCACTGTGTTACCCACAACTACTATGAATACTATCCCTACCCACTTGAATGTGTCCTCTTTTTGTACCCCTTTCAACTTGAGCCTCCACAATGATAATGCCCACAACTACTATGAATACTATCCCTACCCACTTGACCGTGTCCTCTTTTTGTACCCCATTCAACTTGAGCCTCCACAATGATAACATTATCAGATTGCAAGGGTTATTTGAAGTTGGAGTGAATATGCAAAGATTATTTTAAATGTTATTGAAGCTTCTTCAAATTCTAAATCCCCTAGTTGTAATCCTTGAAATTCTGCTCCTAAAGAAGTTGGATTACATTAAATCATAGAGTTTGATCTTAATTCCATCCTTATGTATTTTGCTGAATTCCAGAATTATGCAAGCTCATTTATTCTTCAAGCAACTCATATTAGGGGTGAAGTATGTTAAAATTTGCAATAAGAAACAATGAAATTGGAATCTAGAAACAAAATCTAGAAAATGGCACCCAAAAATGGTTACCATGTGAGGCTTTTGATTTAATTATCCTTAATTAAATTAAAAGTAAATTGTAATATTATCTCATAACAACTTGTAATAGTTAAATAAGTGCGATAGACTTTAGCTCAAGAATTTCGAGTTGAGGGTAAAATGATAGACATGTAAAGTGATTCTATTATTAACAAGGTCCAGTTGCAGTTGTAGCACTAGTGTAGTGTGAGTGGGATCAATTAACTCACATAATTGAAATAAAATCAGTTTAACTAGTTCTTACTGTTTGATGAGCTAGTGGAAGATCAAATGAATTAAAATATATTTAATTCACCAGTAGTGATATACCAAGTAACTGGTGATTCACTATTTATAGCTGCATGCATGCTAATTATGGTGGAGACCCAGTGGAGTTAAAGGTTCAAGGCAAGTAAACTATCAATTGTATTTTTAGAAAACTTCCCAGATGCAGTTATGAAATCACAGAAGCCCAAGATGAATTGCGCAAACAAGGAAGGTTGGATTTCCTATTTAATAGGGGTTTAATTCTCTAGGGATTGTGTAAGCAGGGTAGGATGAGGGTAGGCTAATAATTGGCTATGTGTTTGTCCAATTTTTCCTAGATCAGTGTGAATCTATTGGTACAATGTATGAGGTTGTGGTGATCACAAATACATTGTATTGTTTCATGATTACTTGGTTGATTATACAATAAATATGGAGGGATTTTAAGTAGTTGTTTTCCCCATGAATATTTGTTGTTGTGTATTTATTTACTTCTTTCTCTTACTTGCATGTGATTGAGAGGTCGTGTTTTATATTCTGAAAATATTGTAGAAGGATTCAGTATCTTTTTTTAGCACATTACATGATCAGATTGAATCCATTGATATAATTTATACATGGTATTCTAGTTGTGTTAGAGATTTTCTACTTGGTATCAGAGTAGGAATTGTTTGGGCGGCGAGTTTGTAGAGAATATTTGGAAATTTGGATGCACAATTAAAAAAAAAAAATAGCATATTTGGCTTCCTTGCGAAAAAATACTCAAATTAAAAAAAAAATCAGTTGAATCGTAGCTCGGGTGAGGGAGATATCGTCGATTTAAAATCAACTATTTTTTTAGAAAAATTTATGATGGCGGGACAATTACAATGTGCACAAGTCAGAAAAGGAAAGAAATCCAAGGGAAAGAAGTCCCAAGGAAAAGAGGGAAAGAGAGACTTGTCCAAGATCAGATGTTTTCAGTATCATGAGCATGGGCACTATGCTTCAAATTGTCCATAGAAGAAGGAAAGCAAGAAGAATCCTGTAGTTGCAGCGGGTGAAGCATTGGCTTCACAGTTCGAGCTTGATTTTACCCTCATTGCATGCATGGCCAACACTGAAATAGGATGCATGTGGTATCTAGGAAACAGTTCCTAATTCTATATGACAGGGAATAGATATCTCTTTAGTGACTTGGAGGAGAAGGACCTCCAACAGAACATAGAGTTTGGAGATGACGGGAGGTATAGCGTGACCGAGATATGTACAATTACCTTGAAGAGGGAATCTAGTTCCCCTCTCAGAATAGAAGATGTTTTGTATGTTCCAGGCCTAAGGAAGAAACTTATCTCTGTAGCAGTATTGGAAGACCATGGTTATGAGGTGAGGCTTAGAAAAGGAGAGGTGTTCCTTAAACACATAGCCAGGGGACAGGTGAAGCAGATCGGTTCAAGAGTCAAGAACCTATATGCTCTCGAGGTTGAGGATGAATGCAAAGTTTTGAGGAGAAAATCAGTGGTTAATAATTTTGTGGTTGAGAGGGAGAAATTATCTCTCAACATGCAGCCTCAGAAGTAGTCTCAGAAGGTTGTGGAGAAACCACAATTGGAGAAGTAGAGAGGAGACCGAGTGGAAGAGTCCACTCAAGCAGAGACCTCCAGGAGGGGGAAATTTCAAGCTAGATTGGTAGAGGGAGTACATCTAGCTATACCTCTAGGTGTGAGGTGGGGTGATATGTAGATATGATCCCAAGAAGAAATTTGGGTAGGGTCCATAGAGATGGTGTGTCTCATGGATTGAACCTGGCTATACAGAGCCCACAATACAACAATAGTAGGAAGGATCGATTAGATTGATGCAATCAGATGTCAGGAGGAAAAAAATCAGAGTGACAGGTTTCAAATAATGGAGCACAGATGAGAGTTGGCAGCAGTGCAGAGTGCATGGATGTATATGTCAACAACGCAGAGAGCATAGTAGACATGTGTAGTAGCTAGCAGTAGTCGAAAGACTCTGATGACTTATGCATTATATTGATTCAGTTATTTGGAGGCTATTCAATTTCAGGAGAGTTTCATGTGCAAACAACATTAGAGAAGTGTTGCATGAAAGAACATTCCAAAGGTACCAGATCAGTGTAGATTGATTCATTTCTTGTTGAGAGGGAGTGTTGAAATTTGCAACAAACAATGAAGTTGGAATCCAGAAACAAAATCTAGAAAATGGCACCCAGAAATGGTTACCATGTGAGGCTTTTGATTTATTTATCCTTAATTAAATTAAAAGTAAATTGTAATATTATCTCATAACATCTTGTAATAGTTAACTAAGTGTGATAGAATTAATTATCTCAATAATTTTGAGTTGAGGGTCAAAGGATAGACATGTAGAGTGATTATATTATTAACAGGGTCCAGTTGCAGTTGTAGCACAAGTGTAGTGTGAGTGGGATCAGTTAACTCACATTAATTGAGTTAAAATTAGTTTAACTAGTTCTTATTTTTTGATGAGCTAGTGGAAGATCAAGTGAATTAAAATAGATTTAATTCACCAGTAGTGATCTACCAAGTAACTGATGATTCACTATTTATAGCTCCATGCATGCTAATTCTGGTGGAGACCCAATTGAGACACAGGTTCAAGGAAAATAAATATCAGTTGTGTTTTTAGCAAACTGCCCAGATGTAGTTATAAAACCACAGGAAGCCCATGATGAATTGAGAAATCAAGAAAGGCCGAATTTCATATTTAATAGGGGTTTAATTCTCTAGGGATTGTGTAAGCAGGGTAGGCTAAGGGTAGGTTTATAATTGGCTATGTGTTTGTCCAAATTTTCCTAGATTAGTGCGAAGCATTTGGTAGAGTGTATGAGGTTGTGGTGATCACAGATACATTGTATTGTTTCATGATTACTTGGTTGATTATACAATAAATATGGAGGGGTTTTGAAGAGTTTCTTTCCCTAGGAATATTTGGTGTTGTGTATTGATTTACTTTGTTCTCTTACTTTCATGTGATTGAGCGATCATGTTTTATATTCCACAAATATTGTAGAAGGATTTAGTATCTTGTTTTAGTACATTACAAGATCAGATTAAATCCATTGATATAATTTCTACATGGTATTATAGTTGTGTTAGAGATTTTCTACAAATTATTGCCATTATATAGTAAGTGGATAAGCTACATTACAAGTATCTCTCAGAAAGGCAGATGCAGAGTGCATGGATGTATATGTCAGCAACACAGATCCGATATGTGTATAGCTCTTGTTTCTAATTTATTGAGAACCACAAGTTTCTGAGCCGGATGATGATGGGAGTTAGCATGCAGATATTTTTTGGTGTGGGTTTTCTTTCGATAGCCCTGATGAGAAAAAGAGCCATTAGGCGTTATGCTAATAAGGATGTCAAGAAATGGAAGGCTATTATTCTCTTCAACCTCCATGTTAAATTTGATTGAATCAGAGAGGCTATTCAAGTGTTTCAAGAATATGTCCAAATTATCTTTACCATGGGGCCAGATGATGAAGGTGTCATATACGTATCTTTTCCAAAGATTTGGTTTAAGAGGAGCAGATTTGATGGCTTTGTCTTCAAAATATTCCATGAAGAAATTAGCAATGATGGGGGACATAGGGGATCCCATATCAACTCCACAATTTTGTTCATAAATTTTGCCTTTGAAAGTGAAAAAGGTGGATTTAAGACATGTTTCTACCAATTCTGTTGTTTTTGGTTCAACGATCTTATGCATCACCTTCATGGCTTCATTAATGGGAATGTTGGTATAAAGAGATTTAACATCAAATCTTACAAGGATGTCATTTTTATCTAATTTCAATTGTTTTACTTCGTTAATAAAATGAGAGGAGTCCTTAACAAAGGATTCAGTATTTCCTACTAAAGGTTTGAGCTTCTTGGCAAGCTAGATGGTAAGTGGGGCCTCCAATGGTATTGATGATGGGTCTTATGGGGATCCCATCCTTGTGTATTTTGGGGGCTCTATATATTTGAGGAGTGAGGGGGTTGTTCTCAAGTAGATGTTTGATATTAGGTTGATTGCTAGTTTTTGTTAGGTTGTTAATATTCTTGGAAATTATTTTTATAGGGTTCTTTTTCAATTTACTGTAACACCTAGAGTTGTCAAGGTGGTCCAACATCTTTTCTTCATATTATTTTGAGTCCATGATGATGATTTCTCCTCCTTTGTTATCTTTTAAGGCAACTACATCAGGGATTTAGTTTAAAGCCTTGAGAGCCATGAATTCTTGTTTGGAGATATTACTCCTGAAAGGTTTGGCCTTTCTGAGAGTGATGGAACAATCTTGTCTGATTGTTTCTTTTATGTTTTCCGGGAGCTCTTTGATGCCATACTCAATATTACACAGAATATCATCCTTGGGAATGATACGAAGGGAAATGGAAAAATTGAGCCCTTTCTCAAGAAGTTTCAGCGTGGGATGGTCAATGGGAGTATTGGATAGATTTATAACTCTGTTGCTGTTGACGGGAGAGGGGGACATAATGTTGTTGTCAACGAACAAAATTCTGTTATCAACCAGGCTCTTGTTGTCCATGGTTTTAATGAGTTCATTCTTTGTGTTTCAAAAACCATTTTCGTTCCCAAAACTACTTTCGATCCTTCCCACATCAGTCGTGACAACGGTGGATAATCGGGCATTTACACATTAACTATTCCTCGTGGGAGGTCTGGTTATACGCTGTTGCTGGACACCAGTTATATCGCCTTTGTCATTGGTATTCTTGGGGAGCACAGACTGTTCCATTAACTCAGTGACATGGCTTTCAACAATAGGTTCAGTTTCGAGGAGCGATATCATGTTGCGTTGCTTGCTGGTTAATGTAGCAGGGGCAGAGTGTTCCATTCCATTAAGCACTATGTCTAGTTGTTGAACCACTATGTCTGCTAGTTCATTGTTTCTATGGGAACCTGAGATCGAAATTAGAGAGTTCAAGACCGCCAATTGACCCACTTTAATTTTAGAGAGAGAAGCTTGATTGAAGGGAGGAGATTGAGATGTACGATAACTGAGTAAGGATCGAGAGGAGAGGGAGTGATTTTTTAGGTTGAGATTGTCAAAATTTTTAATCTGCTCGATGTTTCTTAGTTTAGAGATTTGAGAGATTTTAGGGCGGAACAAGCATCTACCCTAGACCAAAGTGTAGAATCCATGTGGTTTGCGAAGTTAATGTGTAGGTTAAACAACTTATTATTCAGAGATTTAAGTGACGAATGGATTTTCGTGATTTCAGAACGCAATAGTGCTTGGCTTGCTTTATTAAAAATGTGCAGGTTTCTGGGGTCCTTGAGATGGTGGTTGATGATGGAAAATGAAGGAGTGATGGAGGCATCTCTGCATCTTTTAAGGAATGTGAGATCAGACTTTTTACGTGCAATCAATGATCTGTAATTTTCAAAAAATTGAATCTCTTGTAATTTCTCCCTTTCGTATAGGGTTAAAATTGTAGATTTTAGACTTTTGAGATCAATACTTTGTGTTGTAGTGTTTTCCAGGTATGTCGCATCCATGTTTTTCATTTCGACGTTTCGAACCAAACCATTGTGGTTCATCTTCAGGAAAAAGATCCATGAGTAAGTAAGATCTCACATGAGGTATGAATAGGATAAAGAGAGAGGTGAATGGAGGGGAAAGGGAGGGAAGCCGACTTTGAAAAGTAATATGTTAATATTTATTTTAATTTAATTTATTTAATTTGATGATAGTTAATATATTAATTTAATTAATTTGTTAATTTAATTAATTTCATAATTATTTATATATTTGTTAATAATTTAAAGTTTTATTAATTCATTAATAATTTAATGAATTTTATTAATTAATAATTTTAAGTGATGATTTTATTTATTTATTTATCTAAGAATTTTATTAATTCATTCATAAATTTTTAAGTGATGACTTTTAAGATCTAAAGTAATAATATTTTTAATTAAATGATATTGTAATATCTACATTAATAATTTTAAAAAACTATTAATAATTTTTAATAATAAGATCTAAAGAGTTAATTGACTAAAGTAATAATCCTTTTTATTTTTATTTTTAATAGATGATGGTGAGTAACTCAAAGGGATCAATGTATTAAGGTGATGGATTAATAAGATAATAAATTTGTGAAATAGATTGATATGTGAAGAAATATTTTAATTGAATTACTATTCCTAAGGCAAATATATGAAGGATTAAAGGGTTTTGAAAAGGCAAAGTTTAAAAGGAGGCTAAAGGTTAATGGAAGCTTAAAGGTTTAGAGTTTAAAAAAAGAAGAGGTAAGAGATAACCAAGGGGAAGGATTTTAGGATTTTAGGTTCATGGTGTGAGAGTATCCTATAAATTATTAGGAGCGGGGGGAGAGAGATGAAGAGGGAGGAATGAAGGAACAACAAAGGAGTTGGAACATGATGTGGGTTTGAAGGGGAAAGGAAAATCGAGGAGAAAAATAGAAAGGTAGAAAATACCAAGAAGGAAAACGAAGAAATATGGGGATGGGATGGGTTAGGTGAGGGTATGTTTATTGTTTTAGCACCGGAATCCAATTGTCACTTATTTTCTATCCCTCATCACAATTAAGGTTGTTGGGGTGTTTCTCGATTTATATAGATTCCCTAAATTTTCTGTTATGCTAATGATCTATTTTGGCCACCACATTGGAGTTTTCAATGCAAATTAAGTGATTAGTTTTGCTGGAGTGTTCAGCCAAAGCTGAGGTTTTGAAGCGGTTGTGTTTTATGTCAGCTGCATTTTCTTGAATTCTTGTTAAGATAGATTCACCTGTTTCTCCAATGTATGGTTTGCCACATGAGCAAGGGATTAAGTAGACCCCTTTGTGACATCTAGGGTCAATAGGGTCTTTAACAGATTTGAGGCACTTACTAATTATGTTCACAGGTTTAAAAGTAGTTTTAATGTTTTTCTTTCTTAAAATATGTGAGATTTTATCGGTGATGCCAGATATGTAGGGTAGGTTGACTTTGCCCACCATATCGTCCATATTATTTTATTTTTATTGTAGTTTATGGCATTTTTAAAGTCTTTGATAACTTGGTTGCTTTTATAGCCATTATTTTGGAATACGCCCATGAGGTGGTTTTTCTCCTATTAAAAATGCTCATGATTCGATATGCGTACAACTTTGGTTGCTAATGTGTTGAGAACCCTAAGTTTCTGAGCCAGATGATGGTGGGAGTTAGCATGCAGATATTGTTCGGTGTAGGTTTTCTTTCGATATACCTAATTGGAAAAATAGCCATCATGGTTTCTGTTAAGTCCCTATATTAATAGTGTAGTCCCTTATTATGTTAGTGTAGCCCCCCTTATTGTTATTGTTGTACCCTTGTAACCCCCATATTTTTATTGTTGTGCCCTTACATTATTATTGTTAGGTCGGCTAGGATTACATTGTGGCCCCATGGACTCCTATATATAGAAACGAGGTTTTTTCATTTGTATCATCCAAGAATTGTTCATTCATGTAATGTATTGGAGGTTTCCCCCTCGAAGTGGCTTATTTCAAAGGTGTTGATATCTCTTTTATTCTATTTTTGGAGCTGGTTTCACAACATTTGGTATCAAAGCTTTGGATTCTAGGGTTTTTCTTCTCCAAACAGGTCATCGTGGAATTTTCACTATAACGTTTTTTCTACGAAAGTTCAGAATTTGAAATTTTTAGAGTGTGAAGCCGAAATCCTTAGGTACATTGTCGCAAAATTTCAGAGCTTGGTTCGCAACGTTTTTGGAGATATGATCTGTGGAAGTTAGGGATTTTTGCAGGCTCCTGAATTTAACCTAAACAGGTCATCATGACATTTTCGCTATAAATATTTTTTTACGAGGTTTCAAAAGCTGAAATTTTCATAGAGCGAAGTAGAAATCCTGAAGAACCACCTGTAAAACTTTCAGATCTTGGTTCAAAATATTTTTGGAGATATGATATGTGGAAGTTAGGATTTTTTTAGGTTCCCGAATTTCATCTCAAAGAGGTTACCGTGGAAAAAACGTCATAACTCCCTCTTTGAGCATCATATTGAGAGTCTGTAAAAAGTATCCACAATTACACGAACTATAGTTTCTTCTATATCAATTTCAGAGCCGAAAGAGGAAACAATGACATGTGGCAAGTCGTAAAAGTTCACTCTACTGAACCAGTCCATAATTAGGTCATCATAGGAGATTGGGCATATATTTGTCTTAAAGAATCCAAATCAGGTCAGACCTGTGGAATTCAAAAGAACTTTTAGAGGACTAATTCAGGGCCAAATTTCAGATATTTAAGATCCGAAATCACAGAGATAATTCAGTTTCAATATCGAGCTCCTCAAAATCAAGAAAAAGGTGTGTATTTGGTTTTTAAAATTGCATAATGTTTGTTTGAAAAAGCAGTTTGAACTGATTCGAAGGGAATATTTTAGAATTTTTATTAGTATTGGGTTCTATAATGCCTCCAAAAAATAATTCCATACCCATTAAGCCCTCAAAAAGCTATATTATGACGCATGAAGAGGAAGAATTGCAGTATGAGATATCAAAATTACAGTACCAAGTGCAACAAATTTCGATCTTACGAAGAGAAATCGAAGATGACATAGATGGTTTAAAAGCAGAAATGGAGGCTAATTTGGATGGTTTGAAGGATCAAATAATCGCTAATGGATGATAAATTAGTGGAAGATCACATCGAGCATCAAAAAAAAGTTCTCCAACTCTCAAAGGATAACCTAACTTTGGTGCAAAATATAATGAAACAACAGGAAGATCAACATCACATCAAAAGAAGTTTTGAAGCAGTCACAAAAACAAGAACTTGACAAGTACAATCAATTTCAGAGTATCTCAGCAAGTGGAAGAAATTTCCTATAGAAGATTCCACATGGGAGGTTGAGAATTTTATATAGAAGCATCAAGAAATAATCAAGCGTTGAGGAGAAAACTTGTTTGAAGGAGAGGGGCATGTTAAGTCCCTATATTAATAGTGTAGTTCCTTATTATGTTAGTGTAGCCCCCCTTATTTTTATTGTTGTACCCCTGTAACCCCCATATTTTTATTATTGTGCCCTTACATTATTATTGTTAGGTTGGTTAGGATTAAATTGTGGCACCATGGACTCCTATATATAGAAACGAGGTTTTGTCATTTGTATCATCCAAGAATTGTTCATTCATGTAATGTATTGGAGGTTGCCCCCTCGAAGACGCTTATTTCCAAGGCGTTGATATCTCCTTTCTTCTATTTTTGGAGCTGGTTTCACAATAGTTTTTTCTGATAAGGATGTCAAGAAATGGAAGGCTATTATTCTCTTCAACCTCCATGGTAATTGAATTAGAGAGGTTATTCAAGTGTTTCAATAATACGTCCAAATTATCTTTACCATGGGTCCAGATGATGAAGGTGTCATCTACATATCTTTTCCAAAGCTTTGGTTTAAGAGTAGCAGATTTGATGGCTTTGTCTTCAAAATATTCCATGAAGAGATTAGCAATGATGGGGGACAGAGGGGATTCCATGGTAACTCCACAAGTTTGCTCATAAATTTCTCCTTCAAAAGTGAAAAAGGTGTATTTGAGACAAGTTTCTACCAATTCTGTTGTTTTTGGATCAACGATCTTATGCATCACCTTCATGGATTCATTAATGGGAATGTTGGTATAAAGAGATTTAACATCAAAGCTTACAAGGATGTAATTTTTATCTAATTTCAATTGTTTAATTTCATTAATAAAATGAGAGGAGTCCTTAACAAAAGATTCAATATTTCCTACTAAGGGTTTGAGCTTCTTGGCGAGGTGTTTTTCTAGATGGTAAGTGGGGCCTCCAATGGTATTGACGATGGGTCTTATGGGGATCCCATCCTTGTGTATTTTGGGGGCTCCATATATTCGAGGAGTGAGGGGGTTTTTATCAAGTAGATGTTTGATATTAGGTTCATTGCTAGTTTTTATTAGGTTGTTAATATTCTTGGAAATTATTTTTATAGGGTTCTTTTTCAATTTAGTGTAACACCTAGAGTTGTCAAGGTGGCCAAACATCTTTTCTTCATATTCTTTTGAGTCCATGATGACGGTTTCTCCTCCTTTGTCATATTTTAAGACAACTACATCAGGGTTTTGGTTTAAAGCCTTGAGAGCCATGAATTCTTGTTTGGAGATATTACTCCTTAAAGGTTTGGCCTTTCTGAGAGTGATGGAACAGTCTTGTCTGATTGTTTCTTTTATGTTTTCCGGGATCTCTTTGATGCCATACTCAATATTACATAGAATATAATCCTTGGAATGATACGAGGGGAAATGGAAAAATTGAGCCCTTTCTCAAGAAGTTTCAGTGTGGGATGGTCAATGGGAGTATTGGATAGATTTATAACTCTATTGTTGTTGACGGGAGAGGGGGAAGGAATGTTGTTGTCAACGAATGGAACGCTGTTATCAACCAGGCTCTTGTTGTCCACAGGTTTAATGAGTTCATTCTTTGTGTTTCGAAAACCATTTTCGTTCCCAAAACTACTTTCAATCCTTCCCACATTAATGGTGACAACGGTAGATAACCGACCATTTACGTGTTTACTGTTCCTCGTGGGAGGTCTAGTTATACGTTGTTGTTGGACAACAGTTATTGGTATTAGTGGGGAGCACATACTGTTCCATTAACTTAGTGACATGGATTTCAGCAGTAGATTTAGTTTCGAGGAGCGATATCATGTCGCGTTGCTCACTGGTTAATGTAGCAGGGGTAGAGTGTTCCATTCCATTAAGCGTTGTATCCAGGTGTTGAACCACTGTGTTTGCCAGTTCATTGTTGTTGTGGGAACCCAAGATCAAAATTAGAGAGTTCAAGACCACCAATTGACCCGCTTTAATTTTAGAGAGAGGAGCTTGATTGCAGGGAGGAGATTGAGATGTATGATAGCCGAGTAAGGATCGAGAGGAGAGGGAGTGATTTTTTGGGATGAGATTGTCAAATTTTTTAATCTGCTTAATGTTTCTTAGCTCAGCGATTTTGAGAGATTTTATGGCGGAACAAGCATCTACCCTAAACCAAAGTGTAGAATCCATGTGGTTTGGTAAGTTAATGTGTAGGTTAAACAACTTATTATTTAGAGAGTTAAGTAGTGAACATATTTTCGTGATTTCAGAACGCAATAGTGCTTGCCTTGCTTTGTTAAAAATGTCTAGGTTTTTGGGGTTCTTGAGATGGTTGTTGATGATGGAAAATGAAGGAGTGATGGAGGCTTCTCTGCATCTTTTAAGGAATGTGAGATCAGAATTTTTACATGCAATCAGTAATCTGTAATGTTTAAATAGTTGAATCTCTTGTAATTTCTCCCTTCCGTATAGGGTCAAAATTGTAGATTTTAGAATTTTGTGATCAGTACTTTGTGTTGTAGTGTTTTTCGGATATGTTGCATCCATGTTTTTCATTTTGAAGTTTCGAACAAAACCACCATGGTTCATATTCAGGAAAAATATCCATGAGTAAGTAAGATCTCACATGAGGTATAAATAGGATAAAGAGAGAGGTGCATGGAGGGGAAAGGAAGGGAAGCCGACTTTGAAAAGTAATATGTTAACATTTATTTTAATTTAATTTATTTAATGATTTATTTATTTAATTTGATGATAGTTAATATATTAATTTAATTAATTAGTTAAGTAATTATTGATTTGTTAACTTAATTAATTTCATAATTATATATACATTTGTTAATAATTCAATCCATTAATAATTTAAATAATTTTACTAATTAATAATTTTAAGTGATGATTTTATTTATTTATTTGTTAATTATTTATTTATCTAAGAATTTGATTAATTCATTCATAATTTTTAAGTGATGATTTTTAAGATCTAAAGTAATAATATTTTTAATTAAATGATATTGTAATATCTACATTAATAATTTAAAAAAAACTATTAATAATTTTTAATAATATTTTTAATATGAGATCTAAAGAGTTAATTTAATAAAATAATAATCCTTTTTATTTTTATTTTTAATAGATGATGATGAGTAACTCAAAGGAATCAATGTATTAAGGTGATGGATTAAAAAGATAATAAATTTGTGAAATAGATTGATATGTGAAGAAATATTTTAATTGGATTATTATTCGTAAGGCAAATATATGAAGGATTAAAGTGTTTTTAAAAGGCAAAGTTTAAAAGGAGGTTAAAGGTTAATGGAAGCTTAAAGGTTGAGATTTTAAAAAAGGAAGAGGTAAGAGATAAGCAAGGGGAAGGATTTTAGGATTTTAGGTTCATGGTGCGAGAGCATCCTATAAAGTATAAGGGCCAGGGGGAGAGAGATGAAGATGGAGGAATGAAGGAACAATGGAGGAGTTGGAACATGATGTGGGTTTGAAGGGGAAATGAAAATCGAGGAGAAAAATAGAAAGGTAGAAAATACCAAGAAGGAAAAAGAAGAATGATGGGGATGGGATGGGTTAGGTAAGGGTATGTTTATTGTTTTAGCACCGGAATCCAATTGTCACTTATTTTCCAGCCCTCATCACGGTTAAGGTTGTTGGGGTGTTTCACGATTTCTATAACTTCCCTAAATT
Source organism: Pinus albicaulis (assembly GCA_034641835.2). Lineage (NCBI taxonomy): Eukaryota > Viridiplantae > Streptophyta > Pinopsida > Pinales > Pinaceae > Pinus > Pinus albicaulis. Next base: position 616,751,506 of record CM076580.1, read on the forward strand.
TTCTATTATGGTAATTATCTATTTTGGCCACCACATTGTAGTTTTCAATGCAAATGAAGTGATTAGTTTTGCTGGAGTGTTCAACGAAAGCTGAGGTTTTGAGGCGGTTGTGTTTTATGTCAACCACAGGTTCTTGAATTCTTGTTTAGATAGACTAACCTGTTTCTCCAATGTATGGTTTGCCACATGAGAAAGGGATTAAGTAGACCCCTTTGTGGCATCTAGGGTCAATAGGGTCTTTAACAGATTTGAGGCACTTACTAATTGTGTTCATGGGTTTAAAAGTAGTTTTAATGTTTTTATTTCTTAAAATATGAGAGATTATATCGGTGATGCTAGATATGTAAGTTAGGTTGACTTTGCCCACCATATCGTCCATATTTATTTTATTTTTATTGTAGTTTAAGGCATTTTTAAAGGATTTGATAACTTGGTTGTTTTCATAGCCATTATTTTGGAATACGCCCATGAGGTGGTTTTTCTCGCGTTCAAAATGCTCATGGTCCGATATGCGTACAACTCTGGTTGCTAATGTGTTGAGAACCCCAAGTTTATGAGCTAGATGATGATGGGATTTAGCATGTAGATATTGTTCAGTGTGGGTTTTCTTTCAATAGACCTGATGAAGAAAAGAGACATCATGGTTTTTGCTAATAAGGATTCCAAGAAATGGAAGGCTATTATTCTCTTCAACCTCCATGGTAAATTTGATTGAATCAAAGAGGCTATTCAAGTGTTTCAAGAATATGTCCAAATTCTCTTTTCCATGGGGCCAGATGATGAAGGTGTCATCTACGTATCTTTTCCAAAGCTCTGGGTTAAGAGGAGAAGATTTGATGGCTTTGTCTTCAAAATATTCCATGAAGAGATTAGTAATGATGGGGGACAAAGGGGATCCCATAGCAAATCCACAATTTTGTTCATAAATTTCGCCTTTGAAAGTGAAAAAGGTGGATTTGAGACAAGTTTCTACGAATCCTGCTGTTTTTTGGATCAACGATCTTATGCATCACCTTCATGGCTTCATTAATGGGAATGTTGGTATAGAGAGATTTAACATCAAAGCTTTCAAGGATGTCATTTTTATCTAATTTCAATTGTTTGATTTCATTAATAAAATGAGAGGAGTCCTTAACAAAGGATTTAGTATTTCCTACTAAGGGTTTGAGCTTCTTGGCGAGGTGTTTTGCTAGATGGTAAGTGGGGCCTCCAATGGTATTGACGATGGGTCTTATGGGGATCCCATCCTTGTGTATTTTGGGGGCTCCATATATTCAAGGAGTGAGGGGGTTGTTCTCAAGTAGATGTTTGATATTAGGTTCATTGCTAGTTTTTATTAGGTTGTTAATATTCTTGGAAATTATTTTTATAGCGTTCTTTTTCAATTTAGTGTAACACCCAAAGTTGTCAAGGTGGTCCAACATATTTTCTTCATAGTATTTTGAGTCCATGATGATGGTTGCTCCTCCTTTGTTAGCTTTTAAGACAACTACATCAAGGTTTTGGTTTAAAGCCTTGAGAGCCATGAATTATTGTTTGGAGGTATTACTCCTGGGAGGTTTGGCCTTTCTGAGAGTGATGGAACAGTCTTGCCTGATTGTTTATTTTATGTTGTCCGGGAGCTCTTTAATTTTGTTTTTGTTTCATAATTTTTAGTTGCAAGAGAATTTTGGATCACATGAGAACATAATCTTTCTTGGAGTTTTTGATGGGCATGGGCCATGCAAACACTTGGTTAACAAAAGGGTTAGAATATCTTTGCATAGCTTTCTTACGAGCTAATAGCAAGAATTGATATTAACTGAATGGCATAACCATGAAAATGTTAACAATTTTGAAGCTGATGATACGAACAAATTTCACAATGATTCAGATGGGGATATGCACAAAGAAGGGTCCAAGATGTTTGCTACACGGAAATAATCTCACCTATTATCTTTCAATGTGATGGATAAGGAACTCAAGTTGCATCCCATCTTGGATTTCTTCTGCAGTGGAACAAATTTCATGACCTCCATCAAACAAGTATAAAAGCATTTATGAATCCTCAATTACATTTCTAATATTTCAATGAGCTAACCCATGTATGGTTAGGACGACCTTCAGTTCAAGGAACGAAGACTCTAAGTAATTAGCTTTTAAAATTCACCCCTATTTATTTGAGGTAAGGTGACTTAGATTGTGCCTCGGGTCATGAGGAATGATACAATTGAAATCATAAGAAACTAGTGCATACCTCTCAAGCCATAGCAAGAAATAAGTTTCCTAATAGGAATAAAGTTAGCTCGCTGCAACGTGCCTTGACATGCTCTTTTCTCCTCAGGAAAAATACTCTTCAGTTTCTAGCATCTCTCTTGCACTTGTACCTTATTTTATATTTGGTCTTAGCTAGATGATTTAGCCTTTAGCCAAACACAACTTAATATGATTTTTTCTTTTAGATAATATTTATTAGGAGTTGCTTTATAATTCCCACTTAGTGATTACTTTGGGTGTACTATTTTAGTCCTATTGAACTATAGTCACCTTATCTTAAAATCATCTTTATCTTCTTTGATGTCAAATAAATTTTGGTAAAGGCTGTAAAAACCCTATAGTAATGGATGTTATATAGCTTTGAGTAAACACCCAATAGCAAAATTGTTGCATATTTCGATTGAATAGTATTTAGTTTATAGTTTGAAAAATTTCCAATGGATTATCTTTGTACTTTTTCTTTTATCAGGGATGAGACCTTGTCATTCCAAATGTTGGAGACTCTTGGGCTATTATGGGAACAATGTTTTTTGATGGAATTTTTTCAACCATTCAATTGATAGTTTTCCTAAAGCCAACCTTTACCTGGTAAGCTCTTTTTCTCAAAAAACCATCCAAACAAATTTGTCAGCTGTATTTTTTCCCAGCTTTTAGTTTTACCACATTAATCATTGTGGATGTTATCTCTTTAGTGACCGCACGCTTCAAAAAATTTCAGTGACTGCAATTTCATAATATTTAAAAAAAAATATGTGTCACTCTAATCATAATTTCAAGCTTCAACATTATCCAAATCCATACATAGAACTGGTCCAAACACCCAAACGCTCATTCTATAATAGTTTATTTCCTATGGGAGATATTGATAGTTCAAGTTTTGCATACTTTTTGTTTCTGTACACATGAGTGACTGTACACTTCAAACAATTCTAGTGATTTCAATTTCATAAAAAATCAATCATAATTTCAACATTGTTCAAAATCAGGCATAGAACTAGTCCAAATGCCCAAAGACTCATTCTATAATTGTTTAGTGTTTATAGGAAATATTGGCAAGGCACATTTTGCATACTATTTATGTACACTTTTTGTTTCTGCACCTAAGTTTGAATGTGGATTTTCCTAAGATCCACATTTCTACATTTGATTTCTCTCATGTGTGATTTCCATATTGAATGTAGATATTTATGTAGCCAATTATTATTTCTACATTCCTTATTTAACAGTCCACGTTGTGGTTTAATCATGAAATATGGGTAGTGCAATGCCTATTGTAAATGGGTAAAAATGAAGTTATTAACCCTCCATTCTTAGGAAGATAGATTTTTGGGTGTGTCATTGTTGTGGTAATAAATAAGACAAACAAGCCAACATTTAAATGTCTTTCAAGGCCAAAGCAAGTCCATAACACCAATAATTGCATAACTATAAGATTGCATGATTTAAAATATCGCATCACTCAGGCTTTGAAATAGATTCAAAGTCAAATAAACATGTCATACTAAAGAGGAATGAAAAAAGGACTAAACACATGAATGTAGTGAAACATTAGAAGAACATCCTTTCCTAAATATCATAGAAGTGAAGGATTTAGAGGCTCAGAAATATAATTCTATTGCACTGTTGAAGTACATGTTAAAGATTCAACTATATTATTGAGTACATTATAGAACTTAAGAGCTCATATCTGCATGTCAGACAACCATGTCTGATATCCCAGTTTGATTCTCTTTCAACTTATAAATGTTTGTGTGAAAATATTAAGTCTTTATCATCTCAAACTAGATTTCAATTCGGTTTCTACTTCACTGTGTTTGTGTATTGCTTATTATATTGTGTTGTTTATTTGTTAGAATGCTCTCCATATTTTCTAGTTCAACAACACAATTGAGAATGTCAAGTTTTTTCCTCTAAATTTAGGGATCTCTCATGAAATCAATGTTACTGACATTATATTCCAACATAGATATAATCCATTATAGGTTTTGATTACCACTTCCTTTTGGAATACAAATGCATATATTAGTGTTTTTGCTTCCAAAATAATTTAGCTTAATAGACACACATCAAGTCTTGTGCCCTTAATTATCCATAGCCTTCTTCCTGTTCATGACCTACCTAGAGCTGTTTTTTCTTATTTTACTGATTTGATCGTGGCAATTATTACATATGAACGAAACCTTTTAAATCTTCATTTTAAACCATAATATGTAGTTTTATAATGATGCTAACTTGGATCTCTCGCAAGTCATGAAGCTTGAATGTTAATTTTTATGCTTTTCTTGTATTCTTCATCTTCATAGCCGATTTTATAATGATGTTAACGTGGCTCTCTTGCAGGTCATGAAAATTAATTGTGAGGTAATTTTTCTTGAGCCTATGTAGACCAGTGGAAGGCATCTTGATTTGTAAGGTCTATTGGGGGCATGCCATTTGCAGTCGTTTTATGGATACTTAATCCCCCTTGAGCATATATTTTTCATTTGGGTTATGTCTAAATATTTTTTCCATAGATACTATAGGGTATTGGTGGATTCCTGAAGGTAATTTCCTTATGCAATCAAGATGCCTTGAATATAATTCCTTATGCACTCAATAGAACTAGAAATAAAATCATGCCAAACTAAAGCGAACTAGGTGCCCACATATCCTTGAGAAGTCCTTATTGGAAGTAGAACAATCCTCATATACCGTGAACACTCACTGCCTATAAATTATGCATCTTTAGTTACCATATCCAGTCAGAGTGATAATTATAGATCCTCTAGGAACATATAAATATATGGATCAAGTTGAATAACTTTTTTATGATCCTATTCCAAAGATGAAATACTGGATGACATTCAATAAGCCATGGGTTATTGCTGCTCTTGGTTATGACAAAAAAATCTCTTGGAAGGTGGTTACGATAATGACATCTCTTGGAAGGTGCTTTGCTCCATTTGGGAACTGTATGGCCAAAAATTCTACGATTGTGATTTTTTTTCTTCAATTTAAATTGGCAGGGACTTGCTTCTTTGATTCTCCCATTGTTCATTTTTTATTCCAATGTATTTCCACCATCTTATAAATTTTTCACATGAATATTAATTAAAAAAAAATCATAAGAAAAATAGTTGTAAAGAGTGCCTCAAAATTTCAAGAAATACCTATAATCGTTAATATAATCTGTTGGAATCACGATTGTCGTTAGACAAAAACCCGTAGGTGTTAGTATCCTCTACAATCACCAGAGTTAGGATCCACGAGAGGCGGTTAGTCCATGTCGTGAAACACACGGGGAGCATTGAACCCAATGTCCAACAATCTCCCCCCCCCCAATGTGATCCAGGTGAGTTTTGAACTCAAGACGTGTCGCTCTGATACCACTTGTTGGAATCATGATTTCCATTAGACCAAAACCCGCAGGCGTTAGTCTCCACTACAATTTCCAGAGTTAGGATCCACAAGAGGCAGTTAGTCCATGTCTTGAAACACACGGGGAGCGTTGAACCCAATGTCTAATGATTGGTATCAGAGCCAAGTTCTTGTTGCAATCACGATTGTCGTTAGACCAAAAAACTACAGGCATTAGTCTCCACTACAATCACTAGAGTTAGGATCCACGAGAGGCGGTTATTCCATGTCGTGAAACACATGGGGAGTGTTGAACCCAATGTCCAAAAATCTCCCCCCCAACGTGAGCCAGGTGAGTTTCGAACTCGAGACATGTCGCTCTGATACTACTTGTTGGAGTCACGATTTTCGTTAGACCAAAACTCGCAGGCATTAGTCTCTGCTACAATCGCCAGAGTTAGGATCCACGAGAGGCGATTAGTCCATGTCACGAAATAAATGGGGAGTGTTGAACCCAATGTCCAACATACTCTTAGGTTGTTCACACACACACACACACACACACACACACACACACATATATTGTAGAAATAACTTGGAATTTGTAGCTACTAATGAAATCAGACTGAGATTAATAAATACAAATTTCTTCTATGCAATATGTGGAAAGGAAAACATACAATAAAAACACATGCAATCATTTAATCACAATGAACACAATATTATTTTTCTAGGGAAACCAACTGGGAAAAACCCCTCCTTTGTTTGTATTATATCATATGAAAATATATATCTTTTACAATGACAAATTCAATCCTTGAAGCTCAACCTGCGCTGCAATACTCATCTCTTCCTCCTAAGTCTTCTCTGGTAAATACTTAGCCAAATCTAGGCCTTCCGCTCCTCTTATTTTCTTGTGCGATTCCCGAGGAAATTAACTCCTAAATAATAGGAAAATATCCTATTTTATTGCAAAATTTCCAAGAGACAAGCCTCACCTGCTACACGCAAACACTGTACACTCACTATTATACAATAATGATTACATTGATGCCTTTTTCCCTCACTCAACTAGGAAATTCAAATTCCATGCATGACTAGGGCTATTTTTAGTAAATTTACTAGTTAATCGAGAGAGCAACGAGTTAACAAAAGTTACAAATACTCAACTGAACTCCTACTGACTCTATTCATGACTAGATCTCGAATGACTGAGTTTCACAAAATATAACCCCACTAGATTGCTAGAAATTAGCAATTAACTCATGCAAAACTCTACTTCTTTCCCACAAACTCAAATTGACTAACTTAACTAAGTGACTTGGCCATGTCACTCTGTGGCTAACTACAACTCAAGTTATCCTGTTGATGTGGAAATTCGAATTTCTCCATTTGACTAAGTCACAAGTAAAATGAATCCTTTTATTGATACAATTTAACACTCCCTCTCAGTAAGAAAAGGGTTCTGATCCACCCCAATCCTGCTCTTTTGGAACTCAAACTTGCCTCTTGACAAAGCCTTTGTCAAAATTTCTGCATCTTGCTACTATGTGGGAATTTATTGCAACATGATAATATTCCTTTGCACACAATATCTTAGGTGATGGTACTTGATGTCTATATGCTTGGAACTATCATGAAACACTATATTTTCATAGAGTTTTATACAACTCTAATTGTCACAGTGAATCAATGTAGGCTCCATCCCTCGAGTGAAGAGACCAAACAAGATCTTCCTAATCTAAATATCATCACATGTTGCTTGACCATCAACCATATACTCGACCTGTGATGAGATGAGCTCTACAGATCTTTGTTTCCTATTGTATCAAGAAAATATTTCTTATCCAACAATGAAGATAGATCACCTGATGTGATGTTTATATCTCAAGGAATCCCTACCTAATCTGCATTTTTCAAGCCTTGGAGCTTCACTCCATTGGTCTTCCTATAACATAAAAAAAATCTATTGTGCCTCTGAGGTATCTGAGAACATGTTTTTCTTATTTCTAGTGAGTCTTGGTAGGATCCACCATAAATTGACTAAGATGATTAACTGCAAAAAAAAATATCAGGCCTTGTGTTCACCAAGTACATCAAGGACCCCACCAACTCTCTGTAGATAGTGCCATCTAATGTATCTCTTGTAGAAGCATCCTCTTTCCTCCATTTAGTAGCTAGAGGAGTGTCCATGGGCTTGCAATCTTGCATATGGAATCTTTGAGGGATTTCATAGGTGTACTTCCCCTAACCAACACATATATCTCCATATCCTTTCCACACCTCCAAGCCAAGGAAGCAGTGCATCAAACCCATATCCTTCATCTCAAACTCTCTTGCAAGGTCTTCCTTGCAATACTAGATAAACCTTTCATTTCTCGTAAGTATCAAATCATCTAAATACAAGAATAAGATGAGAAAACTAACATCTAGAAAAATTTAGTAGAGATTGGAATTTTCTTCACTTTTAGTGAAACCTAATCCATTGAGATAGGAATATATGTGATTGTACCTAGCATGAGGTGCCTGCTTGAGACCATAGAGGGCTCTCTTGAGTATACACACATGTGGCTCCCTGTCAAATGTCTCAAATCTCTCAGATGGGTGAATGTAGATCTCTTCGTCAACCACTCCATTGAGGAGGGAAATATTAACATCCATTTGGTGGATCCTCCACCAAAACTATGCTTTCAATGAAAGTATTGTCTTGATAGATGAGTATCTTCCCACAGAGGAAAACATCTCCTCATAATCAAATCCATCCACCTATGAGAAGCCTTTGACCACATATATGGGTTTATACTTCTAAACATTACCATAAGCTACATGTTTCACCTTATACACCTACTTGGAGCCAATAAAAAATTTACCCTTAGGTCTAGGCACAACCTACCAAGAATCATTCTTCATGATGGAGTCATAATTCTCCACCATGGAATCTAACCACACCTGCTAGGAAAATGCCTCTTCAAATGAAGAAGGCTAAAAATCAATCAGTTTTGTCATGAGTGACATATATCAGGTATATCTGTATGGTGTTCTCCTCTGTCTGTGAAAGGAGCTAGGAGCTCCAACCTATTCCTGAGATTCCTGAACCAACTTGTCTGCCATCCTAGTCCTCTTCATCCCCTCTCTAGAAGGCTATGTTTGAGTGGGTTCCTCCACTCTGTCTGCTCTCTGCTACTCCACATGTGGCTTCTCCACAAAATCTTATGGATCTAACTGGGGATCCCTCTTTGGAGCTAGAAGCTCCTCCTCTAGTGGAATGCTTAGCTTTCACTCTAGAGAGCTTATCATGGCCTTCTTCTTATGAAGTATGACATCTCTCCTCATCAAAATAATCTTTAGTGAAGGCATATACACATGGTAAATATGAGGTGTCTCTATGTATCCTATAAATATCCCTCTCTCTGGAGTAGGCTCCAAATTTTTCCTGGTATCTTTGGAGACATGACAATAGACCATGGATCCAAAAATGTGAAAATGGGAGACATATGGCTTCCTCCCAAAGAAGGCCTCTTCAGGTGTAATCATTCCAAGAATTTTATGAGGGCTCCTGTTCTGCAAATAAACATCTATATTGCATGCTTCTTCCCATAGGTATAGTGGAAGTACTTGATCATGCAACATTTCTCTTGCATCCCGTACAATGCTTCAAATTTCCTCTCTGCCATTCCATTTTTCCATCGGTTTTTAGGTGCAATCAACTCCCTTCTAATACCCTCCTTGGCACATAATTATTTGAAGGAATTAGACACACACTCTCCTCCAATACCACTTCTTAGGGATTTAATTTAATTTTCAGTCTCATTTTCAACTAAGGATTTAAATTCAAAAAACTTTGAATAAAATTTATCTTTCTTCTTCATAAAATAGACCCAACATTTTCGGGAAAAAACATCTACAAGGATCACATACTACCTATGCTTTGCAACTGAGATTGTATAAAATGGTCCACACGCACTTGATTGAACTCGCTCCAATATGGCTCCAACTCTCCTATATCGGCCTTGGAAGGAGGATTTAACATATTTTCCAAGAGTGCATCCCTTGAAAATATCTTGTTGATGAAGGGTGCATTTTGGTAGTCCAGTGGTGATTTGCTGCATTATTTTCAAAGCTCCATGGTGTAGGTGTCCCATGTACCTATGCGAGAGCTCTCCAACATCTCAACCCTGAAGATGTTTTGTCTTGCTGCTCAATGCAACACATGCATCCACCTCTAGCTTGTAGATATTTTTAACCCAAACACCACTTTGTTTTACTTGTCCAGTAGAAACATGCTTCAAATAAGCTTTCCCCTTAGTGAACACCACATCATATCCATAGTCCTCAAGTACATCTAGATAAACTAAATTTTTCTTCAGATCAGGAATACATTACATTCTTTAGGTGAAGATGAGATCCCGACTCCCTCTTAAAGGTGACAAAGCCAATTCCTTTGGTAATATACCTCCCATCATCTCCAAGTTATATGTTTAATTGTAGGTCCTTCTCCTCCAGCCTGCTAAAGAAATTCTTATTTCTTTTCATATGAAATGAAGCACCAAAATCTAAGTACCATACACTAAATTTTACAATACTTACCATGCATGCAATGAGAGTGAAATCAAACTCGAATTTTGATGTGAGAGCATCTCCTCTTGCTGCTCCTGCATGATTCTTACTAGATTTCTTGTGTGGACACTTGGTTGCTAGTGTCCACACTCATGATAGTTAAAACATTTAAGTTTATTAAGATATTTATTCTTGCCATGGTTCTGGTTGAATTTTGCCTTGCCTTAGGCCTTCTTTCCTTTTGATTTTTTTCATTTTTGTACTAGAAAAAAATTTTCTTTCTCATCAGTTTTGGATGTGACACAATCTCTAGTGTTTCTTTTAATATCCTCCTGCACCAAATCAGACCAAAGTCTCTCCTAATCTGGGAGGTTGTCTCTTCCATTAACTGAATCCTGATAGTTCTGCCAGGAATTTGGAAGTCCAAGGAGTGCTAAGCTCACAAGTTCACATGATGGAACATTTTCTCCAACGCCTCCAAGTTCATCTCTCAACGAAGTGAATCTAGATAGGTATTGAACAATAATTTCAATTTTACCCATTCAAATGTTCCTGAGATTATCTCTTAATGCCAAGTTCTTGCCATCATTGTTTCTTTGGAATAAATATGTGAGCCTTTTCCACATTGAAAATGGAGTCTCCTTCCCATGCAAATTTGAAACCACATTATCTTTGACTCCCTCAAGAATAATCCTCCTATATTTTTCTGTGTCTTTCTTCCACTGTGCTAGTTACTATGTATCTGATGCTGCTAGTTTTGGGATATCAGTTTGTGTGTACTCCAATAATCCATTTTCATCCAAAAAAAATTCCATCCTATCTTTCCAAGCATAGAAATTCAAAGTTCCCTCCAATGCATAGTCAAGACTCAATCCATTGAAAGAGATTGTTCCTGAACTTAATAAAATATACACCAAAAATCTACTATTCGAAATTTCTCTGAGAGAAGATTTGGAACCTTGTTTCTATGCATTCTCCAATAACTTTGATATCATGTAGAAATAACTTGGAATTTGCAGCTGCTAAAGAAATAAAACTGATATCAATAGACACAAATTATTTCTATTCAATCTGTGGAAATGAAAATATATAATAGAAACACATGCAATCATTCAATCATAATGAACACAATATTTTTACTAGGGAACCCAACTGGGAAAACCACCTCATCTGTTTGTATTATATCATATGAGAATACATATATATTACAATGACAACTTTAATCCTTGAAGCTCAACCTGCACTGCAATACTAATCTCTTCCTCCTGAGTATGCTATGGAAAATACTTAGCCAAATCTAGGCCTCCTACTCCTCCTATTTCCTTGCAAAATTCCTGAGGAAATTAACTCCTAAAGAATATGAAAAGCTCCTATTTGCTTGTAAAATTCCCAAGAGAAAAACCTTACTTGATACATGCAAACATTGTACACTCACTAGTATACAATAATGATTATATTGATGCCTTTTTCATCCACTCAACTAGGCAATTAAAATTCCATGCATGACTAGGGTTATTTTTAGTAAATATACTAGTTAACTAAGAGATCATTGAGTTAAAAACATTTACAACTACTCAGCTAAACTCCTACTGGCTCTATTCATGACTAGAGGTTAGATAAATGAGTTTCACAAACTATAACTCCACTAGATTGCTAGATATTAGAAATCAACTCATGCACAACTCTACTTCTTTCCCACAAACTCAAAATTATTGAATTAAATAAGTGACTTGGCCATGTCACTCCTACTAAATGCAACTCAAGTCATCTTGTTATTGTGAAAATTCAAAATTTTCCATTTGAATAAGAAGAAAGTCAAATGAAGCTTTTCTTGATACAATTTAACACATGTACACACACTCTCTCTTAAAATTTTTAAAACAATAAAGATAAACAAATGCATATATAATTTTTATGTTGTTATCTATAATTTAAATCATTACCGTCATAAATTTTTTACAATTATCGTGTCAACTTAGTAAATATTATTTATTCTTACTATTCCATGAGGTTGGTGCATTTTTCTATAACCAATTAAAATAATAAACTGCATTTTTTCAAAAATATAAAGTTCAATTAAAATACTAAAATAAAATAAATTTATAAAATCCCATTAAAATATTAAAATAGGAAAATAAATACACAGTAATCAAATTAATTCACTAATATATAATGGATTTCTATGTATATTAAATATGTGAATATTTTTAATAAATATAATATGAATTAGATATTAAAAAAAGAGATAAAATCAAAATAAAGTTCAAATCATACCTATTATAAATAAAATATATTTTAAAATATCAAAAAATGTATATACACATATGAGTGTATAATTATTTATTATTCCATAATAATTTATATAGAAGAAATAAATAGTTTTTTTGGTGAAAGTATCAATTTATAAATAACAATCTATTATTTTTTTTAAAAGATTTTTTTTCCAAGGAAATAAATTGACCTCTTCTCATCTCCAAGAGTAGGGTTGTTAGTACTAGATTATCTCACAATTATAATCACTTAAGAGTGCTTTTCTTCAGCTCAAAGGCATTACAACAATAATCATCAAGGCATAAATGCTCATCATGTTACTACTGAGGATTTGAACCTGGACGAGAGGATAATAATCATTGTGTCCAACCACCTAATATAAATCCAATTGACAAATAATAATAATAATACTTTATTATTGTAATGTCTATCTTATATTTATAATATTTACATCATCTTATGTTTATAATGTCTTCCTTAATTTTTTTAAGAAACAAATCTTTATTTTTATGAATATAATAAGAAAAGGTAGTTAGATATCCATGTGATAAGTGTTGTTGAGGATTTTAATGATATTTCTACCTCTGATCTATAATTATAGAAATATTGAAGTTTTTTTATGTTTAGTTATATTTGTAACCTTCTCAAAATTTAAAAAAAAGGTTCAAAGTAGTACATTAATCATTTATCTAGTAAATTGTGAAAGTCCATCATTAAGCAAAAAGTAAGATAAATTATTGAAAATGCTAAAGTTTAGGCCTATAGATTATGATTATATTTTGTAATTTCCCATTTTGAATTATTGAAATAATCCATGTTCCTCAATCTAGTCCACCTCTAAATTTTGATAACTTGTCTGCAACATTGTCCCATCATCGTAAATATGAGACATAGATATGAGAAAGATGTAAGTAGATTGTGAACTTCATCATACAAGGGTTGTAATGTAAACTTATCGAGGGTAATTTATTTGTGCATCCATTTGATAATAATTACCCTTTAGGGTAACTACTTTTATAGAGACACACTCATTTGGGTATGATGTTACTACTTGGATGAGATTTCTTTCTCATTGCTTATGATTTTGGCTCCTTCTTCCAGTTCCTCCATCAGAAATATGAAAATATGTGTTCCAATAGCCTCTTTAGTTAACTTCAACATGGTATATCAACTCCTATGCCTTTCACCTAATATGTTTTATGCACTCACAAATTATACTTCATGAATGATCATTACTTTAGTTGATGTGCCATGTTTTCACGTGTGTGTTGGCATTATGGATACTGTGTTGTACTTGATGGCAACCTAATTGATAACTTATGTCAAAATTGTGGTAACATGATGACTATGCAGGTTGGTACATATGTGATAGGTGATATGGAAAAAGGAATATCAGTTCAAAGACATATGGATGGTAAAGGTAAAGTTTGAGAAATTATACGTGGGTCCTATGAAGCAAGGTCGCGTACATATGCAGGTATGGTGAAGAAAATTCACATATGTAATCCACACCATGGAAATTTGAATACCAAGGGTCTTTACCATGGTATTGATCCATATTAATGTGTGTGACACCGATTATTTGATCTCATCAAAGAATACCAATGGAATTACTAAGGGATTGGCCTAAGGTATTGGCTAAGGATTATGCTATAAGGAGATGGATATCAAAGTGTTAGGTGTGAAAGTAATGAGTTGTTTATGAATGATTTGATCTCAAACATGTGTGAATCAAGGAGCATGGAGGAGGCTCAAATTTGATATTTTTGAAAGTATAGTAAAGACTAATGAATATGCTTGCTTGATATTTTATGATTATAGCTAAAAATGCTAGATCTGTGGTGATAATGATACTTTGACATGAATGCGTGATAATAAGGTTTGCAAAGTATGTATTGTGGTTGCAGTGAAAGTATGATTAAGTAATTTAAAATCCGTACGTTATTTTTCCTCTAAAGGGTCACATGCATACGTAGATTTTCTTTTGGACAGTCGCGTATACATTCTACGAAAATATTTCAGTACGTTCAATATCTATATACAAGTTATATGCATGGTTTTCACATACATACATGGATATTTTTTGTAGAAGTCGCGTAAATATGCAGGGTTTTGCAGTATGGTATTTTGATGATATTTGATCAATTTATTCTAGTTGATGCATCTGTTGATGATGTCTCTATCATAATAAACCATGTTTGAGAGTACTGATTGGGTTGAATTTGTTATGAAATGGAATTTTGATTAGTGTTGATGCTACAATGTGGTGATCTGTAATTGGCCTAGTAATTTGTAATAGATTCAATACATGATTTAGTGGTTTTTTCAGTAGTGCAGTGATTCAAACTCAATTGTCAATGATTTTAGATCTATACACATGTCTTATTCAAGGGAATCATGTACATACATGGATATTATTCAGAGAAGTAGCATATACATTCAGAAATATGTTTAATTAGAGTTTCTAGTGAGAAAAATTGGTTTATGTGATGACTAACAATGTATGGCTTGGTATATTATTTGATCTAATGGTTTATATCTAATATGAGTTGGTTTGATCTAGTTGTATTGGTTGATTAGTTTCAAATATTGATTTGATTCTTCAGTTGGTTGGGTAATTTGATTTAGTGATTGGTTTTAGAATTATTATTTGGTATTGGGTTTAATGATGGAAGTGGGTCCAGTATGAAAATACGATGAAATGTGGCCCACAAGTTTGATGGTTTGATTTATGTGGATCCAATATGAAATATTATTAAATGTATTCCAAAAAGGTATTGAAGGTTGGAGCCTTCAGTTAGGGATTCAAAGCTTCCTTCCAGTGGTAACTAGTACAACTATTGAGGGGGTAGGAGCTCCCTTCCGATAGGATATGGTAAACAAGATCAGGGGGTAGGAGCTCCCTTTTGGTGGGTGTCAGTAAATGAGATTAGGGGGTAGGAGCTCCCTTCCAGTGGGTGTTGGAGAATGAGAGAAGGTTTTAGCCATTTTAAGGTGGGTGCCTACATACTGGTATGAGTATGCACTGGTACAAGATTGTAAGATGTTTTCCTTTATAATAAAAGAAGAAGGCAAAGATGACGACAACGGTGGTTTTCTCCCACATTGGGTTTCCACCTAAAATCCTTGTGTCCTCATGTGTTATTGTGTTGCTTATGTGTGATGGTTTATTCTTCTTTTAATGATCATGGTTTCTATTTAATTAAAGTCTAATTAAGTAACGATGCACTCATTATAGTTGAACATATGATGAAATATATGAAAAGTTAGTTAACTAGATATACTCTGTTTACCTTTATTAAAGTCACGTACATATATGGGTTGAATGAATAACAATAGTGTATGGAAATCAGAATAAGAAATGAAAAGTTCAACTAATTTTAAAATACTGATTCACCACCCCCCCCTCCCCCCCTCAGTATTTTTCCTAATAGTGTGTGTATTCTTCTTAGACATGTTGATGATGGTTACTTTATTAAGTTGTAAATGTAACAAACTTTAGATATGATCGAATAACACGTCTTAAGAAAAAATATTTTATGAATTTGTCTTTTGTACCATGGGGGAACGTAATTATCCTTAAATAAGCGTCGTTAAGACTTGGTAAAGGTTGTACTACAAGAAATCTAGTTATGTTAGTGTATTTCATATCTTAACCATACTTAACACCTTTTATATTTTCCTTTTACTTATACATCTCATTTCATGAAAAATATATTGATCCTTCTGATGTTTGAATTATCACATGCCATCCAACAAGATTTGTAAATGCAAACTGAATAACCATGTAAGCTAAAGTCAAATAAATCCAAAAATGGTTAGAGATGGACAACATAAAAGTAAAAATAATTAAAAAATAATTAAGGTATATATATACCACCTTATTAAAAAACCAACCCCTGATTCATATGCTAAAAATGCATATATAAGCAAAAGGACTAAGAAATCAAAGAAAATATTCAAAAAGGGTAAAAAATAAAGTGTTGAGATGGTTACTCCAAGAAAAGTTCCCTTTGAAAAAGGCTGACACGTAAAAAATGAAGATTCCTAGCTATAGAAAGTGAGTTGGACTAGTTAAAATACCTTTAGAATCATCATATATTACTATGAGGGTCATATATGAAGTCTATTTCCCCTTTTCAATAAGTTATTTAATCATTTTATCTATCTTTAACAAGGTGACCCAGGAAATACTTCTAAACTTAGGAATTGATAAATGTAATGGGGGAGAGGTTCTACCACCATGGTAAACTTAGGAAAATTATAAAATTAATTTGCATTATGATGTTGTTATAAGAGATTACCTATTATACATTACCTAATGACTTGTTTTGAAACTTGATTCACTATTATATGTGGGTGCCCTCACATTTGGAATTGTGCAGTATGGATTGAGTTCAGTGTATCTACATTGGGATCCATGTTCCAATATATATACATATGTGTATACATGGGTATATGTGTCATATTTTTTAGAATTCATGACATTTCATTAAGATACATCTCATTTCCTAGGGATCCACAATAGTGCATTGACAACATCATATAGGTGTCCACATCATCACTTGTACACTTGGTAGCATATGGAGCACATATGAGCCTTTTATGGTGGTTACTAATTTCCATCCTAATGCACATATGGAGCAAAAACCCCTTTGGACCTCTGTCTCACACATGAGAGTCATTTCTAGATTTTTGAAGATGGCTTTTACTTAGCACATGTATGAACACTACTCATAGACACATGTTCTCTCCTAACTCACATGCATGAATCTTCTATAGCCTTTTAGAAGGGCACACTCCCTTTTCCTTGTTTAGCTCACACATGTGAAGCTTCTAGAAGGGAACTCTGGGTTTAAGAGGGGTGCTCAAGTTTTTCACCATGTTTTTGACCTCACACATTATATTGACCCTTCATTAATGAGGACATCTATACGATTAAGGAAATGTCATAACTATCTATGGTACTTTATCGTGTTTTCACTTGGAACATGGTATTATGTTCATGGAACATTCATGGTATTATTTTAAGCACATGGTATGAGTACATAGTGTTGTTTAGCTCATAGTATTCATTATACAATTTTAGGGAGTGAATTATCTAAATTTGGAGGGAACCTACCTCATTTCTCATGGTTGGAAATCAATTAGATGTCTTATTTTCTTAGTATATATATATATAATTTCATTGAGTTCAAGTGTTAATGTGATTAAGCTGATTCTTTTTGTATTAGAGGTGAATATCTTAGGGTTTTGCTTAACCTCCACATGATTATTGTATAGTTCAAATTTCTTAACTTGATGCTCACCAAAGAATATACCAAGATGTTTGGGTACTTCAAACACAAAAAGTAACAGGCTAAGTACTCAAAAGTAGCTTAGACCCCACAACTCAATGATAAGCTGTAGGTTTTACTTTTCTTTTCTAAGTCTTCTCATTTAATTTTCCTTTATAATTTCTTGCTTCCAAAACATGGTTACCGATGAAATAGGTCACAGAAGAGGTACCTACTTTTTCGAGGTAGCAAAAAAGCACCCGATTTTGAAAAGTGGTGATGTAGAATCACTCCTTTTTTTGTGTGTCCATATTTTTGAAACTTTAAATTTTTTATTTATGAAATATGAATATTTGTTTTCAAATGTAAGTGATTTTTTAAAGGTGGTGATGCCACATCAACCACATTTTTTTGGAGTGGTGATTTTCATGTTGGTAATAAAACATAAAATTAAAAGTAAAAAGCATGACAAAAAACAATCAAATATAAAAAAATATAAAAACCCAATAAAAATGTTAAAAAAAAAACAAAATTAACTTGTAAAAATTAAAAATTTTAAACAAAAATAAATAAATAAAACACAAAAGAAAACTAAAAATTTTGAACTTTAAATTAAAAATGGGAAGAAATTAAAAAAAGCACACAATTTAAAGAAAAAAAACAAAAATTGGAAAAAAAAAATCAAAAACAATTTTTCTAGTTATTAAAAAAATAACCACATAATAAATAAACAAAATGATAAAAAAAAATCAAAGACAAAATTTAAAAATAATTAAAATTAAAAAATTAAAATACAAAAATAAAAAATAACTAAAACTTCAAAATTTAAATTAAAAAAAACAAAAAAAATTAATAAAAAAATAAACATTAAAATTTTAAAATAAAAAAAAATTAAATAAAAAAAAAAAAAAAAGAAGAAGAAGAAAAAAAAAGAAAAAAAAGAAAAAAAAAAGAAAAGAGAAAGTAGTTTGAAAAAAAAATTAATATTAAAAATGAAAAAAAAAACATTTTAAAATAACTTAAAAAAAAAAATTTATTTTTTATTAAATTAAACCATTTTAAAATTTTTAAAATAAAAAAATAAAAATAAAAAACATTTTTTCAATTAAAATTGAAAACAATTTAAAAGTTAAAATAAATTAAAAAATAAAAAAAAATCAAATATTAAATATAAGAAATTAACCAAAAAAAATAAAACAAAATAAAAAAATGAAATTAATTTTTTTTTTTTTTTTTTTTAAATTAGTCAGCCTTTGCCACCACCTGGGTCGGGAGGCGATTCTCGGAATCGGCCTCCCACCACCTGGGCCGGTACACTGATTTCGAGAATCGCCTCCCGACCTAGGTGGCGGCGAAGGCCAGCCCTGGGTAGGCGGGGGGCTGGTGCAGGACCCTCGCCTGCCGAGCGGCCAGCCTCCGCCGCCACTTAGGCCGGGGGCCAATTCATTTTGAATTTTTTTTTTTTTAAATTTTTTAAATTTTTATATCTTTTTAATTAATTTAAATTTAATATGATTTTTTTTTTCTTTTAAATTTTGTTTTGTTTTTTTTCTAAATAAGTTTGTTGTTGTTTTTTTTAATTAAATAAAATATAACATTTAAACTTTGAAATTTAATATTTTTTTATTTTATTCTCATTTTGTATTTTAAATTAATTTTATTTTTTAAATTACTTTGTTTTTTAATTTTTTTTTTTTAATTTATTTCCCTGGATGCGGGTGAAATCAGGTGATGGGATGTCAATAAGCCTGCGGGACGGCACGTGGCAAGGCCACATGGCCTCCCGCAGGCTGCAGTTAAGGAGCTCCAGGCAGTTTAATTCCTTGGGCCGTCACCCTATGTGGCATTTATGCCGGTGGGGAGGCCATGGCTGTAAGCAATGCATAATGCCACCCTCTGGTTCTTTGTTTTCGCTCTTCGTCTCTGCGTCAGGGCCTTCGGCTCTGTCTCAGCTCCGTTTGATAGCCTCCATGCCAAATTGGTTCCTCCCTGTTAGGTCTGGTTGTCCTCCAGAGGCTGAGATTACCAGCTCACGCACCTCCCTTGGCAAGCGTTGTCACTTGGGATGTTGTCTGGATTTTATTCCTGGTTTTCACTTCTCCCACAACCCGTTCTTCCCTCTGCAATTCACCTCCCCACCTTAGCTTAATTTGACTCCCTCTTTGTCGCCTGCTACCAATTCAACTCGCTCTCACAGGTTTCGTGACAAGATGACCAGGCTTAGGCACCGTCTAAGATGTCGTCAGGGCAGCATCAGGGCCTGCCCCTCTGGCCGGCGTCGTTCCCTCTCCTCCAGCTCTCCGTCGTCTTCTTCTGAGAGTTTCCACGGAAGATATCCCTCTACGCGCAGTGGGCGTGGGCGTGGGTGTGGACTCCCTTCCTCCCCCATTCGTGATGTCTCTGCCTCTCTGTCGCCTCCCCGCTCACGTCCCGCTGCCTCTACCTCTCTTGTCAGCCCGTCTACAACCCATTTCCATTTCCAATGCCAAACCAATCGGCCCTTGGTCATAGCGACTGTTACAGTCACCTTCAAGGAAATTCTGGAGGCTGTCCCTGAACCCTCCTCTCTCACGCGTCCAATTCACAAGTCGGACCCCTCCGACTTTATGCAGCCCACTCAAACCCGGGAAAAAGATGTCTCTCTCAAGGCAGGTGATGGTAGCTCGAGTCTTCCTTAGGATAAAGGCAAGCAGGATGGCAGCAGCGAGGCAGACGCAACAGCAGCTTGAAGCTGCCCCGTTCCGGATGACAATGATGATTACTGGTGCAGGATTGAAGAAGAACCCCCCTCAAAAGATTATGGTCGCCAGTGCAGGTGGCATTGTCCAAGTAATTTTGTTCAATTTTTCTGTCATTTTGTTGTTCTGGGAAGTCATAGTCTTTTGTTATGTCATAGCTGGTTTCCTCCTTCGAGGTAGCTCATATACATTGCTCAGGCTGGTTTCCCCTTGCGGGCAACCCATTTTTGTTATTCTGCTGAACTCATGAAGCCTCTGATGGCCATGGATTAAATGTCCCATATGTTTCAGTAATAGAATTTAAACTTAGAAAAAAAAAATTAATTCATTTATTTTTCCATTTTTTATTTTAATTAATTTTTTGTTTTATTTTTAATTTTAATTTAGTTTTTATTTTGTTTTAAATTTTATTTTTATTTTAAATTTTTTTAGCAATTTATTTATGTATTAAAATTTAATATTTAACATTTAATTTTTTTAATGTTATTATTATTATTTTTTATTATTATTTAATTAAGTTTAGTATATATTTTTTTAATTTATTTTTTATATTTAAAATTTATTTGTTTTTTTAATAATGGTTTTTTAATTTAATATTTTTAATTTTTTTTTTCATTTTTAATTTTCAATTAATTTAAAAAAAATAATTTGAATTTAAGTAATGTTTTTTATTTTTGTTTTTTGGGTTAATTTTTAATTTGTAATTTTAATTTTAATTTTAATTTTTTGAATTTAATAAAAATTTATATATATATATTTTTAATTTAATTTTTTAATTTTTAATTTTTTTAATTTAGTAAAATTTTCCTTCTTAAATTTATTTATTTATTTAAATTTTTTGTTTGTTTTTTTTTTTTTTTTGGCATTTTTAATATATTTTTTAATTGTAATTTTAATTTTTTATTTAATTATTTTGTTTTTTTTCTTTTTTTTAGTCATTTTAAAATGGTTTTTTCATTTTAATTTTTTTAATTTTTAATATAAATTTTTGTTATTATAAAATTTTGGTTTTAACACTTTCCATTTGCGGTGTGTTTTTTGCACAAAAAAAAATGGTTTTTACCTCTATTTTAAAAAAAAGTTGAAAATTTACTATGAAAAAAAAGGTTATTCCAGAATAAAACGTTTTTTAAAGATGTTGAAAATTTACCCAAAAAAAAAAAGTTATTCCAAAATACAACTTTTTGTTTTAGGATTATTTTTTCATGGGGAATAGTTCCCGTTTCATGGGTAACTATGTTCCAAACAACCTAAGTTTTGATATTGGTTGCTCCTTACAAGTTTGTGTAGTTAAAGCAAATTTGGGATTTGTTGCAGGTCAACCTCCTGAAATGACTCATTTGTAAATTGATTCACTGTTTATGGGCTCGTTTATTTACATGTAGCACTTTTTCAATGGTTATTTTTTCTAACTGATCTACCCTTTATGGTTAAATATGTTTCATAGCCTCTTTTGCATATTTTTAACACCACGCCTTAACACAATATGAATAAATCATAAATATAGTTTTGATGACTTCATATTTTCATGTATAACTTTGTCATGTTTAAATATGACAAATCAATGCTTTATCTTGTGAAAAGTACTAAACGATTAGGTTTGATTTACAATTTATTTGATTGCTAGGTATGCCATTAACACAATAACTACAACACTATTTCTTGCAATTTGAGGCTATGGATTAATACCTCTAATGATTGAACAATACACTAAATTCTCCGCTAATCAACCCATTAATGGTGATAATCACATGTTAATGTAAAAAAACTTCTTTATTTTGAGAATTCACTAAGAAAAGATAGTGATTTTCTTAGTCTAAAGTGTAAAAAATCCACGTAGATTCAAAATGCTAATTGTAGTATGCTAAAAAATAGAGTTGAATCTACTCTACCGATTGCATAAACCAATTACGATCGTGAAATCACAAAACATAAAAGAGAAAAAATTTCAATCACACATTACACAATGATTTCCTGGGGAAAGTCATAGTTAAAATCCCCACTATCTGTATATTACATAAGTCAGCAAATATGAGAAGATTAAAATGATTTTCTACAATTTAAGAAACCTCTGCACTATCTCTGTCCGTCTCACTACTTCATAGACAAGCCTAAGCCAATAATTAACCAATTTTCTTCCTCCATGATCCCTATTTCCTTGTGCTATTAGCCCCTATTAATTAGAGAAATTCCCAATATGAATTTTGCAATACATCTAGGGCCTTCTTCCAACTGCATACACCACCTGTATAATTTGGATGATTATACAACTGATAGTACACTGCCCTTGAACTCCAATCTCAACTAGGTATTTCTCTGATTTGA
Organism: Pinus albicaulis; assembly: GCA_034641835.2. Lineage (NCBI taxonomy): Eukaryota > Viridiplantae > Streptophyta > Pinopsida > Pinales > Pinaceae > Pinus > Pinus albicaulis. The sequence goes on from CM076580.1 coordinate 616,774,265, forward strand.
CATGCACGAGTTATTTATGGCTTATTTATTAGTTATCTGATTGATCAATGCATGTGGTTCAAGTTTAATTTACACACTCTGGTTGAGTTACACATTCAACCAGGGCTCCTATTTTGTAGGAGCCACTGTACATGTCTCTAGTTAGACCCTCAACTCGAATTAGTTGAACCAACTAAGTCAAAAAAAATTAGTTAACTCATATAAGTTGTCATGTGATGTGGAATTACAGTTTCATTCTAATTTAATTCAAGGGAAAATTAAATTAGAATTTTTCTTGGTGCCATTTTCAACACTTCCTCTCAGTAAGAAAGGGATTATTAGATACCCCAATACTACCTCTATGGAACTCGAACTTTCCTATTGACAGTGCCTTCATCAAGATGTCTTCATCTCGCTACTCTGTAGGAGTGTACTCTAGCATCATGATCCACATCTGCACACAATCTCTGAAATAGTGGTACTAAATGTCAATATTCTTGGACCTTTCATGAAAAACTAGATTAACTGAGAGTTTGATGCAACACTGGTTTTCACAGTAAATCACCGTGGGATCCATATGTTGAACAAACAAGACAACAAGGATCTTCCTCATCTAGATAGCCTCACAAGATGCTTGACTAGCAGGCATGTACTATGCTTCTACTGAGCTAAGTGCAATTGATCTATGCTTCCTGTTGTACAAGGAAACTGTTGCTGACCCAATACTGAAGATTCCTCCTGATGTGCTCTTCATGTTGGATTTAATACCTTCCCAATCAACATATGTGAAGCCTTGCAACTTCACTCCATCTGTTTGTTTGTACTAAATACCAAACTGAGTGGTGCCTTTGAGGTATCTCAACACATTTTTGTCTTCCTTTCGATATAGCTTGGTTGGATTAACCATTGCTTGACTAAGATGGTTAACCGCATAACATGTCTAGTTTTTTGTTCACCAAGTACTCGAGTGAACCCATAAGCTACTTGTAAATGGTAGCTTCTACCACTTCACCTGAAGTAGCATCTTCCTTCCTCCAATTCATTGCTAGAGGAGTCTCCATGGGTTTTCTTCTCTCCGTGTCAAACTTCTTCAGTATCTCATTGGCATACTTTCCTTGAGAGACAAACAGTTCCCCATCTCTTTTCCAAATTTCCAAACCTAGGAAATAATGCAAGAGCCCCATGTCTTTCATCTCAAATTCTCTTGAAAAATATTATTTAAAAGATTTTATCATCTTCTCATCACGTATTATAATTAAATCATCAACATATAATAATATAATCAACAATTACTCTTCAACCACAATATGGTAAAGGTTCACATCTGCTCCACTTTTGGTGAAGCCCAACTTAGTGAAATAGCTATCGATCCTAGTGCACGAAGCATAGGGTTCTTGTTTCATCCCATACAACACTCGCTTGAGTCTACACATATGCGACTCTCTTTTTAAGGTCTCAAATCCTTCCAGCTGCTCTATGTACACCTCTTCCTCAATCACTCTATTTAGGAAAGCTATCTTTATATCCATTTGATGTATTTTCCATCCCATCTGCACTGAAAGTGCAAGAATATATATGATTGAAGAATACCTTGCTACTAGAGAAAAGGAATCCTCGTAATATATTTCCTCCACCTGAGAGAACCCCTTGGACACAAATGTAGCCTTGTGCTTCTCAAAACTCCCATATGCTTCTTGTTTCACCTTGTAGACCCACCTCAACCCTACAACTGACTTGTCCTCCGGTATTGGGACAAATTCCCATGCAATGTTCCTGATAATGGAGTCATACTCCTGTACCATGGCATCAACCCATACTGGTTTTTGCACTGCTTCCTCGAATCATGATGGTTTAGTCTCTACAATTTCACCTATAAGAGCCGTGTAGCCAATGTACCGATCACAAGACCTTCTCTGCCTATGCTGTGATGTGGGTGCTCCAATATTCTCTCTAGCATCATGCATTAACCTGTTAGCCTATTTGGTGTGATTTATTCCATCTCTAGATGTCTCTATATGAATGGGTTATTTCACTCTCTGCTCCTCTGATTGTGGCTGCTCCACATCTTGAGGTTCTTCTTTTGGAGCTAAAATCTCCTCATCTGCATGCAACTAAAGCTCCATCTGTAGGGAAATTTGCATGGTCTTTCCTTCATCGAATTTCACATCTCTATGAACCACTATCATCTTGTGAGATGAAAGGTACACCAGATAGTTGTGAGGTGTATCAGTGTACCCCAAAAATATGCCCAAATCCGTTGTTGGTTCTAGATTTTTCTGTGCATCCTTAGTAACATGACACTAAACTGATGAACCAAAAATTATAAAGTGCACCACATCAAGATTCTTATCAGAAAAGGATTCTTCTTCTGGTGTACTCATCTTGAGGATCCAATGAGGACTTATGTTCTACAAATAAAAAAATATGTTGCGTACTTTTGCCCACAAGTGCAATGGTAGGCCCTGTTCATGTAACATCATCTGTGCAACTCCCACAATGATTCTACTATTCCTTTCTACAACCCCATTCTGTTGTGGATTATGGGGTGCTATCAACTCTTGTCGAATGCATTCTAATGCAAAAAATTTCTTGAATTAATTTGATACATATTCTCCACTGTTGTCATTCATGAGAGCTTCCACTTTCCTACCCATGTCTTTTTCAACAAGTGCTTTGAACTCAAATTTCTTTGAGAACATATGGTATTTATTCTACATGAATAATATCCCACTTGTGTGAAAAATCGTCTATAAAAATCACATAATACCCTTTCTTGGAAATGGAGGCTTCCAAGAATGGTCCACACACATCTGAGTGAACTCTTTCAATGATCGTTTGTGCTCGAATATCCTTATCATGAAAGGTGGATTTGGTGTACTTCCCCAATGTACAACCTTTGCATGTATCACACTGCTCAAGTGCACCCTTGGGAATTCCTATAGAAACATGTTGCATGATCTTCAAAGCTCCATGGTGTATATGGACCAATATTCTATGCCATAATTCACTGATATCTTAGCTCTCCATATTCTCTACTTTCATGCTTAAGGAAGCACAATATTCTACATCCAATTTGTAGAGGTTCTTTACCTGAAACCTGATCTTATTACCTTGTCCCATGGCTATGTGATGAATGAACACCTTTCCTTTGTTAAACACCAAATCATAGCCATGGTATTTCAACATAGCAATTGGAACTAAGTTCTTCTTCAAAATAGGAACATACATGACATCTTTTAATATGAGAGGAGAACTAGACTCCCATACCTTCCATCGTTTCCCATCTTTATGCGCATTTGGAGGCCCTTATCCTCCAATTCACTGAAGAACTATTTGTTTCCAGTCATATGGAATGAGGCTCAACTATCCAGGTACCACACAATACCCATCACCAATGACACCATGCATGTGATGAGGGTAAAATCCAGCTTGAATTGTGAAGAAAGTGCTTCACTTGTTGCTCCTCTTGAGGGCGTCTTATCGACCTTCTTGTGTGAACACTTCGTGGCATAATGTCCCAAATCATGACAGTGAAAACATTTAATCTTCAACAAGTCCTTCTTGCCTACCTGGCTAGAATATTATTTGGAATGGGATGAATTCCCTTTCCCTTTATTTTCCTTTCCATCCAAGGCACAATTCTCCTCATCATCATGATTTTATGAGGATCCATCTTTGGCATTCCACCAAATATCTTCTTAGACCAAGTTAGGCCACAGATGCTCCCACTCTGGTAGCTTCTCCCTCCCATTTATTGAATCTTGGTAGTTTTTCCAGCTCTTGGGAAGGCCTAGAAGTGTAAGGCTCACCAGATCATCTCCGACAACTGTAACACCAAGAATTTCAATCTCATCCCAACATTGGGTGAACTTGTTCAAGTACTTTGGTATTGTGTCACCCTTATCCATCTTGATTTTTCCGAGATTTTCCTTCAATTCCAGTTTCTTGTGGTCATTTCTATTCTAAAACAAATATGTTAAGGCCTTCCACATTGCAAATGGAGTTTCCTTTCCATGGAGGTTCGAGACAATATAATCTCGAGCACCTTCTAGTAGAATCCTTCTTGCCTTTGCAACACACTTCGTCCACTATGCTAAAGCCTATGCATCGAATGGAGCTGGTTATGGGATGTCCTTGTCAATGAAATCCTTCAAAGAAAAAGAATTTCAATCACACATTACACAATGATTTCCTGGGGAATGCCATAACTAAAAATCCCACTATCTGTATATTGCATAATTTAGAAAATATGAGAATATTACATTGCTTTTCTCCAACCTGAGAAACCTCTGCATTATTTCTATCTATCTCACTACTTCCTAGACAAGCCTAGGACAAAACTTAATAAATTTTTTCTCTCTTGGATCCCTATTTCCTTGCAATGTTTCCTTGGGTAATTAGCCCCTATTAATTTAGGAAATTCCCAATATGAATTGTACAATACATCTAGGGCCTTGTTCCGAGTGCATGTACCACTTGTACAGTTTGAATAATTATACAACTAATAGTATACTGTCCTTGAACTCCAATCTTAATCGGGTCTTTCCCCAATTTGACACGCATGATTTAATTATGGATGATTTATTAGTTATCTGATTTATCACTACATGTGGTTTAAGTTCAAGTTACACACTATTAATTCTTACTAGTTCCTCCATCAGTTGGAACTAGTTAAACTGACTTTAACTCAGATAAACTGAGTTAATTAATTACAATTCAAAATAAACTCAACCATGCCTCCTATTTTGTAGGAGCCACTCTACATGAATCTAGTTATACCCTCAAATCGTATTAACTAAACCAACTAAGTCAAACTAACTTAGTTAACTCGTACAAGTTTTCATATGATGTGGAATTACAATTTTATTTTAAGTAGAATCTTTCTTGGTGCCATTTTCAACATAAAGGGTAATTTAATTCGATTTTCATTTAAACATTGCAAAATTTTAGTGGATCATGCTCACATAATTTCAAGAAGGATTGAATGACTTGTAATGAATGTTAAGATAATCATGTTTGAATGCTAGTTGCTAATCTGTTGGGTATGTGTTATATTCTTTGTGGTTTAGCTCATGGTTTTGCACATGGTTTTATGCATGGTGGTTTTTCCCATGATTTTGCAGATTAGGCAAAAGAACTATAATTATGTTCTAATCCAAGGTTAATGAATTGTGGGATTATGAATGATTTAACATGTATATAATATATTGTAACTTTTAAAGAAATACAATGAAGAATAAATCCGGTTTTTTAATTTTGGGTTCCAAGAGAAAAACACTTCGTGTATTTTCTGTTTTCAACATGGTATATTTTATGTTCTTTTAAGAATTTGTTTTGTAAGTATTATCTGTACATAGTCAAAACCTACATAAATATTTGTTTGAGTCTTAAAGGGTTGGTTAAATAAATTTGGCTCTTTATACCTGAAGCATTCCATTGATTTCATGTCCTATTTCATTTCATGTATCAAGTCGATGCATAAAAGCTACCAATGAAATAAAAAATTTCACTTTAGAAATATTGATTGCTGAAAAGGTTACATTGATATATTTTAATCATGTTTTAATTTCCATGGCACGTCAAAATAAATCTTAAATGTGCTCGGTAACTTTCACTCTTCGCGTTGGAATGATTAATTCATACTCAATTTCATTTGATGGTATAACAAATAATTCCAAAGAGCTTGATGGGTATTAATGGTTGTTTTTTATCTGCTGAAGTAATGATTAACTAAGCATAGCTTCAGGGAGCATGGTATGCTACAATACCCTCTAGTACTGATAAAGAAATATTAGTACGGTTTAAAAAGGAAAAAATCACATTTACAATAATAGACAATAGATTGATTTAGCTTACATACTTTGTGCATTAACCAAAATTTATTTTCAAGTATATATTTTGATGTGATATGGTTATTTGGGGCACAATTAAACTGATGCAATGAAATCTTTTAGGGTGAAAATGTGAAAATGAGAAACACTTTTTGGTATGTAGAGGGAATTTGTGCTATGTTTGACAAACTCTTAGCTGAGAAAAAAAAGTCAAAATATTTTCTAGGCTGAGAGTTTGAAATTATTTTAGTCGAGAGTTTAGCAAAGTTAATCCTAGGTTTTCAAACTCTCGACCAAAAGTTTAACAAGTTTTTGATTGAGACTTTTGGAAAAAAAATTATTGGACACAAACTCTCGGCTAAAAGTTTAGATTCTAATTACAACTCTTGGCCGAGAGTTTAGATTATATTTAAAATCTCTTAAATGAGAGTTTAGGTTCCATTTAAAACTATCGGCCTAGACTTTAGATTCCATTTAAAACTCTCAGACTAGAGTTTATATTCTATTTAAAAAACTTGTACTAAAGGTTGAAAGGTATAATTTGGAAGAAGCATGGAGTTTTCTCAATCCCTAACTCTCGAATGAAAGTATATAAAACTATTGGTTGATAATTCTGGCAAGGAAAGATTCCCTACACAGACTCTCGGCCGAAAGTATGGGTAGGGAAAGATTCTCCGAGAAAAATCTCGATCGAGAGTTTTAAATTTTCTCGATCGAGAGTTTTTGCACCGTTACCCTAATGCGGTCATTGCAAACTAGAGTTGCAAAAAACAATTGGTTGAGAGTTTTTTGCAACTCTCGGCCAAAATTTTTCGGTCAACGAAAATTAGGAAAAAAATGGTGATCGTTAGGAAATAAATACTTCATAGGGGTCAAATCCCTCCCTGCCAATTTAAGAGTTACTTGATGCATTTGGTACCAATGGATTAAAATTTGAACATAATTTCAAAATATTTAAGTTTGATTCATTTTCATGAAGAAATTATATTTATTAATAATTTTATACTAAATAGTGTCATTACAGTTTTTGAGACTTTTGAAAATTATCTGAAATAAAAAAAATCAATAACTTCAAAATCGAAACAACAAATCATTTGAAAACTCACTTGGTACTTCCTCTCAGTGTCTTCTTCAAAATGGTATTTTCGACTAACTTATTGATGATCACATTAAAATTAAAATTGATGGACTGCCAAAAGTGTTGAAAAATCACCTTTTTTTGTCTTACCCTATTTTATTAAATGATTAAACATAGTGATTGAATCTAAAAATTCCCCAAAAATAGTCTAGGTTCGAGTGCAATCTGTGTATATTGTGATGATGTATTTTTTTTCACAAAATGAATTACCATCTCTACAAATACTTAAGTCACTCATTATACTTGCCTAAAATTTTCAAGTATATGCATTCAATATCCATCAAATTTCTCTAGCTATATGGCCATTAAAAAAAAAAGAGTACTGAGGGAAGACAATTCTCTAGAAATCTTGTTTTTACTACAAAACAAAATTCTCAAAAAAATGAATTTCTAGTAGTTGAAGTTGAAAAAACTTAAAAATTAACAATTTTCTATATCAAAAACAAGCTAAAAGTGTTTCTCAATTTGACATTTTCAACCTTTCATGAAAATGAATTTGCAACTTAACATTAATAAACATTAAATAATATATGTTTTTTTCAGATTTAATTTGTCCAAAATATGTATTTTAAGATTTAATGCTGGGACATTATCATACTGCAATTGATGTAAATATATAAGGACACAAATGGTACTTCATACTTTAAATTTGAGTGTGCTGAATTTTTTTTGGTCTTTCTTGGTCTAATACCATATAGTGGCTTCCCTATTTCAACGTGAAATTCTATAAAATCAATGGTAAATCTGTGACAATATTAAATGACTCAGTTGTCTTATGGAAATTTCTCATATTTCAAACATTCTAATGCAATTCAATAATTAATGTTAATTCACTTAACACACTTGTGTTATATTTTTTTTTAAAGTAATCACTTTTGTGCATTCTACATTCCACACGTGAATACAATATACGTTAATTTTCACTATTTCATAATTTATTTCAAGCTAAGTAAATTTCCATGTTTGCAATGATGCTAGCTGCATTAAATTTTACTGATTTCCCCCTTGGTTAGGGTAGCTTCTTTCCTTAGCATAAAGTGTTGGTCAATACCACCAAATATATAGTAAATGACATGCATGATAGTGCCACTTTATTTTCCCATTGAGGTTATGGATTTTTTGAGCAACAACAATAACTAACACTACGTCTCCAAATATTTGTAATTGGGTTACACCATCTTGAGCTAGTTCCAAAACTAGCTTTAAAGCCACCATTTCAAAGGAATTATTGATTGCTTGACCATTTTAGGGTTAAACAAATATTTTGATTTGAATATACGTATGGTATGCCCCTTGAATCTCACTTAAAGGGATTAGGGATTCCCCTATGAAGCACCAAAAAAAATCCAATGAAATATTTTTATTTATTTTGATTTCACCTTGTCTATGAAGGATAATGTTTTTCTACACTTGTGGATATGAATTTAAAATATTTATGGCTTATACAATACATTTGAGAGGAATTGTCTATGTTTACAAACAAAGTTAGATTTTTGGCAAACCACGTTCCCTAGGCTAGGCTATATTGAGAGGTAGTGCTATGATCTTGGAAGTCTCATTTCTACTACCCGATGTTTTGAAGGTCTCTTCGATATTTCTTCCTTCATGGAAATTCTCAATCTCGATTAAAAATTTCACCTCTTTCTAAATCTCCTTGGAGTATGAACATTCCAACATGTTTTCTTGATGAAATTGACAACACCATCCTAGCTCTATAAAAATTCTCTTTTGGAGAACATCACATGTGGGCACCTTCTTGAATGAAATTCATGATATAAATATATTACTTTTTGTGGGACAATTTAATTTCCATATAATTTTTTACCACTAAATCTGTTGGTTTTCTCTCGATAGTGCTTTATAGCTTAATCTTGGAACATATGCTCCAACATGATCCAAAGATTAGATTAGTATATCCTCTTCTTCCTTGAGTCTAAAATTTCTATATATCAAGAGGTTTATGTATATTTTCGATTCCTCTACATACTTTTCCCAATTTGATTTCTCCCTAGGTCAACCACTGTTGATACCAAGTAGTGGTCTTTTCTTAGTTTACAAAGTGTCAGAGATTGGAGTAACCATTGTTCCTTAATTATTGAATAATTTGGAGTGGATTTCACTCCTTACTTTGTCTTCCTACCCAATGGCCAATATCAATTTGCAATTTATCCCCATTTCCAATCTGCCACATAAAATAGTTACCAACTAGATGGAAATTATAGATAATAACTTTCCAAATTTTTGAGTAATTATTATTTTATTTGATATAACTTTTGATCTAATCCTCCATTGTATTTTGATTTATATACTTAGCTCTTATTACCTAACCCTACAAACTTTGTCCTTGAATTTCCCTCAACATATTTTTTGCGGTAATTTCCTTTGAGAAGAGAAAGAGATTTTTGAGGCCCCGTCCTCCAAAGGATTTTGGTAATGCCAACTTTTCCCATGGTATAAAAACAAACCTTTATTTTTTAGATATCTATACCATAGAAACACAATAAAGTTTCCTAATGGTTTCTATAACACTTGTGGGGACCTCAACAAGTGATATACAATATTTGGGATTACTTCCAAAATTTCTTTTACTAAAACCAGATCATGAACCCCACTAGGAAATCATCTATTGTGTTGGGTGTTTATTTTCTTCTCCAATTCACTATTGACCATTTCTAGTCACATTTTTTTATATTGCTTTGACTTCAAATACAATCCTATATATTTGAGATCCTATTGTAAATCAATCATCTTAAACGGAAATAACTAAGTAATAAAGTTCTTTTCCTACTTAGATATCACCCATAAGGTCACCATATATTTTTCCATATTAATGACCATTTTAGTTTATTTACAAAATAAACCCCCAATACCCTTGAATTTATTAATTACCCTTCTTTTACCATCACAAAAGATGAGAATATCATCAACAAATAATAGATGTGTAATATTGCAAGAAATTCCAATGATAATCCAATTTTATTCTACCATGTCCTTTTGCTTCTTTAAGTATCCCGCTTGATCCTTCAACAACTAAAGGAAGAGAAGAGGGGAGAGGGTATAGCCTTGTTTGAATCCATTCCATGATATGAATAAAGAGGTCACATGATTTAAAAAAACAACAAAAGATACTAAGGAAATGCAAATATTTATCCAAACAATGAACTCGTGACAAAGGCTTAATTGCATGAAAATATATCTAATTTAAAGCCTACTTATTCTATCATAGCCTTTGGATAGGTCCACTTTCATCACCATTGATATTTTATTTGTGACCTTTATTTTATGCAAATATTCTTGTGCTATACCAACTACCTCAGGAATTAGTCTTTCCTCTAGTAATTCAAATTGTTCTCGTGGGATTTGATTTGAGAGAACAATTGCCAATCTTTTGGCAATAATATTTAAAATTATTTTGTATGTGCAATTGCATAAAGGCACAGGTCTACATTTCTCAAATATTGTGAGATTATCTTATTTATGAATCAATGCAATGAAGGTTGTATTGAGAGATCCAAACATTTTTCCTTGAGTTCTTATAATATTTGAATTTTGTAGTGCCATCTCCATATTCTCTTTTTCCAAATATATTTTATATTCCTTATACATTCTTCATATTTATGAAATAATTTTGTGTTCGCATCTCAAACTTGTAACCATAATTCCCTACTCTTAAGTATCCATTGTTTTTCTTTTTCCAAAAGAATGATCCTTTTTTTTATATATATTCTAGTGACTTTACTTTAATTTTTTTTTCCTCACTCCAATAACCAAACCCTTCACTACACTCCTCTACTAACCATATCAATTTCATAGTTTTGTGCCTAGCCCAAATAAAACCACATTTTTTCCTCTTTTAGGTTTTGTTGAAATTATATTAGAGATAATTACCAAATATATGGCATTATAAGGTTTCCAATCAACTTTCATTATTCCCACAAAATACTCCATCTTCATCCACTCTAGATTTAGTTGGAAGGGAATAGAAGGTTTCTTTACTGCAGGTGCCACTTATAACACCACATGATTATGATTAGAATTCCATGTAGTGCTGAAACATTTTTCAATCCTTATCACTTCATCTAAGAAGGTTTTAGAGATTAAAAACTTGATGAAATTCTTAACAATTATGACTTCCTTGACTCTCTTATTACTCCAAGTGGGTGATATTTTAGGAGGTTTAATATCCAAAAAACTAGTGTCTGCCAATTTTCCATTGAAATAACCAAGAGAGGATATAATTGAATATTTAGTTTATATAATTTTTATGTTCCTAAAGTGAAATTCAAATATGCCCCTATCACAACAAATCCATTTTTTACACCATCCATTTTGAAAAAAATATTCCAGTAGTCCACCCTAACCATATAAGGGACCTAAATATTAAACACTATGTTAACTTTCCCTAGATCCATAAAGAAAAAGGAGATCCATAATCTAGTAGGAAATGCTAATACTTAGTGACAGTTAAAGGGGAATTTATTCCATCAAATCACATTCCCTCCCAACCTCCCAATGGCATCTATAAAAAATAAGTTCCTATTATTTAATAATTTAGATATTTCCTACATGATTCTCTCGCCATATGACATTGTCTCTTGAAACATAATAATAGAATGGTTTGTTATTATCAAATAATATCTTTAGATCCAACTTCTTTGTGGGATTGGATAAACCTCTACAATTGAGGGTTAGAAATTTCATTTGGAACCAACCATTGGGGCATTCACTCTAAGAGTCCACATTAAGGGAAATTGTTTGCAACACTAGAGGATGATTTATTTTGGGCCATAAACATGAAATATTTCCTTATCTTGTGATTACATCAGGGTATTTTATATTCAAAAAAAGTTAATCCCCTTGCAATTTTTCCTAGAAAATCAAGAGTGCCTTTGCTTCCAGGCCTTAAATTAGTTCCAGGGGATTTGTGTCCTAGGTACCCTTTCCATATAGAGTAAAATCCTTAATAATATTTTCAAGGGTACCTTTTGGTGCTTATCCAACACCAAAACAATATACTATTCTAGGTATAGGTATACATGTAGGTGGGTTCATATTTTTTAATACTAGACAAACTAGTTTGAAAATCACAGGGATTATAGTTCTTTAGATCTAACCTCATTTCCCCATGTCAAAAATTAAATTTTTTTGAAGAAAAACTTGTATTGCTAGATTGAGACTACTCAATATTACCCAAGATTGCCTTATTCTATTTGTTATCATTGATAATTCCCAAGATAAGTTCTTTGATCTATCCAATGCTTTATTTTTGGCCACTTGATACGATAAGTTATATTCAAATACCATCTGAATTCACTTGAATCCAAAGATACTCTTTATTTATTATAATTTGTATTGTTTCCAATTCAAATTTCTTTGGGCCTCTTGGATGCTTCCTCAAAACCCAATTCTTATGTATACTTAGGCAATTACATTTTGTAGCCATGCTAATGAAAATGTACAAAATTGAATGGAATCCTCTCATTTTATAGATTAATACTAAAGAGGTTGATTCCCTTTTTAGAGTATATAAATTATGCTAAATCTTTACTCAATTCTAACCCTACCAGTATTCTTGCCATGCCAAAGTACTCAAAATATAAGAAAGATAAATTTTCTTCAAATGTGTTACCAATTATTTTCAACAACGTTTTAGACCACATATCAATGGCATCCCTAGTATACAAACCCATATCAAGTTAATGTACAACCTAGCTAATTTGGCATTGAACTCAATATGCCATTCCTTCAAGAAAAAGGATTTATATCCCCAGTTCTAGTCCTAGTGCAAGATATTTTCTACTTCCTTCATCATCATAAACACCCAAACAAGCCACCCTTTTATTATAATTAGGATACATGGAGAGTACCCCACCATTGGTTCTAAATTTTTTTGGTCCAATTCGTCAATTCCTCCAAACTCATTTCCTTGGAAAATTTCCTACCAACACCCAATTTCCCATCTCCATAATATTTTTAAGGATTTTTTTTTTTTTTTGCCTAGCGAATTTCAAGCTTACAACCTCATGTGTCTTCTTGACGCATTTACATATTTTTGGATTTATATATACCTCCTAATATTGATTTCTTACAACCTACAAATGTGAGGATGGAATGCCTTACAAACCACAAATATGAAATACTTCCAACAACATCGAAACGAGAAAAAATATCATGTTAACCAATACCACAATTGCAAAGGAAATCAAATTCATTAGAGAGCTCATTCAATGTGGTTACTGGTTCATAATTTAATAAAAAATATAGGGATGTTGGATTTGAAAGGTTAGGGTAATTACTCATTACATGGGATAAACCACATTTGTATTTATGGCCCTTGATTTTTATTTGCAAAAGGATGTGCCACACCTTTATTTAATTGTCACAAGATATTAACACCAAATCACCCAAATCCTAGTATGTCTTATTCATAATATTTATTGTAGCCTCTTCTAATGATTTAGACCTTAGATGGAGAATCTTGTTGGTATTCTACAAAACCTATCATCGATATAAACTAGGGTTGGATGAAATTCTTTGGCCCTTGAAAGGTTCATCAGAGAATTTGATAGTTTCCTCCTTGTACATGATCATGCTATCTTTCATATAACCTCTGCCAACCATCAACAAAAGAAGTCTAATTTGGCTACTCTTGTGGAAAAATTTCTGTTATGGAACCCTCACAATGATTTCTTGATCATCTACAGGAGCATGATGCCAGTGATTCGTAGCTAGGTTTCTGTTTACAAAAATATATTTTATTAATCCAATATCCTATTACAAAGCCAAATGTAAATACGAACTACCCTTACAATCTACTTTTATGAACACATCTCTAAGAGGATGATGCAACCTATCCAAGGTATTCAAGACATTTTGAAAATTTGGTATATTCTTTGAGAAAAACCTCTTCCTTTTCACACATAAATAATATCTATTCACAAAAAACTAAAGTTTAGATTATATTTACCACTTCTCTTCTCTTCTAGTAATTCATACATTCATAATGTGTAGTTTTTATTAGTGTAATAGAGAGGGGAGTGCAAATTAGTTATCTCAGAGAAGGATTTGAATTATTGGTATTTCTTGTGCTCTGGAGAGATTCCATCACGTAGATAATCCTCATCATGACGATGATCATACAATATTTCACTACAAAGGGGCTTCCTATGGTGTCTCAGAGCAAGAAATCTAAAATGAGATTAAATTTTCTTCACAATCTACCATTACAGTTGCCAATCCTAGTTGCATATATAATATCTATGATGATCAAATGATTTCTTACAACTCCAAGTAATGAAATTCTGGTTGACAATGGTTATCCTTGTAGATAATAAAATTAGGGTTCTTTGCACGCAAGAGAATTAGGGCTCTCATACACTAGGGTTCCAACACAATTTTAATTCCCACAAATGAATATCTCACCTTCTCACCCTCCAAAAATTAGTTACCCATGAATCCAATCACTACATTCATAGGCTATAAACATGTGCCATTTTAATCTTCTTGTAGAATGACTCTCATTAATATTTTGAGTGTAGCTCTTAGATTACTCCTCAACCATAGTTTCCTTGAAATATATTCCAAAAAGGGTGTGAATCTCTAAAGAGAACCACTATCTAATCCAAAATTTGGATATGAGCCAATGTTTATATTAATTTATGTGGATGCATTATAAAATATTATACAAAACCTAAAATACTATAATAGTAAATTTAATTCAAGTTAAATATTATTCATTCACAAATTCATATATACATAAAAAAATGTTACTATTATAAAAATTCAATGGTATTTTTAAGAGGACCTATGTTTTATATCTACTTCCGCATAAGCTATATGTTGTGTTTGAAAAATCCTTAGAGGTTCACACCTGTCATCTCAAAGCAATTACACTTTTGTAAGAGTTTATAAATTAGTTTATTTGAGTTTGGTGGATTGTTGGACATTTTTAAGTAACACTAAGAAATTTTCTCTTTTCTTTGGTCATCCCTTTCCTTTGAGTAATTATTTTACGTGTTAGGGTGAATTTGATGTTAAGATTACCTTTTTTTTATTGTCCCTATGCTTTATATCTATAACAGAGAAGTTATACATTGTGTTTGAACACTTATTGGAGGTTCACACTGGTTGATTCAAGTCAGTGAAGCTATATGTAGGTTTTTCAAGGAAGTTGTGGCCATATATAGGTTATATGGGCTATACCTATCCTTCGATGTCATGATCATCTCTCTAATTTTGTGTGATAGGATACTGCATGAAGTATTGAATCTTGAACTGAGTGGGATGTCTCATGGTTAAAGGAAAACATAATCTATCTAAACAGTCCTTCCTCCAATGCCTTGGAGTTTTGTGACTCAATTAATTTGAAATTTTGCTCTTCATTTAGTTTGGGACATTCCATGGTTAATAAAATTTATTATTTTTTTCTTCTTATTCCTCCTTTTATTTGTGAAATCAATTTCTTAAACAATTATTTTTCTTAATTCCATTTCATATATAATTTGGATAATTTCCAGCCTATACACCTTCTTTGGGCATAGTAGCATTTGAGGGTTTATATGGCTGACTAGCTTGTGAGAACACACTTGTTTCCTCAACCATTGTTAGTGTGTTGTTGTTAAAGATATACAATGATCCTTTCATGTTTTTTGTGTTGGAAAACATTTCAATACACAATATAGAAGTATTAATTGTTTTCCATTCACATCATAAACAACGAGCTATCATTTTGAAGGTTACTTATAGAGCTTCCTATAGCCAAATCATTGGTTTATTGTAGTATAAAACACCAATGTATGGTGAAATCATACATTCTAGGTTATGTGTTTCACTACCATCTATAACTAGATATAAATGGGTATATTTTTCATTGGAATAAACTTGGATATGAATTTTGTTAGAAAAAAATGTACATATTTCCTTATTGGAAATTGAACCACAGTCCACTTGAATTTGTCATTGAGCATTGGCCTTGGCACCATAGAAAAAAATAAGAAGCCATGGAGCCAAGAAACACAACCAATAATAGGGAAAATTTAGCTCATTGTACTAATTATTATTGCATTATCAACTAAATGTTGTGTGCAACTCACACTAGGGATAAATATCTCTGTGCAAGGTTGATAACAAAGGTTTTATTTAAATTTCATAAAATATTCTTTTTGGTGAATTAAGTAGGCCATAAGTCCCACGTTTACAAATCCTATGGAATTAGATCGATTGAATCCTTAGCCATGATGCAATTTCCAAAACCTTGCAAATGTAACATGGGTAAAGAAAACATAGAGAGGTTATAAGACCTATAGGTCATCAATTCTAAACTTCAAGAATATAATAAGAACATTAAGTAATAGTTCCATATGTTTAATTGGAGGATGGAAGAGTTGGAGAGGAAACTTAAGATATTAACAATTTTTCTAGGAATGCTAGAGAAGTAATTTGTTGAATGTCAATACTTCCTTACTATGGCTATGATAGATTGGGACAAGAGTAGAGTTTAGCTTGCACACTTGGGAGAGAAGGCTATCCAATTTAATAATTATAGGAGGATAGATTCACTTAGATGATGAATAATTGCAATAAGAGTTGAAAAAGAAGTAGGAGGAATCAACATGCCTTCAATTAATTGTCTAGGGTCATAGGAAAGCAACAACATCTTTCATTGCCACTACTAAATCTAGAACCATGATTGAGACAAACTTGGTATGCTCATATTCTATACACATGCTTAATAGGATATTGATGAATTTGAAAAGCATACTAGAGGCATTGGATAAAAATTGTTAAGGTAGATGGAATATGATGGAAAAGGGCTGGGTAAGAGAAAACAAGGAATCATATGCCCCATTGTAACTAAACAAGGGGTAAACATGAAATCTTGGATTTCAATGGCATAGAGGAAGAGGATAAAAAATATGAGATCATGTTTGTTAAGGAAAAGGACATGATAGATTTGGCCTTCTCATTAGAAGAAACAATAGTGGTACATTAATATGACAACCCCCTACCTCCTTAGCCTTATTATGGCATATTACAAAAGGGAGATGTTGAGAAGAGTTAAAATACTTAACCTACACTTGCACTCATAAGAAGTAATAAAAAAGTTATCCTGTTGAAGAATAACAATCATGGGTATGCACAAGGTAAGGCATTCCTTGTTTTTCATTTCCGTAGGAAGAAATATGATGACACTATTAGCCATTGGTACCTATATGCACACTCATTATATGCGAGGAAAGACCATTATGAGGCATATTGTTAGGAGAAGTAATAGATATACCATAAGAATAATGTTTTAAGAGGAATACATACAAGATGAAAACCCTAATCCAGAATGAAATTAGAGGCACATGGAGAGGAGGAGAACATCAAGAAATCCATGTACCAACAACAATATTTTTTTACACCACTATCAGTTGAGTGGAAACTAGGAATCAAATTGTTGGTGACTTCATTTAGAGATTTACCCCATAAACTACATAGCTAAGAGAACATCTTGGAAGGTGTAGAGTAAATAAGATTAATAGTTCCATTCATCTCTAATACAAGGAGTAGATTTATCCAAAGAGTTATGTAAGAAAATGAGGTCCATATCACTACTGAAGAGGAAAGTAGGTTTATTACATCAATTAAGGCAACATGATTCCGTTTTGGAATTCCCTCCTGCCACATTTACCAAAGCTAACCAGTCCATCGGGGTAAAAATGTGACAAAGAGTTACTATGATATGATTCAAATACAAAGTACAATTAAGGAAGTGGAATTGACAAAAATAAACCAAACTGACCTTCCTCAGAATTATAGGACCCCCAAGGGCTAACCAACCACCGTAGGTGCTCACCCCCTTAGTTAACTTGCTTTCTGACAGAACTGGATCCCTAGTCGCACTTATGACAAGCCCTCCATGTGGCTGAAAACCTCTAGTCACACGCACAAGCTTGCATCCATGCGACTACAAACTTTTCTAGGAATTTTTGTGCTAGTGACCCCAGATTATGAGCCACTTTTTCAGGGCTAGGGTCAGACCTCTGCCCAAAACTTGATGAAATTATTAGAAATGATAAATAACAAGATGAAAAGGCCTCCATTGCAAAAATTGAACAAGGAAATTTTTTGACAAGGCCTATCCATAACATAAATTTCGTCAAACACATCATGAACATGTAATATACAGGTCATAAAAATAGATATGAGTATAGGGACTTCATACTTATCTAAGAATCGTAAAAAATATCTAATTCCCTCTCATAATAGCTGTTAGGGTCCTATAATAATAGGATTCATAATTTTGAATTGACTTTTGATAGTCTTGTAAAATATGTACATACCTTGCTTTCTGCAAGTTGTTTTCCCATATTTTGAAAAATAAAAATAAAAAAAATAAAAAAAGAGGGTAAAAATTCCTAAAAGAAAGATCAAAGGACTTGAAAAAATATAGACCCCCAAAAAGAAAAAAGATGAAGATAAAACCTGAAAGTGAGCAAGTCCAAATGCCACTACTTTTTTACTTTTCTGCAAAATAAATAATTACGGTAGAGTGTCAATAAATGCCATAATCCTTGATGAGTTAAACTATTTAAACTTAACTTGTCATGTTTTCAATTTCAAGTTCTTAGATAGTGAATAAAGATTTGTTAGACAATTTAATCCTAACAGATCAGTAGATAGATAGAGAATAATGAGTAGCTCAACAATTTAATCTGATCCTTTGGATGAAATAAGGTAGATCTAGATAGTTTATGCTTTAAAAGAACAAATGTTTCAAGGTTGAAAGCCTAAGTGCACCTGCCAAATGAAGAAAAAATGTTAGAATAAGGCTAAGTAGGTAGAAATAAGTGGAGAAAACATGTAATAATGATCATAAGGAAAAATCACTAATTTCCCATCCCCTGTAAGTATTCAGTATTCTAAATTATCATTCAAACAGGGTCAGAGCATTTCTCTGACTTTTTTTGGGGCTGGACCCAAGGCTCGATGACTGGCTAGTCGAAAATATTGAATTCTTATGTTAAATCCCCATTTATCATCATTCATCCTTCATTCATACATTTTAACCTCTTTTCATAAGTAAAGACTTATTCTTACTTAATGAAGCATATAAACCCATCTAATTAACTTCCATTCATTCACATACATACAAAAACCCTCAAAAATACTTTATACTAAGTATTGGTGAAATGATAAAAAGACAATTTTCGCTTTACTTAGTCATTTTATGTATTTTTGTGTGTATTCCATTCCCCTTTTCATATTAACTTTTAACTTAGTTTACTAAATCCTTAAGAAATATCTTATCTTACTTATTAATTCCCTATGTTTAATTATCCCCAAGAACCCACTATTACTATGTTTTAGACCAAAGTTTTTAACCCATGTGCTAAATCAAAATCCCCAATAAAAACCCCTTTGGTCTAAAACTATCGCTAAACAAATATCCCACCCCCTATGGTTATTAAATCATTCAAAAGGTTTAAAACTATATAATAAATTACAAACTGCACCAAATGTGTTTTATTTGGGCATATGACATATGTTCTAAACAAAACATATCATCCCACTCATCGACGTATATCTTAAATTTTTGAATTGAATTAAAACTCTTTATAAGGTTCAAAATACTTAACCCTTTGCAATACATATATTAATCCTTCCCTGCATAAACGTCAAACCCAAAGTTTTATTGAGATGGAATAAGGTTTATTTAAAAAAAAACTTAACCCCACCCCTTATCCATATCCACTTATCCCAGCTTCTATATATAAACCTTTACCCACAGCTAATCAAAAGGTTTAAAGCCTATTTTAAACTGCCCGCATACATAATTTTCCTGGTCCCACTATTTCCTTTGGCCACACCTTCCAAGCCAATCTTGACCCTTTGCACTCGATTTCCAGATCCAACAACCCAAAAGAAATATCGCTCGAATGAAAAATGGACGTGAAATGGGCTGTATTGACCATTTTTCCCTTTGTGACATGTCGAGATTATATGGGATCGCATTCATTTGGTTCTAAACCACTTACTTTCCAATTTGCACGCGATAACTGCTCTCTGATTTCATTTCAAATTTTGAAAACACCTCCTGCCATTGACGAGACCTTCATTTAATGACAATTATGGTGATTGAATCGAAAGGTTAAAACCTTTGGTTAAGCTGTTTTTATGTTATCTGCGCATTTGCACTCTGATATAACTCTTCCCGAGATTTGTTTAAAGCCTTTTAAGCCCCGATTCTCATTTTTTTCGTCCAAAACCTTTGCAGTTATCATAATTAAACCTCTAAAGACTGATTGATAAGCTGTGCACCGCTTCAGACAAATCGCTGAAGCCTAAGTTTCTACTGAAAACCTCATAAATCCTTTTCAGAGCCGGATACATGCAAAAATGTATTTTTCTCAAAATTAAAACCTATAAATCGAAGTTTAAACCGTCTTCAGGAGAACCAACCCATTTTTATTGAAGAATTCACTGAAACAGAATTCCTCAAAATACCAAAAAAGAGGCCAAACCCTGGCAAAATTTTCCCATGAAATGCTGTTTTCTATTGCAAAGCCTTTTTAAAACCAAATTCCTCAAATTTCACAGTCTAAAGATAAAATTTAAGGATTTAAATGGCTAAAACCTCTGAATGACCTTGAAAACCGATTTTTTCAATCAAACCGACTCAGAAAACCCTTGTTTTCAATTTTATGCTAGTTTTACATCCTCAAATTAACCTAGTTGAGAAAAAAGTCCAAAAGAAGCCATCCTTAACCTAAATTTCTTAGTTTCCTCCATGTTAAAAAGCTCCTTTAAACAGTCTAATCACTAGTAGAAAATAGCTAATTAATTACTAAAAAAACGACTAAAATTTGCATATAAACGACTATTTTTCAATCAGTGACCAATAGTAGCTAATTTACAGTATCTTATAACGCGACCAACTTTTAGTCATTTTTAGCTTAGTCATTAATTGGTTATCTCAATTTTGTTATCTAGTAGTATATTTGGTCATTAATTTGATCATTAATTTAGTCAGTGATTTGTTCAATAATTTAGTCATTGATTTGATCATTAATTTAGTCGTTGATTTGATCATTAATTTGGTCATTAATTGTCAGAATTAATGACCAAATATACAAAAAAATATATTACTATATGATCACCCGAGAAAACCAATTAATGACCATAGAAATATGACCAAAATGTTGGTCATGTTTTAAGATACTGTAAATTAGCTACTAATAGTCATATATATGCAAGTTTTAGTCATATTTTTAAACCAATTAATGACCGAAGAAATATGGCTACATTTTGGTCGTGTTATAAGATACTGTAAATTAGCTACTAATAGTCGTATATATGAAAAATTTAGTCGTCATTTGTAATCACAAATTTATCATTTGCAGTAGTCATTTATATTTTTTTGGTAGTTTCATATTCATTATATAAACGACTAATTTAGTAGTTTATATTCATTTCATTTACTTTCATTAATAATCATTATAAATGACTAATTTAGTCGTATATTCACTTTATTCGTGTTCATCATTAATCAATATAAACTACTAATTTAGTAGTTTCAAATTGATTTTGTGTTTATTATTAGTCAACATAAATTAATTTGTATGATTTAAAAAATGTCATACAATGTGCATGTTCATCTAATATGAAAACACAAATTTGCATATGTTAATTATAATACTAAACAATATCAAATGAAACTATAAATAATTTCAACCGCATAAATTATATTATATGAAATTTTAAAGTATTACAATATGGGTTTCCAACTTAATATTGGTTGGACTATAATTTACACACAAAATGATTTTTCATCACTTCAAAACATTATCATTGTGTTGTCAAGGCATTGTAGGGGAATTCACAAACTCGGAAGACTTGACCATCAGTCTTTATATGTGTGTCTTATGTGGGATATTGGCTCTAAGGGTATCACAAGACCATTTCTCCTCTCTCTCTTTTTGCATTTGCCGCTCCAATGTTATTACTCCCCTCTTTTTTCAATTCCCGCTTCTTACCATCAATACTGGGTTCATTTTCTGAAAACAAAAGAATATCTAATGTAGAGTGTAAGACATGAAAAACAATGAACACTAGAATATAAACTAAATTAGACTATAAATATTTTATACGACATATACCTCAACATCAGCAATGTCAAAGCCATTTTTCCCCATACAAGTAAGAAACTCGAACAAATTTTCTTCATTGGGGCGATAATGGCCACTATAATGTGGCCAAATAACCTGTATAAACAAAGCAAAGAAAATGTCACCATATATAGAAAAGAACACCTTAGTAACTTAGTATTCAAATTTCAAGGAAAGCTTAGGGAAAATCATGTCAGCTAAGTTATATGCTAAAAAGCTCAAGCTGTAGATAATTTGTGAAAACAAATAATATGAGGTGTGATGTTTAATCCTTGTCTTTTTATTCACAACATTTCATTTTCTAACACATGAACTTAGTCAAGTACATAAACAACATGTACTCAAATAACAACATGAAAGTAATCTTTTCTGATAGTCATGAAAATATTTTAACACAAAATAGCTATAAGGGTTCTAATCAATATAGTGTAATACTAATTTCATCTTCAAGCTTTGGTTTTTGTTTAAATGAACATGATACTAAGTATTTTCAATTTCATAGTTAAAAGACAAAACAAAATCAAAATAAACATCCAAAATATAATCAAACAATAAAGAGAGGATATCATGGAATGGAAATTGCAATTATAAAATATTTTCTCACCTGTCCACCAATGTTGTGTCTGGCATTCCTAAAACATTTGCTTGCCCAAAATAACCATGAGGTGAAATAATCACAACATTAAAAACCATAGGAATTCCTACTAGAAACATTTCCAAAGTCGGTGGCTCAAGTGGCTAAGCGATCTCTAACAGTGAATGAACCATATCCAAGACGTAATATGCATTGTTTCCCCATCCTTTTTCCAATCACATTTCATGTAACATGTCCACAACAGAGTCAAGTAACAATCAAACAAAGACTTTGACATTTTTTTATATCTTTTATATCTATAAAATTTGAATCTAATTTGTTTATGTTACAACTCTGTTGAGACCACCTAATGTATAGTCAAAAATAGAAAAGGAGCCATTAGTCATACCTACCCATGGTCTCTTGTAGGAATGATAGAAGAATAGATTGAGACATTAATTATAATTGCAAAAATATTGAGGAAAGACAATTCATTATCTAGTTAACCAATTGCACATTGAACCCTATATGGATGAGTAGCCCTAAATAAAGCCAATTTTCTCTATCATATGCCTTGGAAAGACAAAATCACTAAAATTGCTTGTAATTTTTTGGTTTGATGTTATAAATTCCTTCTTGTGCTACTCCTATTCCATAATGGATTTGTTTCCCAGGAAGGATGAAAATTTATTCTAATGACACAAAATCAGCTTAGTGGATTTTGACCCTACATGCACTAATTTTTGCAATGATTTTGTAGATGTAATTACATAGTGATATGGGTCTGAAATCATCTCATTCTTGTCTATTTTTTGGGATTAAAGCCTTAAATGTTGAATTGAAAGCTCCCAAATCCTGCATGTGTATTTTAATTTGTCAGCAATTCTTAGTTGCTATGTTTGAAGGAAGTCATAGAACCCCTAGAAGAATTATATTGTCCTGCGAAGTGGCTGAGGGTTCTTATACTTTTGGAAACAGTGCAAAATTGTTTGTAATTCTTCCTTTGATATTTGATCCATCAATGCCTCATTACCCACCTCACCTACAAAACTGGGGAAATATGAAGTCATCTTTAACTATCGCTCTTAAATTTATTCTATCATCCTCTTTATAAATTCCCTCAAAATGGTATGTTGATGAGAAAATTGCTCCTCGAGATGAGACACCTTCTCATGAGGCAAAGTTCGTTGATAAACAACATCTTGAGGAAATTGTTCATTATAATTATGATATTTTGAAGAGAGTAAAGATTGGATATTTAGTAAAGGATATGCACAAATGTTTGTGATTTGGTACAAGGAAAGACATGGACAGTAAGAGAATTGTGGAGATTCCCTACAACTCTTTTCCCAAATATGACACGTGAGGATGTATGCTTATTAAAAAAATATATTTGAGAATTTGCACCATTTTGAAGGCAAGACTATTTTGGATGTAGGCGCAAGAAGTTTGACATGAGCTCTTACACTCGACCCAACAGTCCACCTGCTTACCTATGACTACGATCTATGCACTTCCCAGCTTGTCAATTGTAGTTGCTCCAATTCTCGATCATATTGTGCCTGAAGGAATGTCACTGTGACTTCAACTAGGCTACTCAACCACATGTGTGGTGGCTACTAAACCTGCACTGACACAGGTCTAGCTATCTCTGATAGCACCCCTCGATCCACAAACTAATTATGTTGACAACTACCCTTCTATCAGTCATTTGTGTGTCCTTCCCCTCATGATTTCTCAATGGCTGAGTGGTGTCAACTAGTCTAGCATGTGTTGCTTCCTTCTTAGTGAGTTACCACCTTATGCTTCTTGTGGTTTTGTTTTTTTCGAGTGTAGGCTTGCGTGCAGGCCACAGTTCTTCCACCAATTACTTTTGACAATACCTTCCCACCTCTCCTAGAAAACTACTCTCGAAACTACGTGCTTCTTCGAGGTGATGCTAGTAGATCCTTTTCTGCCAACCAAAATGTTGCCCACCCCTTCTTTGCGCAGTTTTATTTTCCTATTGGCAGCATGGTTTGACCCTTATTTCAACCACTTTGTTTTTGCCATGATTGACACAACCTTGTCACTTGTTGAAATTCAACATTTGCAATCTTCCCACCTCCATCACCTGATGAGTATGAATTCTTAAACTCTCTTCTATCATTATCCAAAAAATTTATTTCCTGGACATGTGATTTTGAAAATAAAAGTTTTTTTGCAGCATAAGTCCTTGTCAAAATTTCATCTCTCATACCAACTGGCATCCAGTCAGAACTGCCACCTGAAATTAGACATACACCTATTCGTCTATTACTCGGAGATGTGAATGGTGGAATATATGCTAGAGCACTCTTAGCATATGGCAGAGGTTGATCCCTCCCTCCTATTCCCTTTCCAAGACCTCCCTTAGGACCAAGAGTCAAGTGGCCATCATCAGAAGCTCTGTGTGTTGAAGGGCTTGGCATAGACCGATTTTCAAATTGAGCGCAATCCACAATCTAAGCATCTTGACTGGTGAATCCAAAGTCACGTGATCCCATATGGGGTTGTGGCCATTTAATCCCACCCATATGTGGAGGTGAACCCATTTGTGCACGTGCCATGTAAGGTGGCATCGCAGGTCCTCTCACACCATGATCAAGTGGTGTCACAAGTCTCCGACCTGCATGTCCCATATTGGTACCTCGAGAGCGGCCTCCCTGACCAAGTAGTTCTTGCATAGCATCCCGATGCAATTCCTCTATTTTCTTGTGGCCCTCAACCTTCCACCTTTGTTTCCATCCATTCCTCATCAGATCAATCAAATCCTTTAACATGAACCTTAGCCTAGAGGGAAGCCCTTGGGTATTGGAAATTTTTGTCATCCTATCAAAATAAGCATCAATATGTTCCTTGGCCTTTGAATGGTCAATCATATGACCAATAGTGCTCATCAGTTTGCACAAAGCTTCAACATTTTCGTCCTCCACATGTTGAAATTCACCAATTAATTTCCTGATGAATGCATGCATAATTCTTTCGGTCAGCATACTTTCTTTATAAAGCTCACCAATAAACCTTATATTTCCTAGCATTCATCGTTGTGCTACAACCTTCTTCTCTTGTATTTCTTCTACTAAAAGGATTTTTTCACCATCCCCTTCTTCTTTCTTAGCCTTTGCCTCTTCTCTTTCATCTTTTTCAAATTATTCCTGACATTTGTTCAAAATAACTTGCTTGAAAACAACCTTCTCATTATCTTCATAAAATTCTGGTAATCCTGCAGCAGGCTGAAAACAGAATTTTGCATACATTTCACAAAAAGTCGTCTCCATCAAGGCTTTGTCAAATATTTGAGATATTATACCATGAAGACATGATGCAGAGTCAATGTTAAGTTCTTTGACCTGTTCAAAATTCTTTTCAAAGTTTTGGGGCGTTAATTTATTAAGGATGGATTTAATTTGTCATTTTTTCAACTAATCCTCATCAGAAACCTTGCCCACTTCATATCGGTTCTCTGATTTATGAATTGTGGGCAGAGAAGGCTGTGGAGGAGGAATCAAACCCTTCTGCAAACCAAAATTGTGCTTCCACCTGTCAGCATCAAAATTATTTCTCACTAGTCCAACTTGTGGAAATGGTGCTTGCACATAAGGCCCTCCGGGAAGGATGCCATTCATACTCATTTGTGTTTCACAAGTATTTCTTGCAAAGCCAGTATTATAAATTTGACCAAGTTGAAACATAGAAGAGGAACCACTTAGACCTGCATCCATCTGCATATCACAGCCAGCAACAAAAGCATCTACCGGCTTGGCCCATCTATCATCATCCAAACTAGCCATATTTCTCCCACGACGTTCAAGTAGATAATTCCCACTCGGATGCCTTTCAAGACCTCTTGCAGTGCTTGCTAATGCATCAGCCTCTCCTACATGACTTGCAAGTGCTTGGGAATTTCCAAGTAATTCAACAGTGTCCAACAACATGGCCAAAAACCTACAAAAGACCATGGCCAAGGTTCACAACTTCCTCCTCCTCTTGAACCTTATAAGCGTTATATAAATCACCAGTGGGAGCTGCAACATTTTCTTTTTTCTTCTTGTTGTTGACAACTACCTTGGCAGCATCACCAATATTTGAAACATTATTCTTCACAGAAACATTGGAAGAACTTTAATTCTCCTTTTCTGAAACTTCTACCCAAAATGCTGAAACTTTTGGTGCCTCTAAGCTGGTTCGTGTGTCAAAGAAACCTCCAGAAAGTGCACCAGCAGGAAAAAATGTCCAAAAATGTTATTACAAGAAAAACATGGCCAACAACCTACAAAAGACATACAATCAAATGAGACAAATGATAAATGACAACTAAACAATATGCAACCAATACCATCTACTACTTGCAAGACTATTGAAGTAATGGGAATATACAAATTTGTTAGATTTATAGGTTAATGATTAATCATAAGAAACCGAAAAATTTGTATTCACACAAATGATAACTCTAATATTTTTGAACATTCAAGAGGATGACTAGGGTTTAAAAATTAGTGTCTGAGGTACTTTGTGTTTAAATGTACATACTTAATTCTATTTTAACTTAGAAAAATTAAAAGAAAGTCATTGTATTTCATTTCTGGAATTTCTGGGCAGAAATAAAGGGATTTGTTGTACTTTTTCTAAGTTCATAAATACTTAGAAATTTACTTCTTTTAGCAAAAAAATCAGATCAGTGATTTGAATATAAATCTGGGTTTAGTGTAGAATTTTTTATATACCAATGAATTTTCAGATTTTTTTGTGCCCAAGTTTTGGAAATATTGTTATTTTTCTATTATCCCTATTTGGGGATATTACATGCTACAATTGGTAAAAGCAAACTCTAGCTATTTGGAATGCTAAATCTGAACAATAGTTCTAAATTTGGGACAAGGATGAGTCTGGTATATGCAAATTGGAAGCATGCATGTGCCCTCACTTTCTCTCTCTATATCATTGCCACTTTCCTTCCACAACAAATTAGTGTCCAACCATCACTTTGCTCTCTATTTTTTGCACATAGGAAACTAGGAAGATGGATCTGATGGAGCATATCATTACATGGTATAAATCAGTCCTATTGATATGCCATTAGTGTTAGAGAGCTAATTGAGAAATAGATAAAAACTATAAATTCTTTCTTTGCGAGGAAAGTGTTCTCCACCAAACCTAGTCTCTCCCTTAGCATCTTAAACTTTGCATTTGCTAGGGGCTTTGTAAAAATATCTGCAACTTGTGAATCCGAAGGAATGTACTCAAGAACCACCACCCTTGTAGTGTATTTAACTCCACAATTTATAGAAATCACATAAATGTAGAGCAGAACCCAAGAACACAAGAGAAAAGAGAAATAAACCCTAAGAAAGATCTATTTGATGATAAAAAATAGAGATCTATGTTTACTTTCCACTTCAAGGGGACAACCTCCAAGAGGAATTCTCCAAATACATACATAATTCTTGACAAAACATTACATATCCTTCTACTTAATATATAACTATCCATAGAAAATGTTATCTATCTATGGGCCCACTTATATTGAGAGCCTACTAGCTATTTTGGGCCTTATTAACAAAGTTGATCCTTTTTACAATGAGTGATTGTTAACTAACTATTCAATGGGCCTTATGCAGTGAAGATGGCCTCATATGTTGATAAATATAAAGTATTTCTTCAATGGGCCTTATGCAGTGAAAGTGGATAGCTCTAATGTTAGATTTGTTGCCAATATTTTTTATTTACTGACAGCTCTAATAGTAAAACCACTGCTTTTTTTCCTTCCTCTGTATACCATGCTAGCGCACCCAAGGGAATGCTAGGTTTGTTTCCAATTTTCATCAAGCGCACTTAAGAGGAACTAATTTTGACAAGTGGCAACTAGACATTTCTCAGACAGTTGAGGGACATCTACCCATCTTCAGGAGCATTTACATCACCAATTTTCTGGGATGTGGGTAACATCCCAAAAGAAAATGAGATGTCCCCAATAGTTGCCTTGTACCTCATGGATAGGGAAACACTAAAGTCTAAGCCAACCCACTTTCATTTTTCATATGATGGTGGTTGAATCCATTCAGGGGGGACTGACAGTGAGCATAGATCCACTAATTGATCCATCCATGGATGCATCCCTTAGGGGTGGGACACATCCTTAATGCAACTAAGTCCCATCTAAGATAAAAGAGACAAGGATTAAAAAAAATCTCATGCATACATGAGAATGGACTATAGAATTTATCAGTGATAGAAATAGAACACATAAAATCATAAAAGAATTTCATCTAACACAGTTATCTATGAATACTTGAGTCTAAGACTCTTACAGAAATTGTCACATGTCATTTCTGATGTATGTATGAGTAATTATCAGGGTAGGTGTCCCCATGTGTGGGTGCAAATCTCACATATTTGGTAGGAAAATGACAACATATCCTCCCAAGCTAGTGGGCATCCCTAACCAATAAATAAATGCATGATTGGTGGACCCTGTTACCCATCATATGGCGTGAGAATCAATCCAGTAGAAGACCACACCCAAGCAGGCTGCACTTGGAGAATTTTGGTCCTCTGGCTTGTTACCTCTCATGTTATAGGAGGCCTACACTTGTGAACATTTTCAATACTCTTGTCATTTCCATCACAAAGGGAGGAGAAGAAAACTTATGTTTTGGGCCATATACATAAGAGGGCTGACAGCGTGGAGAAGAGGGCAGTTCAGGGCACTCTTGATGACTGTTATGAAGGTCAATTTGCTGTTCTAGAGGGCCAAGGCAGAGGGGATAATTTTATATGTTTTAGGGTATGTTAGGGTGTTTAGACCCTTGGAAGAGACAATTGCATCCCTAGATGGTTGTTGTGGGAAGGCCACAGGCCTAAACCAACCTAAACAGAGTTTCGTAGGGCAGTGTTAGGGTTGGTTCATGCCCAGGACAACAGTGTTGAGGAGGAGGGTACTTCCAAAGGGAAGCCACTTTCATCTAGAGAAATTCTGGGCAGAATTGAAGGCTAGAAGAATGGACTGTGTGATGCCCTAACCAGGCCTAGATTGCAGCAATGAAGGAGACCTCAAAACAGTGAGCTTAAGGTATGTATTTCAGTGCATTCTTGTAGATGTTGGATCCTAACTTGTGGATAAGTTGTAAATCGTGATAGGGCAACATGTGGAAGGCAATGATGAGGGGGCAGATCTCATGGTTATATGCCCTAAACTAGTGATAGTTGCCACAGTGATTGGGCAGCAAACTTGGAGCGAGAGTTTGTCAAGTATTGGGTCAAAGTGATGACTATTGTGTGGATCAGTTTGACAGGCAGCTTGAGGAGGCCTTATGAGTTGTTTGGAGGGGAAATTTGGAAAAGGAATGTCAAAGTGATATTCATTGCTACAGTACCAAAACAAAGGAGGTGGTGATTTCTTGCCCAAATCATATTATGATCTTCTAATCATGGACCTATCCATACACTCAAACATGAGATCCACATCAGGTACCAAACCAAGATACTGTTTCAGGAGCTACAACAGTCCCCAAATTGTAAACATCGTTATAAAGGTCAAGGAAGTCCATCCTTACCTGAAAGGAGGCTAACCATATTAGATGGTTTGTAGGATATCTAACTTACAATCAAGGAGATTACAAAAATTACAATCAAGGAGAGTAAGAAATTGTTCAACCAAATGATGGCTTTAATGTCCCTACAACAACAGTGTGTAAATATCCCAAGTAGTAGCCGAACTTCGTAGTGCCAAAATTCCTTCTGTCAGCTGGAGGAACCAACCCTATTACTTTAGCATCAATGCTAGCAAACTTTTATTTCATCCAACTATATCTACTTAAAGTAGAGATGATGTTGGCAATCAGCCTTTTGATGCAATATCCCAAATTGCATAAGCATTTTTGAGGCATGCTGCTCAAATGAGTAGTTATAACTTATAAAGAGTCTAGAAATGCATTTTGGTGCATTTTGATGTGCATTTTGAAATAAACTTACAGTGAGAATTAAAGTTCTCCCACCTGCTTATCTTGGATCTTACTAATGAGACCCTTTCCAAACTGATTCATGAAATCTACAAGTGGTAAGTGAGTACTATTATAGACAGTTTTAGATATTTCTAAAGCATATCAGGATAGAAATTTATTGTTATATTTGAGAGTAACTATTGGTGTTCAGTTAACACAATTCACAGAGGTAGTTGGACATGATCAAGATAACGATGTTGCAGTGCTATGGATGAATGCGCCAAAATATAAATTGATACCCATGGCAGTTGAAATTTCTGCAAATATTTTTGTAGGACAAAAAGTGTATGCAATTGGGAATCCATTTGGTTTGGATCACACCTTGATGACTGTTATCATTAGGGGGATTTCTAGGTAGATAAGTTCAGTTGCAACTGGCCATCTAATACACAATGTGCTTCAAACATATGGTAAAGGACCATTGGAGGTCCTCTTCTTGATAGTTCAAGAAATTTGATTGGCATAAACACTTCTAAGCCTACAAGGGATCTTCTTCACTATGCTCAAGGAATGCAAGTTAACATCAGCTTAGCACCAAAAGGTGTCTCCATGACTCTTCATCTACACAAGGAATATTCTTCAAGGTTACTTCATTTGGGCACTTCAACAATGTTGTTACAATTAGGGTTTCTTAGGTCTGAACTTTAACAACTGTTTCCAAAGACTACTTCAATATGAACTTAACAAGGTTACTATCTCACAAGTCAAGGGCTATCTCCAGCACAAACTAAAATAATTTTCTTTGCTATCACAAGGGATGATAAAACTACAAAGATTTCAAGCAATCCATCTTCACTGCACCAAAAAGACTCCAAAGATACTTCTCCATAGGACATCTTCAATAAGTTGTTTCAACACTCTTCAAGGTATCTTCTAAGGTCAGTTTCAGTGTCCAAGATCTGCTTCTAGAATTCCTGTCAAGGTTTGCTCCAAGGATGATCACAGGGTTTGTTCTGTTTAACAAATGTCTTTAAGTGCTTCAAGAGTCACCAACAATGTCTCCAAGTTCAATATGCCCAAACAAAAACAATGTCTCCAACACCTCTTAAAAGGTTCAAGAACTGATTCACTGTGGTGTCTTCAGATATACCACTAATATGAGATCTGTAATCTTACAAAAGGGAATCTGGTATACAAATTTAAGGTCTTACTTCACCAAAGGAGGATCTGCTTCTGATATGAGGATAGTTCCAAATTCTGAGCCTAGTTTCAACAAATTATAGCCCTATCCACATTCAAAAGGTCAAATGAAGTCCTGAAATGATTGATAGGTTGAATTCCATAGAGGGCAATAAATTTTGGTTATAGATCCGAGCTACAGAGGAGTTGGGATCTATAGGTCTGAGATTTCAAGCCTTTAGTAGGCCAGTTCTGTGATCAACAGGCCTGCAACTGTGCTACAAGTCTGAGGAACAGAGTTGCAGGTTTGTGTATTTTAGTAATTCCACTAGCCGAGTGTCAGAGGTTCCACAAGGGCTGAGAATCTCAGTATTATAGAGCCAAAATTACTGTCTTCAAAGGTTTGAGATAAGGAATGTAACAAAAGTTAAATTTAGCTCACAAGATATAACCCAAACACCTTTCCTCTTTACTGAACTTTTGTTTGTACTTCCTTGACCGAGTTTTTCTTGACTAGGAGTGACGAGGTTACTTTGGTATTTGTATCTATTTTCCACAATGAAAGGACATGTTGGTTGCCTTAAGAGCCGACTTAAGTGCTAGAGAGCTGACTTGACATTTAGTCGACCTGTTCAACAAATTTATTAAAATTTTCATTTTTAAGGTTTCGTCTTGTGCATGCTTATTATTGAATTTATTTCAATCAATAGATGATGGTGGATTTACAAGTTTTTGAGTGTCTGCAATTTCCACCATAGTAGGCTCATGTTACTACTGCTGTCACACTTCTATTTTTCTGTTGTGAAACTCATTTATACACTGATTTCTCTTCTGCTAACACTATGTGTGCTTCAGGTAGTCCTCAATTCTGTCCTTTAAGACAAACCAAGCTAGCTTAAGTCTACTCTTTAAATTTGTTTTCAAATCTATTCCTTTTGCTGAGCTAAATCAACCATTCATTTTGTTCTTCCATACTAGCTTGTACAAGCCTAGAACAGGTCTCACTAAAATCCTTTGACTGATCTGAATTTGGCCTTCAATTTATGATATGAAGACAATCTTGAAACTATAATAAGGTTTGTCTTTGGAGCTCAATATTCCACGAAAAAATAGTTTTCAATTATTCCTTGAAAAACAGGCCTAAACAACTCAAAACAACTCCTTTTTTTCAGAAGATACAATGGTCAAAACAACCTTTGATTTCGGTCCACAGTGGTCCCTTTTTAATTAACTATTCAGTGTTAAACTAGCCCATATACCAGCAGCCTAAGGTAGCTTTCTTAAGGTTTTCAAGATTAGGAAAATTCTTCAACAAACACTAGGACATCAAAAGGATCTGGGGCTTGTCATCATATAGATAGGGGCATATATAACAAGGGTATTTTAACCATTAGGTTTTTCTAGGGCATCATATAGTCAAATATCTATGACATGCTTCAACAGTGCTTGCCATCTTATTGAAATCAAAGACAAATTTGGTCAACACTCTCAAACATTCTAAAATAATTCTTGAAACCATGCCTGAAGCTAAGCTAGACTCCTAAGATCTGACCACCAAGTATGTGTAGGTTGTAGTGATTTGGGGCATTCATTCTAGTGGTGCAGTGATTAGGATGTGAAACTTGGAGGTGGAGCCTAGGCTGAGATTTTTCAGAGGCTTTTAATGGCATCAAATATGGAATATGAACATGCAAAAATGACTTCTTGTAGGGCTTGACGTAATGCCTTTTTTGGAGTAGCCAAGCATGCACTCTGAGACTTGTTTCTGTCATGCTAGATAATTGTATCTACAGGTCTGAATGACTCCTGAAATGGGTCCAAATTCAATTTTTTTTGGGTAGCATGTAGCAGTTGATCAACTAAAATTGAGTATTTTACCATTTTATGGGGTTGTACCACCAGTTGTGCATCGTAGCATTAATTCTGCCAATATATTGTTAAACCATCTTATGAGAGCAACCATGGTAGATTTTGGAATTTCCAAAGAACAAACATTTTATGGTTGGAATTCAAGTGTCAAGGAAACATACGATGATAGTGACCCCGACTATCTATCAGCAAACACCTTTTACAACAAAACATGATATATATAATTTTACAGCAAAACACGATATATACTCCTATGAATATAAAATAGCACATAAGTATTTCCTCATGGTGTGGTTTATTCATGATAGGAAAATTTCCCTCTAGAGCTATTATGCTATATGATGAGTAGTCTTAGCTGGTGATTTGATGCAAGGTTTTGAGGCCTATTTGGCATAAGACTGTTTCTATTCTAGAATAGAAAATGGAAGCCATTTTCATTAGTTAGTATATCCCCTTCTCCAATGTGATACTCATCAAGTTAAGAAAGAGTTAAGTGTAAAAAGAAACAAACAACAAGTAGTGTATTATTCCTTGTGTTCACCTTCATCTAATTTGTTTGTACAAAGAGGGATATATTCTAAAGAAGTGTTTTATGGCCTAAAATATGTTAGGCCTAATTGTGTAGAATGCAGCTCCTTGCCATGGTCAAGAGGTATGTTTTAAAGGGGATTCCACTTGGCACACAATCCTAGGTTGCTTCATTTCCTAACAAATGCAATTTTTTTATTTTTTATTTTGTATTTTGAGGTTGATTCATTTATGGGGGTGGGGGGGGGGGGTGGTTAGTTATAGTAACCTAAGTTTATTTGTTTCCCCTTAACCATTATTTCCTATTCTTGGAGAGATAGCTGGGTCATTGGAGAAAGAGCCTTAACTGCCTTTTCTATTTTGAGATTGTAATTGGTTTGCATTTATGATGAGTAATGAATAACCTAGATTGAAGGAGTGCTGCCCTAGATGGCACCTTAGCATATTTTTTAAGGTCACTCCATTTTATAGAGCATTTTGTAACTTACAATGGTCATGTTGACAATCCTGCACACATTTTTAGGGTGTATTCTTAAGGGGTGAATTGGCTACTTCCTTGGAGAGTATGAGCTAGCTCACCTTGACCTATTGGGGATATGTTGACTTACTAATACTGATATGGGTGAGAGTATGGAGATATAGTTGGGTCATTTGAGAAAGAGCCTTAATTTCCTTTGCTATTTTTGAGCTTATAATTGGTTTGCATTTATGATGAGTGATGAATCACCTAGATCGAAGGAGTGCTCCCCTAGCTAGCAGCCTGGCACCTTACCACATTATTTAAGGTCACTCCATTTGCTAGAGTTTGTTGTAACTTACAATGGCCAAGTTGACCATTCTGCACACATTTTTAGGGTGTATTCTTAAGGGATGAATTGGCTACTTATGGTCTCAATACCTTGTATGCCTCTGTTACATTATGCATTTTATCCATTGCTGCAATAGGTAACCTACAACAATCTATTATCTCTTTTATTGTAATTTATTTGTCTTTCTACTCTGCTCTCATTCATTGCTATATTGATATTTTTATATAGTAAATAATTTACTCCTAATGGTGCAATGAAGTTGGTTTCAAAGGATTCATCACCATATAATGTAATATAAATGGGAACCCAGGACTATATAATCACTGCGTGGACCACAGCTAGTCCACGCCCTATTTTTATTTTTGATAAGTCTTAGAGCCATTAGCTGAACATGATAATTGGTTTGATGCCCCAATCCAACTCTAAAGTTAATTCTATGAGATTCACTATATAAAACACTTCTACCTACTCCATAGAACTGAGGGTCATCATCAAAATATGCCCATGCACCATCCTTACCCACTTCTACAACAATTTTCATAGGAGTCTTAGGTGCTCTTTTCTGAGGAAAACTATTTTAAAGAATTGAGACCACATCAAATAAGAAAAGAACATTGAATAGGAAGAATTTTCCTATCTTTAAATAAGTTGACATTCCTAGCTTGCTAAATACCCAAGCTAGGATCCAGGGAAGTTCTTTGTAATCCTTCACTGAAGAGTTATGACACCAACCTCTTAGACCATTTTCAATTGTGCCACCGATTCATATATTTTTCAACCTAGTCAAATGTTTATTCTCCCTCTAAACTTGCATAGTGTAGTTACAGTCCATGACAAGATGTTTATTGGTATTTTCACATACCTTGCATAAACTGCACCTATCGAGTCTTGCTCTATTCCTTCTCAGAATATTATACCAAGTCAAGTATTTTTGTTTAGTGAAAACCACATAAAATTCAAGCCTTTGAGGGATATTTAAATATCCAAACTCTCCTCCACCACACATGATTCCTCTTCTCCCCATCTAAAAAAATAGCGATATATCTAGCTTTTGGGGTATAAGCCCCAGAAGGGGTCTTTGATCATATGAGCTTGTCTATATTCTTAGTCAATCTGACATGGCTAGACTTGAGTCTTGCAATAAAAACACCCTAGGAATGAGAATCATCAACTCTAAAATCTAATGAAATCCACCTTTGACCTCCAAATATAAGTAATTTTAGGAACTACAATCTGAGAAAGATTAAAGTATCTTGTCCCTCAACAAAGGAACCATACGGAGTTATAGGTCAACATGGGAAATTAATTGATAGGGGGGACCTTGTTTCATTCATATTGGAAGTTGGATGGTGGTTGAAGAGTTCTTTCATAATACTATGTGGTTGATACACTTGTTGCACCACCCTTCATATTTTATCCAATAGTTAACTTATCCGCTATCCCTGTCTTTTAAAATTCCAATTTGCTGACCCTGAGATCAGTCCTCTTGGAGAGGGATAAAGTTAATAAAAATTTCTCATGACAAGAGGCATCAAAGGAGAAAAAATGCCATATGATAGGTTGGAAACAAAAAGTTATGCCTAAATTGGAATGAGAAGCAGGGATAATAAGACCGATACACAAAGCTCCATGTGTTTCTCTCTGGCAAATAGATTAACCTTATCTAATAGTTATTAACCATGTCCATCTTCTAAAATTCCAATTTGTTGACCCCAAGATCAATTCCCTTGGAGAGGGATAAAGTTAATAAAACTTTCTCATGACAAGAGGCATTAAAGGAGAAAAAGTGGCACCTGATAGGTTGGAAACAAATAATTAAGCCTAGATTGGAATGAGAAGCAAGGGTAAGAAGACAGGTAAACATGCTTCAACTCTGACAAAAAATGGTCTTTATGTCAAAATTTTAAGGAAAAAAGATACATGGGGAATAGGGAACTTGTCCACCTTGTGGGAGTCTTGAAATGATGATTTCCTTAAAGGATTAAGCATAAGGAATAATATGATCCAAAATTTTTTAACAAGTAGTTGGATTTCCCAAGATGTCCAACATGGAGAAAAGGAAGACTTTTGGGAGTATGCATGGGTTGGACACCAGCCTCTGGACAGAATCGGGTCAATTTGGGGTGAACCAAAACAAAGGATTATTAGATCAGTCCAAAGAAACTATTTGGGTTCTATCACTAAAATAAAATGGAAACATCCTTTAACATTACCAACAAATGTCTTGACTCCGAACTGATGAGGCAAAGGCAATCAAGGAGGCTCTATGATTCAGACTCACTAAATTCCAAAGCGAATAAGATGGCTTGTGTTGAAATCCCACATCAAGAGGATCCTACTCACTTAAAGAAGGATATGGCATGGTTCTATTAGAAGAGAATCAGATTCTTAGATTAAAGCCTGGAAGAAAATATGGAACCCAGGAATATGGCCCAAAGTTGCAGCATTTTAGTGGATAACAGTGAAAGGGAAAAATAATTACACAAGAAAATGTGAAGAGAATAAGTGTACAGTGTCCAACCAGGTCTTATGGATGTTAAAGGGATGAAGAAACCTATGATTACATCCTGACACAACGTTTTTTTGCAAAATAGGTATGGGCATCATGGACTGAAATGTTTATAATTGTTTCCCCTTTGAAACAATGAATTTACGAGCTAATTTGAAAATGACCAGCCCCACATGGAAATCATAGGTTATCAAGAAATTATAGAAATGTATTAAAAACTTCATATTATATGAATTCAAATGTAAATTGGGTTTATTTCGGGTGGTTAGGAGGAATGATTGTTATCCTCCCCGCCCAGGTTCAATTCCCACAAGTGATATGATGAGCTCATATCAAGTGTATTGTTGCAATGGCTTCAAGACTTCTTGTTGAATAGTCTTGAGCCTTGAAGAATATCTTACCCTTTCTACATGCTGGAGGGTGAGATGTTTTGTTACAGGGAAAAAAAATTATGGGAAGTCAAACAAGTAAACAAGGAGCCTTACCAGAGGTAGAAGCCTCCTCAGTTGAGGGTATAACCCTAATCAAATCTTAAGGATTCCAAAGGATTGAAAAATAAGACAGACTCCAAATTTCTAATTAACATCTTGAACAGAATAGACAAAGTCAATAACTGGTTCATTGATGGTAACATATGCTAGATTATGAGGGCTTTACAACGAATAGAGGTTTCCTTCTAAGTTCCAAGTTCTCACACACAAAGAAGTCACAGAATAAGTTTGTGGATTAGCTAGTCAACCAAGTCATTGTCAGAGAATCGAGCCTTGAGCTTATTAAGATTAACAATATGATTAAGGAAGTGAAGGGCCTTAAGTTGCCCCTCGCCTCCTTAATGATGGAATTTCTGGAAAAGTGAAACACCTCTCTTACAAAGACGCGATTAATAAATCCACTGCAAGGCGAGGATTTCTCATGTAGGGAAAAGGCTGGGAGAGGTGCTAGACACAAATTGGGTAGATGGAATTCATTAACAGAAAGGTAACCAAGACAGATATTAGAGGTATAAACCTCTATATTTCCTTCATTCAATATCAGTATGAAGTGGTATGAGAAAGCAGAGTGATGGAGTCCTCACCATAATGCCATGGACATCCAAAGAAGTTGGAAGGCAATCGTTGGAAATTTCCAAGATCAAAGCATTTTCACGTTGGGCATATACAATCATGTTTGAAAGTTGTATACACAGTGATAATAAAACTCAGTTAGCGCTGATTTTTGTACATTTTGAGAAACAAATGGATAAAAAGAGATAGGAAAAATAACCTTAGAAAGGCAAATAGCTTATCACAGATGCTGATTCAACGATGCTGACTTTATGGAAATATAAATATTCATTATCCAAGTAAAAAAAATGGAGAACCGTTGAGTATAAATATATTATGAATTGTCCTCGATTCATTATATGGTAAGGCTAATTGGGACTTTCTCATAGAAAAAATTCAAGCTTTTGGATTCAATGAGTGTGGTGAACTGGGCTTTTGAATGCATCTCAATTGCTTCATGTGTACTTCTGGTAGTAGGAAAACCACACCTTGAGATTGATCAAGAGGAAAACATGTGGATCTCATTCTTATTTATGATGCCGGTGGCTACTCGTTCAACCCTCCATGGCGATACATACATATTATAGTGGTTCGGCTCTTATACCGCATTCTATCACCATTTCAATTAATCCATCGGCCTAAGATCTAGGGTATGAGTTAGCGAAGTAATTAAGTCCCAAAAGGGTTAGCCCCATACCCTTTGAATTCACTATATTATATATGTAATTACGTAATTGAAATTAGGGGAATTTCAAGTGGTTTTAAGGTCACTTTGAGTCATTTGAAGGAGGGATTTGAAATGAAGAACATTCCAATTTTGACAAAGCGTTAAGAGGATCAAGACATAGTTGCCTTGTGTCCCCACTTTATTATCATTCTCGCAGATACTTTGAGAAAGCTTATCAAAGAAGCAAGAGAATGAAGTCTCACCTGAGCCATTTCAATGTTTGATCTCTTCAATTTTTTCTTCTGCCACTCAGCTACAGTTTGGGGATGGGGATGTCATATTCCTATTAGGAGAAGCTAAAATTTTTATCAATACCATCCAGATTCAAGCACAGTTTGGGTTGGTCTATCAACAAGGAAAAATATAGTCCTGTTTTATCCTTTAATGTCAATTTGAGAATAAAAATAAGAATTTTGCAGGTTCTAGAATTCAAAGAAGATGTGCTCCCTTTCCTTCCAGTTATCACAGAAGGAAAAAATTAAAATCACCTGGCAGTGCATCAAGAACATCATGCATGATAGCTACTCTAAGATTTACATTTTAACAGTCCTAAATGTGCATGGAGTGATAATTTTGTCCATACCTTGCTCAGATGTTTTTCAAAGTACATCTGATCGATCTGATGTATTATGAAAAAATCATTGTTCTTTGGAATCACCTTCTTCCCCGTTATTTCAAATTCACAAGACTTCCCATTGTTGTTAGCACCGCCCTTCTCACCTTCCTTTTCAAGGTTTTGAAACTTGTCCATTGTTCATAGCATCGTCCTTCTCACCTTCCTTTCTCTCTGAAACTTTTTCCATGTTGAACAATCGATCCACACCTTCCTCCCGAATTAAAAATGACTAGCATAAATCCAAAGTGACAAAATTAAAAATGACTAGCATAAATTACAAATCATATACTTGTTGCACTAGTTAGTTGGGCATATTTTTATTCTTTGACTATAGTGTTCATTTTCGTTAATCATTTTTTATTTTTTCACTTATTATCTAGTCATATATTTCAGTCCTGGACTAAATTAGACATTTATGTTAGTCGTTTTTAGTTTAGTCATTTATTATCTAGTCGTATATTTTATCTCTAGACTAAATTAGTCATTTAAGTTAGTCATTTTTAGTTCGGTCACTTGAAATTGCTCAAATTTAGTAGTAATTCACTTTAAATAATTGCGGTGACTAACTTTTTTAGTCACCTAGTCATTAATTTCATCATTTTTTACTAGCGAATCTTGCAGTAGTTACCCAAAATGCCTAAGAAACAGAGCACAAGAAGAAATGAAGGATCCAAAACACCTAAATCGAAGGGATCCAAAGCCCCTAATCCTACCCCAGTCATCACTGCCAAATCTGCTATAACAGTAAACCCCCTTCAACCACCTGTGGTTGCTGCTGAAAGCATTCCTTTGACTGATCTTGACTATAAAATTGCAGACCCTGTTAATGAGTTTAATTTGCTAGATATACACAACTAGTGTTATGAAAAATATCTAGACAAAGATGATATTCCAATTTGGGAAACTCATTTACCCAAGTATATAGTCCCATTTAATCATCCTGGTCAAGAACTCATCAGAATTTATCAAAAATACTATGAGCCAGATCAAAGGGCTATAGTAAATGCTGAAAAAGAAATAATTTTTACCATTACAGCCTAGTCAATTAATCAAATGCTTTAATTATAACCTGATCCCCAGGAAGTCCCCTTGTCTATAGAGGCCTTAACTTAGTTATACCTTGGCCTAGATTTCCCTAAAAGGTTTATGATCTTTCAGAATTTTATGCCTTCTCATGTTGATATTCCAAAGATAAATCCTTCATACTCCACATCTAAATTTCCTGAATGGTCTAGACATATTGTCTCTATGATAT
Organism: Pinus albicaulis; assembly: GCA_034641835.2. Taxonomy (NCBI): domain Eukaryota; kingdom Viridiplantae; phylum Streptophyta; class Pinopsida; order Pinales; family Pinaceae; genus Pinus; species Pinus albicaulis. The sequence continues at coordinate 616,815,435 of CM076580.1, forward strand.
ATTTTATCCTTTGATATTTTACATATGAGTATACTGATGAATCTATTCTTGGTTTCTTGTCCACCATGTCTCCTGGCCAACCTCCATCAGTCATCTTTGACTATGTTGGTTTCATAGTAGATACCATCCATTACCAGTTGACTAAATTACCCACAGAAGGAGTTTTTAGATATTCATCTTATATTTTCCATTTGTTTTTATTCTCTCAAGCAGAAAAATTTCCAGTTTATTTACAAAAGATGGATGTAGAGGGAAAGTCTCTATCAATTATCTTTTGGAATTCATTACTGAGAAAAGAATCCAGAGATTTCACTTATTCAGAGTTTTCAGAACTACTTTTGCATCTAGAAATGAGCATATTAAACAAATCAGAACAACCTAGAATCAATGAAGAAATGAAAAGAATATTGCAGCTTTTAGAGCAGAACAAAGTTGGATATTGGTACCTCTATGAAAAGCATATAGAACTAAGAATTTTGGATCAAACTTGTTACCATACAAGTTTCCTAAATATGTATGTATGAGAATTTTTTCACTTGAATATATTAGGAAAATTCTCAATTCAGATTCAATTAACTTTATGGCAGCCAAGAAGAAGACCTAGTTAAGTTAAAGAATCAAGTTGGGCCATTCACAATCAACCACAGAGATGCAAAAAAGGAAATAACAAAGAAATTATTAGAGTTCAGATTTGATGATAGTTTTCCATGGAATTATGATCCATAAGGGATCTTAAGCAAACTAAGGGTCAAATGTAAACTATCACCCTTTATCCATGAGTCAAAACCTGAACTAGAAAAGTTTTCCAATCAAATTGAATGGAGTGAAAACACCTTGATAGAGACAACAAGCCAAATAGGAACAACACCAACTTTGGAAGTTGTCAAACAACCAGAAACATAAAAAAGAGTTAGAGAAGAATGAGGTTACACAACAGAGACAACAACTGAGACCTAATTTAAAGTAATTTATAACAAAATGCCTAAGATCAGTTCAGTTGATAAGAATAAAATAACAATTGATATTGATGAGAAAGATGCTCCAGTCACCAATGATGATATAGCAACCACCATAATCAATGAAACACTTACGAAAATTCAAAAGGAAAGACCAATAAACCATAATGACATATAGATGACTGAGAAGAAACACAGCATGGAAGCCTCTTCCTCACAGCCAGCTGAGGAAAAGGACTTGGACATTAAAGAGAGGTATACGCTAATTAAGTAGAAGAATGAGGAGATAAAGACAGAAATATATTCTCAATTCCTGAAGCAGAAGGTTGGAAATAAGAATAGGTTATTATCAGCATTTGACTATTCTAGCAATAAAATGAGGATGTCATTTTTACAGCCTACTACCTCAGCACCCAAAACAGTATCAGAATATAAAAAGGTGGACCTTGAGGTAGACACAAAGAATATTCATGAGCTGGACCAGATTGATTTCCATAGACAGAGCTCTGAAATGTTGTATTCTACAGTGGCAACCAAAGCAATGAGTGCCAATAAACTTCAAAATACCATAATTAACATGCAAGATCAGATGAAGATGGATAAAGCATCACTTTATGCCAAGGACCTAAGGATAAAAGCCTTAGAGGAACTAGTTTTACAGGTGGGATATGATCCCTCAAATATCCAAGCAGCAGAACTATTAATCAAGAAAAAGAATGAAGACATAACAGCTTTGAGGAAACAACTCAAGCTTCCTCAAAGTGAGCATCCAAAAATAAAGGAAATCCTCCAAGATCAAAGTGAAAAAGAAGAAATGATGGATCTCATACTTAAATTGACAGCACAAATAAAGGAGATGAAGACACAAATGGACCAGCTTGTCCAAGAGAAAGAGACTGTAAAAAGAGCCAGAAATTCCTACAATCCCTACAGTCATCCCAGTGATTACTACAACAGTGCCCTCTACTTTAGGAGAGAAATTAGTACCAAAGGGCCCACAGGCAATTGCAGTGCCAGTGACTTCAGCCACCATTTCAGCTACAGACTCTTCTACTACAAATGTACAACACACAAATGAAGCCAGCCAGATTGTGAAAGCCATGGAAGAGATGTCTTTAAAGACATATGAAATAAATAGACTGAATAAAATGACTGAAAATCTTGAGAGGGAAAATAAGACAGTTGTGATCAATGCCAGAACTCATGAGCAGAAAGCAATCAGATTGGGAGAGCAGCTCAAGAATTTACAAAAAGATTTGAATTTCACGGAGCAGATCTCATACATTAAAAATCATCTTTGGACTAACATAATTGAAGCCATTCATAATCAATGGACTTCAATTTAGTTTATATATGAGCAAAAAGAATTGCTATTAGCAGCCCAAATAGAGATACAAAAGACAAAAGATGAGTTGACTGATAAGCCCGCACAGACTTTAAAACTCATTACATTTCTAAACAGCAAGAATAGGGAGGAACTTGAAGAATTTCAAATATCATACATGACAGAGACAATCTTGAAAATCAAGAAGGGTGTCACTAAAAAGAGCTTAATGAACAATCTTGAAGAAAAGTGTGAAACAATGAACCTTGCCATAACTAGATTTATGGTAAAGTATACAAATCTCAGACAGAAAGGCTTACCAGACATACATGCATTCAATGAAAAGCTTATGCCACAAAAGGACTATGATAAAAAGATCAGGGAGTTTTATAAAGAGCAAGTAAACAAGCCACTAGTACAAGGCACTCCTACAGGCAAAGTTTTACTTCAGTATTTTGAGGATTTAATTTTTCTATAGCATGAAATTAAGCACCTCTTTGTCATCAAGCCTACTTTTGCAAGATACACAGAGGCTGATGAAAACTTCGTGAAGCTGAAAAATGTCCAAATTCCAAAAGTAGAAGAGTGGCAGACTTTCACGGATTTGATGTAAATATGGAAGGTGAAAATAGTGAAAAATTACCTGAAGACAATCAAAAGAAAGATAAAATGAAAAGACAGTTTGCTGATTTTTACTATTAAAAGATAATTTTATAGCAGTAAACAGTAAAAATAATGGTCAAAGAGTATCAGCGTTAAAGAGTATCAGCGAAGGAAAGTCTAATGCATGAAAATATCTAACAACCAACAAGCAGGACACATAGGCAGCCTAAAGCTCCTTGTTAACAAAATAGCTCTATTTATTTTGGATAAAAGAGGACAACTTGCTAGTTTGTTAAGTAGCCGTCCCTTTTATTATGTAATGGTATTTTATGTTTCCTAAAGTTATTCCTAGAACTCTTCTAGGATATTTTTAATACTTTTTGTATAAATACTTCAATTTCAAAAGTATTCAGTGTGGAATAAAATTGCTGGACTTACTATAGACATTTTTGTTGAACATTGGAGGCTATTGTCTGTTTGAATTTGAAGTAGCAGAGTGGACAAGATGATTGGCATCATAATTTAGGATCCCTGTGATAAGTTGATGAGTGAAGTACTTCCTACTTGTCACTGTTTCCTTTTCTAAGTTTCATGCATTCATTTTATGTCTGTTCTGTCTGAATGTGTAACTAGGAGTATTACTACAGGATTAGTTAAGTGCTCCCTGTCTTTAACTAGTTGCCATTTTAATGTTTTCTTCTGATTTCCAGTGCAAGGAACCCTTAATTGATCCTTCTCCCATTTGACCTCTACCTTCTACTTCCATTTTTCGTATCAAAGGATGCTTAAGTGCCCTTTATCCCGATCATACCACCTCACAAAAAACCACTTTCCCAAATCTCTGAGGGTTATCTATCTTGCCCTGAATATATTTGTACCTTTTTGGCCCCGATTTCTAGTGCTGCTAGCTTGATTTAGACTCCATAGCCCAATGGACAAGTAGATTTCTCTCTATCTTACCTCCAAGTGATTTTTTCCCACCAAACCCTTTAAACCAAAACCAAATTGTACTTTCATAACTAGCCTAATATTCACAAATTAAAACAAAGTTAAATCTTAAAGAGAGAGCCCTCTCTGAACCCTAGGAAGGCTAGATCCTAGAGTTTGAAGTAGTTTTGTGGTTACCTCTAGATTTCTTTGAATTAAATCCAAAATCCCACAAATTAAGAATTTAATAGAGTGATAACATACCGGTGACCATATTGCGGACTTAACCAATCCTCAGTCGTAAAATTGTCTCGAAAGAAAATTAATTTATTCATCTGTTTATTTCAAGATTATTTTTATAGGTTGTGGGTATTGAAAAATTGTAATTATGGCTTCTAGGAAAACCTACGATACCAGGCCTAACCTAGATCCTAAACCTGTTGTCATAGTGTATAACCCAGACCGAATTGGAAAAAAGAAAAAAACAAACATAAAATTTAGAAGCTGAAGTATCATTAATAAGAGTCAATTCATTACCTCAAGAATTAGTTAGTTTGCAAGATATTGATTTTGATCTGAAATTTGAGCATTCCTTATTTAAAAGTAAATATGAAAATGATTTAAAAACTACTATTGTAGACCCTTCTTTGTTTCATTCTTGAATACAAAACAAGAAATTATTACAGCAAGATCTAAATCAAAGAAAGCTGAATATCAGACTAAAGTTGAAGAAATTAATGTTAAAATTCTTAAGGATATTGATGAGGCTATTGAATTAGCTAATTTTTTCACTTATATAAACATACCTCTAGTTTCTTAGTTACACACCACAATAATACTAGCTGCAAATTCATCTCTCTATGCTTTTACATCATATATAAATACCACTCCCAACTCATCCACAGACCCATTTATCCTTGGACTGCCCTTGCAGCCTAGAACACTTTTTCCACCATCCACTTCATCCACTGAATCCACTAGTATACCTTCTGATTTTGCAAATTCATCATTCTCATTTCCTAGTAGTTCCACTCATATCCCAATATCATTTTTAAGCACTTCTGGTACAATTTTCAGCTCATCAGCTATCATTTCCAACATAGCTACAAGTTCTTCTACTAGATCTTCTAGTCAAACTAAGTTTTTAGCCATGGCTACTAGATATGCTCCTCTTGTCTTGCCTCAATAGTTGCATGACATGCCTCAAGATTATAAAAAAAAATACCGCTGTTTGATGGTACTACACAATATACTGCTCAACAACACATAACTAAAGTCACAGAATTCTTTGAAATTTATGGAATAGACGACTCAGATGTTAAAATGAGACTGTTTGCTCAAACTTTGACTGGAGAAGTAAAGAAATGGTTTAAAGAGCAAGCTGCTAGTAGCATAACTGATTTAGTTATATTTTTACAATGTTTTTGAATAAATGGGAAAAGAAAAAGAACCCCCTTCAAATATTATCTGAATTTGATGCATTAAAAAGATCTCCAAATGAGTCAGTTCAAGATTATTGCATTAGGTATAATAGTATCTATAATTCTATCCATGCAACTCTTAAACCTACTCCTTATTCTGTTTTGCTAAAATTCCCTAATGCATTTGATGTAGATATGGCTTATCAATTAAGGGAAAGAGATGTAGACACTTTAGAAAAAATGCAATTAGATGTTGTAAGTGTAGAAATAAAAATATTAGCTAAAAAAGCTAGATTCAGAAACGTAAGAAGGGTGACTACCAAAGAAGAAAATTTAATTCAGATGAAAAAATAGATAGCTTAGCCAAAACCTTAGAAATAATGATGGATAGACTAGATAATATAGAAAAAATACCCCATTGGGATAATCAACAATAGATTATAAATCCCAACTTTAGAAAAACATAAATCAGGGAAAAGCAAAAGAAAGGCCCAGACCAAACAATAAGGCCACCTTTCCAAGAGAACTATGATGAAAGTTCTCAGAATAATGATGAAGACGATGATGACATCAATCATCTAATGGGAATAGATGAAAACAACACCATTTTCCTCACTCAGGAAGAGCAGGAACTATTTGAGCTTCAAAAACTCAAATTAGAATCCAGTGAATCCTTTGACTATAAACAGGGTTATGAATTTTCCATAAATGAAATACATAGTCAATATAACCTTAGACACAAGAAAAACAATGAGTCTTTTACCAAAAACAATTCCCAAAATCAAAATAAGAAAAATGTAGAAGCACCAAAAACAAAAGTTTTGCAAATTCTCCCAAGGGAAAATAAGCAAAATTCCCATTCTTCTCCACCCATTTCTAGTCCTAAAAGATCATCAAGTCCCAAAATTGTTGATATTATTGATGAAGTGGCACAATCTTCAAAATATTCACATAAAATCATTACTGCTAAAGCCTCTAATTCATATAAATCAACAAATTCAGATTCTAAGAAACTTTCTGCAGATTCTAAATCAGCAAAACCAAAAACTGATAACTCAAGAACGCCTGATGATAATTCTAAGTTTGATAAAACAACTATTGCTACACAAACAGTCCTTGAAAAGGGTTAAAAGCAGTAAAACTCAGGAAACACAGACAGAGAATGTCAAAACAATTGAAGATAGAAATACAAATATAGAAACTCAAGAAAAACCAAGTCAAATTATAGTTACTAAAGATGAATTAGTTCAAATTAGTAAATCTCAACCCTCATTTAATATTTAGACCAAAATGGCTAGGTTAAAAATACCCATTCCTTTAACAGAAATGGTAAAAAATGACTTATAAAAATCTACCATAACTGAAACACTGAATATGAATGATGGTGAAGATGAAATTAATTTGAATGATGATCAACCAGAGTTAATATTTTTCCCTGATGTGAATGGAAAGCATGCAGATGGATCAGTCCCTCCCTTTTATATCAGTATTACCATTCATGATCAAATTCTCCATAACGCTATGCTAGATTTAGGAGCTTCCCATAATTTAATGCCTAAAGCTATAATGGAAACTCTTAATCTAGAAATAACCAGGCCTTACAAAGATTTGTTTTCATTTGACTCTAGCAAAGTTAAGTGCTTAGGATTAATCAAAGACCTATGTGTGACATTAGTTCAGTACCCTGGTAAGAGTATATTAATGGACATTGTAGTAGCTGATATCCCACCTAAATACGGTATGCTACTTTCTCGCTCATGGGGAGCAAAGTTGTAGGGATCTCTAGAATTAGACATGAGTTATGCTACTATATCAGTGTTTGGTCAGCCTAAAACGCTATATAGGGAAACATTGATGAAGTTCATGGTTAGTAGTGCTGAAAGATCTATAAATTATCCTATTTATTCCACACTAATTGACTTGGACTCTTTTATCTTATGTAACTTTGAGAATAATAAAATCCAAACTGAATTGATTGATAAAAAGCCAACACCAAACAATGACAACATCTTTCATGAATCCCTTTGGCACTTAGACTTTGATGGTTCTATAGACAAATTAGGAGCAGGAGCAGGAGTATAGATTACAACAATGGAGACTAATCACTCAGAAGGACATGCCTTCAGACTCAACTTCAAATGAACCAACAATATGGCAGAGTATGAGGCACTCATTCTAGGCCTCCAGATCATTAGAAACTTAGGAGGAAAAATAATACTAATCATGGGAGATTCAAAATTAATCATAAAATAAATACATGGAGACTATTCTATTCATAATCCAAGAATAGGCCGATACAAAGACATTGTGCTTGATTTAACTGATGATTTATTGGAATGTAAATTTACTACTATACCTAGAAAACAAAATATGCAAGCTAATTGTCTTGCTACTTTTGCTAATACATGCAATTTACCATTTCAACCAACACACAGGTACACTGCTGAGGTTAAATATAAACCAATTATTCCAGATAACCCCAGGTATTGGCAGATTTTCTCTCAGGATGAACATATTTACCATTTTTTGAACAATGAAGGAGAATTTCAAAACTATAAAATAGATACAAACTGTAATATAGATTCAGATTTGGATTGTGAAATATATAACATAGATGTACATAAATTTGATAAACCTACTGTATTTACTCAAACTGACATAGATAGCTTAGAGAAAGTAGAAATTAAAGAAATTTTGGATGATGAATTTGACATTTTAAACCTCAAAGATAATTTCTTACCTAAAGGATTAACACCCTTAGAAGATCTTTTTGACTCTAATGATGTAGCCAGAAAACCAAAAATGGAGCTAGTAAGATCTGACATAGAAGAGTGTAATATTGGTACAGAATTGAAACCTAAAATGATAAAACTTTCCAAAAGTTTACCTCAAGAAGAAAAGGATAAATATATTGAAATTTTAAAGGAATACCAAGATGTGTTTGCTTGGACTTATGAAGATTTAAAATCTTATGATACAAACATAATCCAACACAAAATTCCAATAAAAGAGGATAAAAAACCATTCAAACAAAAATTGAGGAGAATTAACCCCGTACTATTACCTTTGATAGAAAAGGAAGTCAAGAGAATGTATGATGCCCAAATCATTGCACCAATCAGATACTTTGAGTGGGTTTCAAACCTAGTTCCCACTAGAAAGAAAACATGTGAAATTAGATTGTGTGTTGACTTTAGAAATCTTAACAAAGTTTCCTTAAAGGACAATTATCCTTTACCTAATATGGACCATATATTACAAAGGGTAGTAGGTTCTACTAGGATTTCTTTGTTATATGGCTTTTCACGATATAACCAGATCCTAGTCCAAGAAGAAGATCATGCTAAAACAACTTTCACCACTCCTTGGGGCACTTTTATGTATGTAAAAATGCCTTTTGGACTGACGAATGCAGGGGAAACCTTTCAAAAGGCTATGGACATAGAATTTGCAAAGGAAATTCATGATTTTCTGGTGATTTATTTAGATGACATCACTATTTTTTCCAAAACAAATAATGAACATTTGGATCATTTGAAACAAGTTTTCATTAAATGTAGGAAATTTAGCATCTCTCTAAATCCCAAGAAAAAGTCTATTTGGATTAGAGGAAGGTAAGTTAATAGGACATATAATCTCAAAAGAAGGAATTAGAATTGATCCTGCTAGGATAGAAGCAATTATCAACATCAATCCACCTAGAAATATCAAATAATTACAAGCTTTCTTAGGTAAGATAAATTTTTTAAGAAGATATATTTCAAACTTAGCTGAAATCATTAGAGATCTGAACAACATGCTAAAAAAAGACTCAATTCTAAAATGGACTGTTGAAGCCAAACAATCATTTGAATCCATAAAGCGGGCTTTAACTAAAACACCAGTCTCAATCAGTCTAGATTTCAAAAATGATTTCATAATTTTTTCATTTCCTTCAGAGCATACCATTGCTGCAGTTTTACTGCAGAAGAATGATCAAGGATTTGAACAACCTATAGATTTTTTCAGTAAGACCCTTAGAGATGCTCCTCTGAAATATAACATAATCGAGAAACAAGCCTTAGCTTTGGTTAAGGCCATCAAATACTTCAGAGTGTATATTCTCTATTCCCATATAATTTCCTATGTCCCTAATTCTGTAGTAAAAGACATTCTTACTCAGGATGGTCCTGATGGAAGAAGAGGTAAGTGAATTTCCACTATCCTAGAATATGGCATAGAAATTAAACCCACAAAACTCATTAAAGGACAAGGATTATCCAGATTAATGGCTAAATCTAATTGCAATGCACTAGATATAAATTTTATTGCTCGAGTTGATGACTAGGAAGAGATGGCGACTCCAATGATCAGTGAAGCCTTTCTAGATTCACCTTGGTAATCGGATATCATCTTTGTACTTACAAACTTATAGGCTCCTCCTGGATTGTTAAGGACCAAATCTAGATTTCTAAAACTTAAAGCAATGAGATTTTGTATCTTAGATAATGTACTTTTTTGGAGAGATCATAGTGGGATATTATTGAATTGTTTACTAAAGGAAGAAGCTGATAAAATACTTGAATAATTTCATGCAGGTGACTGTGGAGGTCATTTATATTGGAAAAATACTGTTGACAAGATCCTCAGAGCTAGTTTTTACTGGCCTACCTTGTTTGCTGATGTTAAAAATTTTGTTACTTCATGTCACAAATGTCAAATTTTTGAAGGAAAAAAGAAATTGTTACCTCTACCCTTAAAGCCTATTTCAACTGAAATGCCATTTCAACAATGGGGTTTAGACTTCATTGGAGAAATTCACCCCCCATCCTCTGGCCAACATAAGTGGATTTTGACTGCCACTGATTACTTCACAAAGTGGATTGAAGCTATTACTACTAGACAAGCCATGGATGCAATCATTATTTATTTCATAGAAAATAACATTTTGTAAAGATTTGGATGGCCTCACAAGATAATTACTAATAATGCAGCAAAATTTAAGTCTAAAAATATGATTGCCTTTTGTCACAAATATCATATTACCCTAGGTCACTCTACTGCATATTACCCCCAGGGTAATGGCCTAGCTAAATCCTCAATCAAAAGTCTTGTAAATATCATAAAAAATTTACTTGAAGACAACAAAAAGACTTGGAATAAAACATTAGTCTATGCCTTATGGGCATATAGAATTACTACTAAAAAGTCCATTGGTATTTCCCCTTATCAACTTGTATATGGAATGGATGCAGTTTTTCCATCATCCTTAGGTGTTCCAGTAATGAAAATCATTCAAGAATCACAAGTGGAAACAAATGATATTAAAAGGAGAATCAATCAAACTATTCATCTACAACAAACAAGGGAAAAGGTATATGAAAAATCCCAAGTCATTCAATATAAAATCAAGAAAATTTTTGATAGAAGAAGTAAAGAGGATGATTTTTACGTTGGAGATCAAGTGTTAAAATCATATTCTAGAAGAGAAGACAAAGGCAAACATGGAAAGTTTGAATTTCTGTGGAAAGGACCTTATGTAATTTATGGATATAGGGGTAATAATGCTTCCTTTATCAAAGATTTGGATGGAACAGATATACAAGAAGGACCAATCAAAGGTATAATGCTGAAGCACTACTCTCCCCTGAATTAACAAAAAGTTAGTTTTTATTCACTTTGATCATTGTACATATACATTGCAAATTTTATATTGGATTGGATGTTTGCCTCACAGAGTTGAAGCTCGGAGAGAAGGCCCTAATATTTGAAGGGTAAAATGTTATAAATATGAGTTATTTCAGAAAGCAAGAGACACTTACTGGATAATCATGGTTAAAGGTGAAGGCTACTGGTTCTCAAAGTTCTTGACATTTCACTAGGAAATGCCATCCCCATGTGAAGCCGCTATTAGGGTCCTATAATAATAGGATTCATAATTTTGAATTGAATTTTGATAGTCTTGTAAAATGTGTACATACCTTGCTTTCTGCAAGTTGTTTTCCCATATTTTTAAAAAAAAAAAAAAATCAAAAAAATAAAATAAAAAAAGAGGGTAAAAGTCCTAAAAGAAAGATCAAAGGACTTGAAAAAATATAGACCCCAAAAAAGAAAATAGATGAAAATAAAACCTGAAAGTGAGCAAGTCAAAATGCCACTAATTTTTTACTTTTCTGAAAAATAAATAATTATGGCAGAGTGTCAATAAATGCCATAATCCTTGATCATTTAAACTGTTTAAACTTAACTTGTCATGTTTTCAATTTCAAGTTTTTAGATAGTGAATAAATATTTGTAAGAAAGTTTAATACTGACAGATCAGTAGATATATAGAGAATAATGAGGAGCTCAATAGTTTAATATGAGCCCTTGGATGAAATAAAGTATATCTAGATAGTTTATGCTTTAAAAGAATAAATGTTTCAAGGTTGCAAGCCTAAGTGCACCTGCCAAATGAAGAAAAAAAGTTAGAATAAAGCTGAGTAGGTAGAAAGAAGTGGAGACAACATGTAATAATAATCATAGGGAAAAATCACTAATTTCCCATCCCCAGTAAGTATTCAGTATTCTAAGCTATTAGTCAAACAGTCTCAAAGCATTTCTCTGACTTTTGTTGGGACCGGACCTAAGGCTCGATGATTGAATAGTCGAAAATATTGAGTTCTTATGTTAAATCCCCATTTATCATCATTCATCCTTCATTCATACATTTTAACCTCTTTTCATAAGCAAAGACTTATTCTTACTTAATGAAGCATATAAACCCATCTAATTAACTTCCATTCATTCAAATACATACAAAAACCCTCAAAAATACTTTATACTAAGTATTGGTGAAATGATAAAAATACAAGCTTTGCTTTACTTTTACACTTTACTTAGTCATTTTATGTATTTTTGTGTGTATTCCATTCCCCTTTTCATATTAACTTTTAACTTAGTTTACTAAATCATTAAGAAATACCTTATCCTACTTATTAATTCCTTATGTTTAATTACCCCCAAGAACCCACTATTACTATGTTTTAGACCAAAGTTTATTACCCATGTGCTAAATCAAAATCCCCAATAAAAACCCCTTTGGTCTAAAACTATCGCTAAACAAATATCCTACCCCCTATGGTTATTAAATCATTCAAAAGGTTTAAAAATATATAATAAATTACAAACTACGCCAAATGTGTTTTATTTGGACATAGGAAATATGTTCTAAACAAAACATATCATCCCGCTCATCGACGTATATCCTAAATTTTTGAATTGAATTAAAACTCTTTATAAGGTTCAAAAGACTTAACCCTTTGCAATGCATATATTAATCCTTCCCTGCATAAATGTCAAACCCAAAGTTTTATTGAGATAGACTAAGGTTTATTTTTAATAAAACTTAACCCCACCCCTTATCCATATCCGCCTATCCCAGCTTCTATATATAAACCTTTACCCACAGCTAATCAAAAGGTTTAATGCCTATTTTAAACCACCCTTATACACAATTTTCCCAGTCCCACCATTTCCTTTGGCCGCACCTTCCAAGCCAATATTGAGCCTTCACACTCGATTTCTAGATCCAACGGCCGAAAATCAATATCGTGCGCAAAAACTAATCGTTCTCCTGAATGAAAAATGGATGCGAAATGGGTTGTATTGACCATTTTTCCCTCTGTGACGTGTCGAGATTATATTGGATCGCGTTTATTAGGTTCTAAACCACTTACTACCCAATTTGCACATGATAATCGCTCTCCGGTTTCATTTCAAATTATGAAACCGCCTCCCTCCATTGACGAGACTTGCATTTAATGACAATTATGGTGATTGAATCGAAAGGTTAAAACATTTGGTTAAGCTGTTTTTATGTTATCCGCACATTTTCACTCTGATATAACTCTTCCTGAGCTCTGTTTAAAGCCTTTTATGCCTCGATTCTCATTTTTTTCACCCAAAACCTTTGCAGTTATTAGAATTAAACCTCTAAATACTGACTGAGAAGCTGTTCACTGCTCTAGAAAAACCGCTGAAGCCCGAGTTTCAACTGAAAACCTCAGAAATCCTTTTCAGAGTCAGATACATGCAAAAGGTATTTTTCTCAAAATTGAAACCTATAAATCAAATTTTAAACTGTCTTTAAGAGAACCAACCCATTTTTATTGAAGAATTCACTGAAACAAACTTCCTCAAAATACCAAAAAAGAGGCCAAACCCTGGAAAAATTTTCCTAGGAAACCCTGTTTTCTATTGCAAAGCATTTTTAAAGCCAAATTCCTCAAATTTCACAGTCTAAAGATAAAATTTAATGATTTAAATGGCTGAAACCTCTGAATTACCTTGAAAACCCATTTTTTCAATCAAACTAACTAAGAAAACCCTTGTTTTATGTTTTATGCTAGTTTTACATCCTCAAATTAACCTAGTTGAGAAAAAAGTCCAAAAGAAGACATCCTTAACCTAAATTGCTCAGTTTCCTCCTTGTTAAAAAGCTCCTGAAAAAATTCTAATCTTGCAGTAGTTACCCAAAATGCCTAAGAAACAGAGCACAAGCAGACCTGAAGGATCCAAAACACCTAAATTTGAGGGATCCAAAGCCCCTAAGCCTACCCCAGTCATCACTTCCAAATCTGCTGTAACAGTAAACCCCCTTCAACCACTTGTGGTTACTGCTGAAAGAATTCCTTTGACTAATATTGACTATAAAATTGTAGACCCTGTTATTGAGTTTAATTTGCTAGATATACATAATTGGTGTTATGAAAAATATCTAGACAAAGATGATATTCCGATTTGGGAAACTCATTTACTCAAGTATATAGTCCCATTTACTCGTCGTGGTCAAGAACTCATCAGACTTTGTAAAAAATACTATGAGCCAGATCAAAGGGCTATAGTAAATGCTGCAAAATAAATAATTTTTACCATCACATCCCAATCAATTAATCAAATGCTTCAATTACAACCTGATCCCCAGGCAGCCCCCTTGTCTATAGAGGCCTTAACTTAGTTATACCTCAGCCTAGATTTCCCTAAAACGTTTATGATCTTTCAGAATTTTATGCCTTCTCATGTTGATATTCCAAAGATAAATCCTCCATACTCCACAGATAAATTTTCTGAAGGGTATAGACATATTATCTCTATGTTATCTTTTATCCTTGGATATATTACAGATGAGTATATTGATGAATCTATTCTTGGTTTCTTGTCCACCATGTCTCCTGGTCAACCTCCATTAGTCATATTTGACTATGCTAGTTTCATAGCAGATACCATCCATTACCAGTTGACTAAATTACCCACAGAAGGAGTTTTTAGATATTCATCTTATATTTTCCATTTATTTTTATTCTCTCAAGCAGACAAATTTTCAGTTTCTTTACAAAAGATGGATGTAGAGGGAAATCCTCTGTCAATTATATTTTGGACTTCATTAATGAGAAAAGAATCTAGTGATTTCACTTATTCAAAACTATTTTTGCATCCAACAATGAGCATATTAAACAAATCAGAACAGCCTAGAATCAATGAAGAAATGAAAAGAATATTGTAGCTTTCAGAGCAGAACAAAGTTGGAGATTGGTACCTCTATGAAAAACATATAGAACTAAGAATTTTTGGATCAAACTTGTTACCCTACAAGTTTCCTAAAAATGTATGTATGAGAATTTTTGCACTTGAATATCTTAGGCAAATTCTTAATTTAGATTCAATTAACTTTATGGCAGCCAAGAAGAAGACCCAGTTTAAGTTAAAGAATCAAGTTGGGACATTCATAATCAACCACAGAGATGCAAAAAAGGAAATAACAAAGAAATTATCAGAGTTCAGATTTGATGGAGTTCAGATTTGATGAGATTTTTCCGTGGAATTATGATCCACAAGGGATCTTAAGCAAACTAAGGGTCAAATGTAAACTAACACCCTTTATCCATGAGTCAAAACTTGAACTAGAAAATTTTTCCAATCAAATTGAATGGAGTGAAAACACCTTGATAGAGACAGCAAGCCAAACAGGAACAACACCAACTTTAGAAGTTGTCAAACAACCAGAAACATCAAAAAGAGTCAGAGAAGAAGGAGGTTACACAACAGAGACAACAACTAAGACCAAATTTAAAGTAATTTATAACAAAATGCCTAAGCTCAGTTCAGTTGATAAGAAGAAAATAACAATTGATATTGATGAGACAGATGCTCCAGTGACCAATGATGATATAGCAATCACCATAATCAATGAAAAACTTATGCAAATTCAAAAGGAAAGACCAATAAACCATAATGACACACAGATGATTGAGAAGCAACACAACATGGAAGCCTCTTCCCCACAGCTAGCGGAGGAAAATGACTTGGACATCAAAAAGCGGTATAAGCTAATTAAGTAGAAGAATGAGGAGATAAAGACAAATATATTCTCAATTCCTGAAGCAGAAGCTTGGAAATCAGAATAGGCTATTATTAGAATTTGATATTCCAACAATAAAATGATGATGTCATTTTTACAGCCTACTACCTCAGCACCCAAAACAGTATCAGACTATTAAAAGTTGGACCTTGAGGTAGACACAGAGAATATTCCTGCGCTAGACCATATTGAGTTCCACAGACAAACCTCTAAAGTGTTGTATTCTACAGTGGAAACCAAAGCAATGAGTGCCAATAAACTTCAAAATACCATACTTATTATGCAAGATCAGACGAAGATGGATAAAGTATCACTTTATGCCAAGGACCTAAGGATCAAAGACTTAGAGGAACTAGTTTTACACGTGGGATATAATCCCTCAAATATCCAAGCAGCAGAACTATTAATCAAGAAAAAGAA
This sequence comes from Pinus albicaulis, assembly GCA_034641835.2. NCBI lineage: Eukaryota > Viridiplantae > Streptophyta > Pinopsida > Pinales > Pinaceae > Pinus > Pinus albicaulis. The sequence continues at coordinate 616,831,464 of CM076580.1, forward strand.
TGAAGACATAGCAGCTTTGAGGAAATCGCTCAAGCTTCCTCAAAGTGAGCATCCACAAACAAAGAAAATCCTCTAGGATCAAAGTGAAAAAGAAGAAATGATGGAGCTCATACTTAAATTGACAGCACAAATCAAGGAGATGGAAACACAAATGGATTAGCTTGTCCAAGAGAAAGAGATTGTAAAAGAGCCAGAAATTCCTCCAATCCCTACAGTCATCTTAGTGATTACTACAGTAGTGTCCTCTACTTTAGGAGAGAAATTAGTACCAAAGGGCCCATAGGAAACTGCAGTGTCGGTGACTTCAGCCACCATTTCAACTACATACTCTTCTACTACAAATGTACAACACACAGATGAAGCCAACCAGATTGTCAAAGCCATGGAAGATCAATGCCATAACTTATGAGCAGAAAGAAATCAGATTGGGAGAGCAACTCAAGAATTTACAAAAGGAATTGACTTTCACAGAGCAAATCTCATACATTAAAGATCATCTCTGGACTAACATAATTGAAACCATTCATAATCAATGGCCTTCAATTCAGGTTATATATGAGCAGAAAGAATTCTATCAGCAGCCCAAATAGAGATACAAAAGACAAAAGATGAGTTGACTGATAAGCCTACACAGGCTTTAAAACTCATTACATTTATAAATAGAAAGAACAGGAAGGGACTTGAAGAATTGAAAATATCAGACATGACAGAGAAAATCTTGAAAATCAAGAAGGTTGTCACTAAAAAGATCTTAATGAACAATCTTGAAGAAAAGTGTGAAACAATGAACCTTGCCATAACTAGATTTATGGTAAAGTATACAAATCTTAGACAGAAAGGCTTACTAGACATACATGTGTTCAATGAAAAGCTTATGCCACAGAAGGACTATGATAAAAAGATCAGGGAGTTTTCTAAAGAGCAAGTAAACAAGCCACTAGCACAAGGCACTCCTACAGGCAAATTTTTACTTCAGTATTTTGAGGATTTATTTTTTCTACAACATGAAATTAAGCACCTCTTTGTCATCAAGCCTACTTTTGCAAGATACACAGAGGCTGATGAAAAATTCAGGAAGTTGAAAAATGTCCAAATTCCAAAAGCAGAAGAGTGGCAGGCTTTTACGGATTTGATGTAAAGATGGAAGGTAAAAACAGTGAAAAATTACCTAAAGATAGTCAAAAGAAAGATAAAGACAGTTTGCTAATTTTTACTGTTAAAAGATAATTTTATAGCAGTAAAACATTAAAACTAATGGTCAAAGAGTATCAGCGTTAAAGAGTATCAGCAGGAAAGAGTATCAGTGAAGGCAAGTCTAATGCATGAAAATATCTAACAACTAGGAAGCAGGACACATAGGCAGCCACATTAGGGGAATTTTGAGGTCTAAAATGGGCCTCCTAAGGAAATTATAAAATAATAGTGGAAATAATAAATAAAGATTTGATTACATTATCAAATTTTAGAGGGAAAAAAGAAAAAAACTACTTTTTTCAACTTGTATTTTCAACTTAGCTCCCAAAGTGTTTACTCAAATTTCGAGCGGGAGTACTCAATGAATGAAAAATTTAATTCATCATCCAAGGAGTACCCATGTTGCATACTTTCAATGGACCCTGCTACACGAAAAATGAGAAATACATTAAAAACGTGATTGCAATCATGTTTTTTCATGTATTTCTCATTTTTCGTGTAGAAAGGTCCATCGAAAGTATGCAACATGGGTACTCATTGGATGAGGAATTAAATTTTGCATCAAACGAGTATTCCTTCTCAAAATTTGAGTAAAAAATTTGGGAGATAAGTTGAAAATACGAGCTAAAAAAGTAGTTTTATTATTTTATTATTTTTTAGATTTTTTACCATTTTACTTAAAAAATGGTGAATTATCCCCCATGGTTGACATCATCATCTTGAATCCTATTGGTTATTATAAAGATTATTTTGGTTGTACATATTTCTTAGGAGGCCCATTTTAGACCTCAAAATTCCCCTAATGAAAGCTCCTTGTTAACAAAATAGCTCTATTTATTTTGGATAAAAGACGACAACTTGTTAGTTTGTTAAGCGACTGTCCCTTTTATTATGTAACGATATTTTCTGTTTCCTAAAGTTATTCCTAGAACTCTTCTAGGATATTTATAATACTTTTTGTATAAATACTTCAATTTCAGAAGTATTCGGTGTGGAATAAAATTGCTGGACTTACTATAGACATTTTTGTTGAACATTTGAGGCTATTGTGTGTTTGAATTCGAAGTAGCAGACTGGACAAGATGACTAGCATAATAATTCAGGATCCCTGTGATAAGCTGATGAGTGAAGTACTTCCTACTTGTCACTGTTTCCCTTTCTAAGTTTCATGCATTCATTTAATGTTTGTTCTGTCTGAATGTTTAACTAGGAGTATTACTACAAGATTAGTCAAGTGCTCCCTGTATTTAACTAGTTGCCATTTTAATGTTTTCTTCCAATTTCTGGTGCAAGGAACCCTTAATTGCTCCTTCTCCCATTTGAAATCTTCCTTCTACTTCCATTTTCTGGATCAAAGGATCCTCAAGTGCCCTTTATCCCGATCATACCACCTCACAAAAACCCACTTTCCCAAATCTCTGAGGGTTATCTATCTTGCCCTGAATATATTTGTACCTTTTTTGCCTTGATTTCTAGTGCTGCTAGCTTGATTTAAACTCCATAGCCCAATGGAAAACTAGATTTCTCTCTATCTTACCTCCAAGTGATTTTTTACCACCAAACCCTTTAAACCAAAACCAAATTGTACTTTCATAACTAGCCTAATATTCACAAATTAAAACAAAGTTAAATCTTAAAGAGAGAGCCCTCTCTGAACCCTAGGAAGGCTAGATCCTAGAGTTTGAAGTAGGTTTGTGGTTACCTCTAGAGTTATTTGAATCAAATAAAAAATCCCACAACTTAAGAATTTACTAGAGTAATAACAATAGCTACAATATCATCTATTAGATCATGCATTCATTATTCATTCATTTACTGTTGGACACCTAATCCTCTAATGGATGGTGTGGAAGGTGAAGAGTCAAAAGGATTCCAAGTGACCTTGGAATGTGGCTCCAAGAGTCACACCTAATGTACTATAAATGTATGTCATTGTGAATAATAAATAAACATAAACTTATCTTTCCTATGTTGTCTATTCCTTCCTATTCAAAGGTTGAGTTTAACATGGTATTAGAGTTGACGATCTCCTGCCTTGCTCACATGAGCCACTTGTTTTTGTGGCCTTTGTAAACATGAACTCTCTTCCTTGTGGGTTTTATTCATTTCTAAGCATTTTTCAGAACATAGGTAACGTCTCTCAGCTCTGCCATTCCTCTGTCGCTAGCAGACCTGCTCTTCATATTGAAGAGAGGAATATTACCAACTTTGTCCCTATGGTTGTCTAATGAATGTATATTTGCATTGTAACCGATACAGAGGCTCATCTCCTAAAAATATTTGTGGAAAGTTTCAATCTATTGTTGCATTGGTTGAACCCTGTTAAAAAATTCCTAGTGCATTGGTTCATTTCCGTTCGAGTCACCTGCTCTGACCATCGAAATTTTGTGCATCTTGAATTGAAGTCCGAGTGAATTCATATATTTGGTATGTGAATTAATTATGATGTTTATTATTTCATTGAATTTTAATGAGGTGAATTTTATGATTCGTGTATTTAAATGATGTCCTTACAACTTCCTCCAAACAAGTACACCTCATATTCCCATCAGAATCTATGAACTTTATTGTGACACGATACATAATAGCGATTGATGTTATTGGATTCCAATGAAACGATGTAACTCGATTGATGTACATTGAGTTCTTTAATATAGTGACCATCAATTCTTGAATGCGTTGGTTGAACGTTCATGAATATTGATTGAGTCCAATAGAGGCTGGGGTTTTTTAGCCCTCTCATATATCGTTTCTCTATTTTTCTCATCTATGTACTACCATCAACTTGCACCACATAATTGTATCATAATGGTGTCTATTGTGAGATAAATTCTCATTGTTGTAAGGATAAACCATGGACTGCCTTGACAGTTCGACTTCCAATACATCAACATATACAATTAACACTTCAGTGTCTTCATTTTTTTGTATTTTAATCAATATTGTGTCCGATAATATTGGTAGATATATTTTGAGAGTGATATCAGAGTAATATCCCAAAATCCGCATGACGTGCAAGGCACTGAATAACTTCTCCTTTGTCTAGTCTATTGGAGTAACCCCGTGTGGATCCGAGATGTTGATCCGAACTCTGCGTGGATCAACACTACTCTTGGGAGGATAATAAAATTATAATTTTGAAGGAAAGTGATCAAGTAGTGTTGGAAAATAAATGCCTTACACTGAAAGGGTTCGTATACAAACAATTTGGCCGATATGAAGCAATGAATCCTATCCATTGAAATCATCGTGCACTAAAGACTGCTTACTGTCCCATCAAATTTAATGGTGCATGAATTTGATTCGTTGGTTGATATGTTGGGCTATGACTTGAATTAAAAACTTCACAATGTGGGTCATTAGTCAATACAATCTTCTCTTGGGAATTTCAAAAGAAATATAACCTGTGGGATTTGCAGTGTTTGTCCCTAGTTTCGAAATGAAAATGTTGTAGCTAAGTGCATTGGAATAGTAAGTGCGCCCATATTGAATGCCAGTATGAGATATATTCCCTTGAAGGTCTTTGATTCTTTTTATGTGTATGGTATGTATTGTATACACGTATGTTAGCTAATTTTGAAGGTTGATACATGTTTTATGGTGGAAATACATAAGTCGAAGTTTTTAATGGTCATATCTGATGGCATGGTCTGAATAGTGGGTGAATTTGTGCTATATTGAATGTTGCATAAGTGTGTATGGTTCATGAAATAAAATGTTTGAGCATATATATGCATTGAGATTTTGTGGGTCGTATGATGGTATATGTTGAAATTTGATCCTAATCATTACTCCAAATCCTACAATAAAGGCTTCATATTATTGGTAGGAGAAGGTATCACATAATTGTTAGAGAAAATTTGGTATATAGTGATAGAAATGAAGCTCACACTCATTATTTTCCAGTTGTTAAAATAAAATGGCTAAACTTGAAAGAATATTAGAGCTATTAAGAACTCTAATTGTATCCACTACTAATAGCACAACCAAAATAAGTAAAACCACTATTGCTGGCAGAAATAGATGATTCAATAAATGTTTATGTTTGAATTATATATTCAATGGTAGTTTGATAGAGAGCTGGTATTCTTCATTTTTTTGAAATCTTCGAAACCTGGGGTTTGTGTATTAGGATTATTGAGAATTCATTTTTTGCAGAGGTAATGGCCAAAGTTGATGAAATATTGGAGTTTTTGCACACTTTTATACTCTCCACCATAGATGATATCGTAAATATGAGCAAAAAATATCTCCTTGACATTCAAATATGTCTGCAAAATGCACAAGACGAGATAGAGTTTTTACAGCTTGAATCTCAATTCCAACAAGAAGAGCTACATCAAAATAGACGTCATACTGAACCTATTTTTGATCATAACATTGAGATAGACTCCCATCAACAACAAGAAATTGTAGATGCAGTAACCATTTCAGGAGCTGATTTGTAGAAATATGCAAAAATCCAACTTTCACTTCCCAAGCCCATCATCAAAACTTGGGAAGAGCTTGTCCATAAAAAGCACATAACATGTCTTGGATATGAAAAGGATGTGTCATTTCATATTTTAGACTACTCGAAGCCCATCAAATTTTAGAGTGCTGGATTTCTTCATGATAGATAACCTTTAGATATTCCAGATTCTACTCCTCTTCCAAAATAGATTGTGAAATTCCAACACTGTGATCGATTTGGCCATATGAAAGATCACTATTTTGATCTTCACCCATGCAAGAAATGTGGTTAGCACACTAATTCTTCACACAGATGATTCTGAAACAAGTCTCCTACAAGAGAAAATATTCATCTTGGATGGATCAGTTCTTGGCAATGGGCATCAACAACCAAGAATATGTTTCAGCCATATGTAAGATTTTATTATATAATATTAAAAGGTATTGTAGTTGAGTTTTCTCCACCATCTCACCTTGTACCTGACAGGGGGCAGAAATGATGGTTATCTACAAGCTTCAAAGCCACATCAAGTGAGTTGAGCCACAACCTATCATTCCAGATTCAAATTTCAAGCCAGAGACATGGAAGTTCAAGCGAGCCTGAGCCACAACTTGTCATTCTAGATTTAGATTTTTAGCCAGAGACATAAGTTCAAGTGACCCTGAGCCAAAACTTGTCATTCCATATTCAAAGTTGTAGCTAGAGGCACATATGCACATGAGGATGCCTTTCGTTGGTGGTCATCCTTAAACCATCTATGTGAGGTTTAATTTCTTCCTCTTCAAATAATTCCGGACACTTCCTCTAGCAGAAGACTTCAACTTCTTACCAGTTTTGGTAGTGTTCCGAGAAATGCATCAAGCATTCCAGAATTGGTGGTCAAACTTAAACCATCCCAGTTTGTAGAACTCCCTTCTTCTAGGTTGAAGGTCTCCCTCTTCAAAATATGAGGAACACTTCCTCAAGCAGAAGACTTCAACTTCTTACCAGATTTGGAAGAGTTCCGGGAACTGCACTAAGTGTTCCAGTGTTGGTGGTAATCCTTAAACCACCTCCTTATGCAAAAATTTCAGAGAGCACATTCAGCCTAGTGCTACCATTTTATATTAAAAATCTCTTCTTGGACTCATACATACCCTTTGGGATTGAGGAAGGGAATGTTGGACACCTAATCCTCTAAGGGTTGGTGTGGAAGGAGAAGAGTCAAAAGGAGTCCAAGTGACCTTGGAATGTGGAATCCAAGAGTCACACCTAATGTAATATAAATGTATATCATTGTGAATATTAAATAAACACACGCTTATCTTTCCTATTTTGTCTATTCCTACCTATTTTATTGATGAGTTTAACATTTACTAATAAAAACATAATGAGATCCATAGATCAAGTCTATCATAAACCATTTTTATAACCAACATATAACCAACAGAATAACAATGATAGACAAACCAATTTAACCACAAAATAAAAAACACATTTACACCAAATAAACAAGAGGAAAAAAACTCCTATTAACATATGAAAAATACAACTAGGATAGGGAATTCCACATACCACCTAAACATAGATTGGGCTGAACCTAATATTTCTTTAAAAAAATAACCCTTGTGCCATTTTCCAAGCATGAATGTGGGACTTACAACAAAAAAACTAGGGCTTCCTCAGGCTTTACCGCAATCCACCAAGGGATTCCTAGGGTCAATCCCTCATCTATACAACTAGGCAAGTTACCAAAATCCCACCATGGGATTCCTAGGCCCAAACAAGAAACATACACTACCAAGATTTACTATAATCCCCCCATAAACTGGTCCAAGGATCACTAGGCATACACAAGCATGGATGCCTCCATATTTCTCCACCAAAACTGTGATGAATTTATCTGTATCCACCTCTATAATTTACCATACATCCTTCCATTCACCAGTCGAGGATTCCCATGCCCAACGAGGCTCCACTTGCTAGGATTTACCATATCACATCATTCACGGATCGAGGATTCCAAGGCCTAACGCAGGCATACACAATCAATATTTACCACAATTCTTGGGCCAGAATTGTGAATTACGGATAAAACACACTTCCCTAGACAAATGAAAATCTAGAACAACAGATTAAAGAATATACGACTACCTTTCCTAAGTCAGAACAGACACACAGAAAGGATTAGAGGCTTACTTGTAATCCAAGCGCTTCTAAATGGCTCCTTCTGTCGCTTCCTTTGTAGTTTCAAATTCAAGCGGTTTATGTGAAATTCTTCCTGCAAGAAAGAACACTAAAACAACAGAAGATAGCAATAGTACAGATGTATATTCAAGTTAGTTAGCTAAATCAGTAAAGTGTAAACAATATACATCAACTAAGATCTTGCAATATGGAAAATCAAAGCCAATACAGATGCATATAGGGAAAATTAAGCTATATTCTTTATTGATGATAGAAGGAGAGGTTACAACTAAATGAATGATTTGAAGTGACCCTTCCAGCAATAATCCTCAGCCCTATCACAGTATAAATCTCTCCAGTAGCTGTTACACAAATATAACTCTCAATTGAAAATCCTCCAACATTTCTCTACTCAAATTCTTCCTTCCAAACACTCAGATCTGTGTTTAATTTATAGATGAACTGAAGGTAGTTTTTCAATGAATTACTTTCCAATAATAGGCAAGACATGTTCCTAGTCACGTAGATGTCAAATGGACACTTGGATTCGAGGCTTGACAATGTGAGATCTTCTAGAAGGCACTAGCCAAGTGGAGATTCTGAAACAATGAGAATTTCTCTCCTAATGTGACCAATGCACCCATAGATGTCAGGAAGTGCTTTACAGAGCAGCCTTGCATGGGGCTACCTACATATGCAATGCACTTAGTCCCTTTAGAGGTAGCGTTGGTGAGCTCCCACATGCTATATAATAAACTTCAAACCTTGGAAACCTTTGCTTGATGAAAGTCTTGTTTGATTTGTCTTGTTCTTGCCTTAGGGCATGTAGCAACTTGAAATGATAGGGAATGATAGGCCCTTAGTCATTGGTCTTGGAGATGATTCCCAGTTAACTAGGTCATTGGGAATGATGCCCAAATTGGCCTATAAAAATTGCCCCCTAAAGCATGAGGCCAAAATAATAAAAAGCATTTGATTGAGATGTTTTACACTGTGATGGGATGGAGATGAAGAGGAGTGGTCACCTGCATCAATCTTACAATACATTACATCATGATATATCCTATTTGATCATAATTGCTGAGGGTAGGCATTCCCATGTTCAGCACATAAACAATCTAATAACATGTACATAATTCAGAAAGTCGTCGACATTGGAATGTTGCCCAATGTAGACATGCCTACAGATATAGGCCCATGTTCGGATGACAATATGTATGTAAGGTCACCGTACAGATGATGTGTACAAAAATCCTGAAATTGCAGCCTAGATGGCTGAAACTAGATCTGGGGTCTTCTTATCTCATTGACTCGATCATTCGGGTACAAGTCTAGCCATGCGAATATATGATTTGTCGTCGAACATGGAAAGACATCATTTGATTACCAGCAAATGATGTGAGCTATTAACAAATGCGAGAGAACCACCATTAATGAAAATGACCCTCAAGGTACTGTAGTAAATTTCATAAGGTGTGAATAGATGATTTGATGTCGAACGGCAAACAAAAAATTTTGGTCAAAGGTCTGGAAGCGAGGATCTTGTCGATGTTGTAACAAGCCTCATGGTACTGGAATTTGATGTTTCTAAGTGAAATTCCTGGATATTGATTTGTTGTCGACAGGAAGTCACCTTATTTCGAAACGGGAGTTACTGATTTCATAGACAAGGGTATGACTTGATATAGCAATTTTCAGGGATGAACGTCATGAGAATAAAGGTTTACGGGTATTGCAGAAGGATGAGTGTATTCATTGGATGAATTCTCTTGAACATATCGGCGACACTGTGATGATTTGGCAGCATTAACCCAAAACTGAAGTGAAGGTATGATGAACCATAGGTGTGAATGAACCGTCAAGATGATTACCCAACCCAAATAGTCACGGACACGGAGTGAAAGAAGTGTCATTTTCAAGAGCGACTTGCTACCATAAAGAAATTTTTCTCACTTTTCCCAAATTTTCCCCGGCCATTTGTCGACCAGTACCTCTTTATTTTTTAACAAGTTTGAGGAGGATAACATTTTCTTGATCTAAAATTTAACCCTTTGGGAAAATAAAGTATCGCTATTTAATAATTTAACGAGTCTAGCAATGAATGAAACTCGATTCTTGCCATGATCGATAAGCCCATCACTATTTTATGTTTTAACAAGCTTAACGACAGTTATAGCCCGGTCATTTTTCATATTTAGAGAGTTTGAAAAAGTGGAAGAAAGAAAAATCCATCAGTAATTTTTCGTAAATTTGTCACTCAGATCCGAAAAAGTGTAAAATAATACCTGAGAGAACCTCTTTGGTCATGTTTAACCGAGGTCTTCCTTTTTCGTAAATAATCTATCTTAGTCTGGAAAAGGGTTAAAATTATACTGAGTAGATACCAACTCATTTACTTTTACGAGCTTGAAAAGACAAGTGCTTGGCAATCTTTTCACATTATCGGAGTCTGAAAAGAGTTGAAAGAAGACTCCAGGGGTTCCTTTTTTTCTGTTATCGAAGCTCGAAAAAGGGATAAAAGTGCGCTTCAAATCCTTTTTCGTTTTTAACAAAGCTCAAAAAATAAGGAGAAAAAGTATGCTTTGTGGTCAAGTCATTCTTTGAAATAAATCTGCATGACTAATTTGTTCATCAGTTGTATTTCTTGTTCATAACAACATCAAATGGATTAAAAATATCTGTTTCATGATAAAAACATAATAAAACTATAGTCATAGAAATAAATTTAACTTGCAAGTAATTAAATTACTATTTAAAAGTAGTTTCACTATTAATTTTTACCATTCCATAGTTACCATTTCTATTTTGGAGCTCTGAACCTGATTTTTCCACCGAACTTCAGCTACTGATTGCGATCATTTCTATGGACAGATTTTGGCCCCGTTTGATCTAGGTTAGTGCCATGAACCTCCTCCTCATTTTGGTATTCATTTCATTTCCAACTTCTGCAAATTTTTAGGGTTTTAAGGCCCCTAGGGTAAATTCTGCCAAAAATGAGGGCAACGTACCCCTGAATGTCTAAACCTGTGTTGCATAGCAGGCACAGTGAAGTTTACTTGCATGTGCAATGCACTGTTTCTTGTTAATAAATGCGTTGGGTGTAGTTTAAGTTTTTTATTTTCTTACTATGCCTAAAATTGACCTAGTTTTTTGCAATAAATGGAATCTAATGGATCTTATGGTTGTGTTTCAGGTTTCCATAAGATTATAATGACAATTAAATGGAGGGAAAGGGAACATGAAGAACAAGATATGATTTCCTTGAATGATCTGGGTACTGTAAGAGCCCTAAGAGATTGTGGACTGCTTAAGTACTTCAAATTTTCCAGGATGAGGTAATAAATAAAACTCTTGGAGTTCTTAGTTCGAGCATGGGATCCAGTAGTAGAGGCATTTCATATTAAGAACCAAGTGGTTCCTATAATAGTTGAGGATGTGTATTTTATCATAGGTTTGTCGAGGAGAGGTTTTCCCATTTCACTCTCCGGGTCTACTGTTGGAGGAGAGACAGTGAGAGATTATATTCTGCAGTATTTCTATCTAGGGGTAGAACCTAGCAAAGATGGAAAAATAAACATCCGTGATGTTAGAGATTTTCCTTTGAGAACTATCCTTTTCAAAATCGCTAAACTTGCTAGAACCGTTACACTACATGTAGTGAACAGATCACATATGCAGTATTCGCTAGAGTGTATGGAGCCAACAGTATTCAACTGGTCTGAATCTATTCTATCTCAGATAAAGGAACAACTGAACAAAGCAAAGGGAGGAAGGAAGAAGAATTTCAGTTATGGTTCTATCTTTATATCCTTCGCCTTGGAACGGATTCCACTGATGCAGCCACAACATGTGACACTAGATATAGCTAGTCCTAGAGATCCTTGGATGCAAATATGGGTAGAAATCATGGGTCGACATGCTGGAAAATTGATTGTTGTGTTCTCTACTGCATTCTTTTCCTGGTTCCAGCGACAGATTTTCGCCATCGATGAGTATGCATATGCAGGCTTCGATTTTCGAGGAGATCTAGATTTAGCACTACCAGAAGGCGCTCAGTGGGGTGAAATAGGTAAGAATGTTTTGACCATGTTTTTTTATTTTCCTAAGGTTTATACAATGTTTTTGTGTTTTGATTCTTTTCCAAGACTAAACTAATGTTTGACGTAATGCAGATGTTGGTCACGTTCAACCAGTAGTGGATTCAGAGCACGAAGTAGATGTGCTAGCAGATAGGGCTGTCGGGAGAGCAGTCCTTCAGGATCTTGATCTGGCTGAGACTCTTACTGAGCATCAACAACACATAGAAGGCTTGACCTTAGGAATTCTAGATTTCCAGATCGAAGAGCTTCCTATGCGACTGAGGCGACACACTATTGGGGTTCCTAACCGTTGGATGTGGTTACTTCGTAGGATAGCTAGATCTATAACATGTTAACACAAGCACCACTAGTTTACTTATGACATTTTTCATAAATTTTGAGGTCAGATGACCAATGTGACTTGGGCACAACTATTTTAAAAACCTATAACTATCTATCTCTATGATTTCAGAGTTTTTCCTATGTTTAATGCGCAATCCTATTCAATGATGTGAATGTTTTCTTTACATATGTTGCAAATTTCTGTTTAAAACTTGATTATCTAATGAATCATTCAATGTGTTCAAATTTTTGGAAATGTGTTGATATTGAATAAAATCAAAATGTCTTTCCAAAATTTGAACTCTTAGGAACAATCTAAGAAGTGTTGGATTTCTAACAGTATAAACACTAGTAAGTTGTAATACCACAAGTTGTGAGTCTAACCTTATGATTATGCGGTTAATATCAAATGAAATGGAATCAAAGAAAAGTTCGATCAATGTGCTACACTTAGTGATATTTTTTGTTGATCTACCAATACAAATCCCTTGAAAACTCACTAACTCGTCGTTCGGAGCGAAAATGGCCCACGCTGCAGAGGATAGATTATGCGTACTACGACTAGCACCATCAGCATATCCAACAAACGGTTCCGAAGATTCAGACATCTGTGATGAAATGTAAAGTGTATTACTAACGTCAAGAAAAATCTAAAAACAAATTAAGATAGTGAATGCAAATCAATAGCATATATTTAAAATATAATACAAAAAATTACCATGCTCATGATTAAGCATAGTAACATTTCAAATACAACCCATTTCTAGGCTGCGCCAATGGAATTCCATCGTAATCAAATAACTTATATGGACCCTTAGAAAGAACTCTTTTGACAATATAGGGGCCATGCCATAACGACTCAAATTTCCCTGTACCTATTACATCAGCTTCTTGATCGTAGAGAAGGACCAAGTTGCCCTCTGAGAAAATGCGAGGCTGGACTTTTTTGTTGTATTGCACCTTTATATGTCTCTTATGCACTTCGTTGGTCAATTGGGCTACACGACACATTTCATCAAGATGGATGAAGTTAAGGAGACATGCTTCTTCTTTTGAGGTGTCAGGTAATAAGTCTATTGCGAGTTTTAACGATGATATTTCACATTGGATTGGTAAGATAGCTTCGAGACCATACACCAATTGAAAATGAGTAAATCTGGTTGCATTTCTCACCGAGGTTCGATACGCCCACAAGGCAGAGTACATGATCAAATTCTAGTTCATTTTACGAACTACTATCATTCGTTTAAAAATTTTGTTAATAGCCTCAACTTGTCCATTTTATTGTGGATAATAAGGAGTAGAATTATCATGTGAAAATCCTAACTTGGCAGTCTATTTAGACATCATGTGGTTACAAAAATGCTACCCATGATATGTAACTATAGCATGTGGGACCCCAAACTGTGCAATAACATGGTTAAAGAAAACCAATGCATCTGTTTGTCCTGTGTTGTTGAATGTAGGCATCGATTCGGCCCATTTGGTAAAATAGTCGATTGCGACTATAATATAACCATGGCCCCCAGACGAAGGAGGGTTACAGGTCATGATGTCAATACCCCATTTTGTAAATGGTCCAATAGAGACAACATGATGCATTGGTCCTGGCAGTTTTCGGATATTACGATAAAAAATCTGGCATGCATGACAACTTCTGACCACAAGGATGCAGTCTCAAAAAATAGTAGGCCAAAAGTAACCAGCACGGAGTATATTCTGCATGGTAGCATATCCAGATAAGTTTCCACCACAAGCCCCAGCATGACAATCATTTAATACTTTTTCGGCCTCCTCATGAGTGAGGCACCTCCTTAAAATGGTATCGACACCACGACGATAAAGTGTATCGCTGACGATTAGATAATCTTTGGCTTGGTATCGAATACGTCGATGTTAAAAGCAAGAGGTATTTAAATGATGAAATCCCCATACCAAGGATCAGATGATCTGATAAGAGACAAAGCCTCGTCTAGATTTGATGGTTCTAACGTGGTTTTAGCACTATCAGAGGGAAGGTCACAGAGAAGCTCAGCCAAAACTAAAGACTTCTTTGACTTGGATTTGATAAATTCCAAATCAAATTCCTGCAAAATGAAAATCCATTTTGAATATTTTCCCCCCCAGCAATTGACGTGATAAGATGTAAGTCATGGGGTTGCAATCTGAAACTATTGTTGTTTTTCGGAGCAAGATATAATGGAAAATTTTTTGGACAGCTTGAACAGCTGCCAAGGCAAGATTTTCTACGTATGAGTACTTAAATTTTGTATCTTTGAGATTACGACTCAAATAATAGATGTAATGTTCAATTCCTTCTTCTACTTGGACCAATACCATGGCAATGGTCGTTTCAGCCACGACGATATATAGGAAATAATCGTTTTGATAATTAGGAGGATACATTAATGATGCCCAGACAAGAGTGTCCTTGACAACATCAAAAGAAGCTTGCGCAACTTGGTCCCAATGGAAGGGAACCCCCTTTTTCAAGAGTCGAGTAAATCCTTTAGCCATTTCGGCATAATTTGGAATGAACCTCCTTAGGAAGTTTGCCTTTCCTTGAATTCTTTGTATCTAAAGTAAGTTTGACGATGTAGGAAAATCAAGAATGGCCTGAACCTTCAAAGGGTTGATTCGAATCCCTTCTTTTGAGACTACGAATCCAAGAAAATGACTAGAACTAACATAAAACACACATTTATTTGGATTGAGGAGTATTTTGTAGTGTCAGCAGCGTAAGAAAATGGCTCTCAAATGCATCGGGTGATCAGTCTGATTTCGTGAATGCACTGGTAAATCATCTAGATATGGTTGAAAAATGTACTTGATGTCTTTGAAAGAATAATCCATTTCTCTCTGAAAGGTTTCCCCAACGTTCTTTAAAACAAATGGAATTTTCGTGTAAGAGAATGTGTCCCAGGGATAGATGAATGTTGTCTTATGTTGATCATCTGGGCGGATATTGATTTTATTGTAGCCAAAAAATCCATCCATGAACGAAAATATTTCACATCCAGCACAATTGTAAATAATATGATCAACAAAGGGAGTAGAATAGTTTTCATTTGGACAAGCATGATTAACATCTCGATAATCGATGCATACTCTAATTGTTCCTTGTTTTTTCATGACAGGAATGATATTTGAAACCCACTCAGTTAGCGGAATAGGGTAAATGAAACCAGCACGCAAAAATTTTTCAACTTTTTCTTTGATGGCAGCAGCTTTCTTTGGATGAACAGGATGAAGTCGTTGACGCACCAGTTTGACATCAGGATACATATTAATAGTGTGTTCAACTATACTAGTATCTATGCCTCGCATTTCCTTGTAAGACCAAGCAAATACGTCATGAAATTCACGAAAAAGAGAGCAATATGATTCGAGTACTGATGGAGAACAAGATACACTGACATGAATATTCTCTACAACACCGGGTTTGGTCGAAATATCGATAGAAATCATTTCTTCGATATTTGAAATATTTTTCTCGGAATCGATTGCATTAATGGGAAAAGAATTCGAAAATAAATTTTTGATGGATGGGTGATATAGTTCACTAAGATTATTTTCTTCATAATTAGGAAGATGGGAACGATTATGATAATCTTCCCATGGTTCTCCTTCTGACATCATGGCTTCCAAAATATTCTCATCTGTCAAGAACGTTGAGGGAAATGGATCAGATGGGGTACCAAAATCTAATGAACGATCAACCCAAGCACTCGGAGACGCTGATTTTGGATTTTCCACCCAAGCCAGATAGATTGATTGCTATGCCATCTCAATAGGGCTGGGCGGAAAAAACTCATCCAACGTAGAAATATCAGAATCACCCATACTCTTCCTTATGCTAGATAGAGTGGAAGAGATCATGTAGCAGGTCTCTATACTTGCAATTTCTACTGACATCACTGGCGGCAGTAATGCAAAGGTTCCCATAAGAGTGGAATCCTTTAAGAGTCCTACACCAATGTATAGAAGTTCTAGTTGGGGTATGTGAATGAACAAAATGCTTCCAGTTACCTGCAAAGCAGAGGCAAAGAAGGATAGTTGATTAATGACTATAATTGTACCTTTATGTGGAAAGGAAATGATTCTAAAATATGTAGAAACAATAGCAATCATCGCATATACCCATGGCCTTCCAAGTAAAATATTATATTCAAGGGGTCCATTAACAACCTCAACATCAATATTCTATTTTCCCCCCTAGTTCAACATGCAGGTTATTAATAATACCACAAGGTTTATATGCATGTCCATCGAATGCCTTCAATGTCGTTGATGATTGTGATAAGCGTGGCGAGCCAATTGACTTCCAACAGTTTAGAGACATAACGCATGTAGATGCTCCCTCAACAATAATAGTGCGATGAACAAGGTGATTGAGAACATTTACCTGTATGGAGAATGCCAATTCTGCCAGTAATTGCGGCACATAGCCTGTATGATTAAAGACGACAAGATTAGAATTAGTTGGATCAATTCCACCAATATCCGACAATAAAGCCTATTTTTGGAAGGGAAAATTTTGTAATACCTCAAGAGCAGACATAACTAAAGGGGATTGATCCAAATATTCAACTATATTATAATTTTGTGCAGCTATTTCTCAAGGATTATATGTTGATTTATGAATTAATCCCTTTGGTGGCTTGATTGTTAATTCAGGAATAGCAGTAG
Source organism: Pinus albicaulis (assembly GCA_034641835.2). Taxonomy (NCBI): domain Eukaryota; kingdom Viridiplantae; phylum Streptophyta; class Pinopsida; order Pinales; family Pinaceae; genus Pinus; species Pinus albicaulis. The sequence goes on from CM076580.1 coordinate 616,848,387, forward strand.
GTGGTACTGATCTGTAGATGGATTCATTTTCGAGGTAGTAGGTTGATCAGTGGTCGGAATACCTTAATATTTATTTCGTGTTGACACCAAAATATCTGTTGAAGGTTTTGTGACAGATAACATTAACACTTGGGAACTAGGAACTGGATCCGTAGAAACCATATTTGTGTCGAGATTTGGAAATGGGTTTGTCAACACAGCTAACGCATTAGAAGTCTTGATGATTTTTGAGACTTTAGCGTGGTGAGGACAATCCATAACAAAGTGTTACTCATTACATATTATGCATGGATAACGAGGTTTCCGAGGTCCAGACGGTTGATCAGATGATCTTTCTTATGGGTTAGAAGTTTCCTTTTTCTTTGATTTACCCTTTTTCTTACTTCCTGGTTGCTTGTCACCTTTGCCTTTGTCAAATGACACAACATTAATTTCGAAAGTAGGCGAAGGATCAAATGCAGTAGTGTGGTGTATTTTTTCAGTTCCTGTCAAGCCGTCTCCAGCATGAGAGTCCTTTAATTGAGGAGGAACATTGAAATTAGATCTCAGTGAATTAGGGATTTTTTCATAGAGTGTGACAGACTGAGTGCAAATAAAGTCTAAATATTGTGCACGAGTGATAAATTTCTCTTCTATGATGATGCCACCCTTAGCCACATCCTCAGTTATAGATGGTAATAAGGACTTAATGAACCATTCAGCAAGGAGTTGATCCAGAACAAATGTCTTAACCATTCGTTGACGACGACGCCACTCATGAATATGATAAAAAATGTGACTAGAATTAGTCTGTTTGAAATTAGTCAAGAGTTCCGTTCTAGTTTCATATCTGATGGGTAACTGGAAATGAGTCAAAAATACAGCAGTTAGGGCTGTGAAATTATCAAAAGAAGCTCTAGGTAATTCAATGTACCATTTTTCAGCCAGACATGTGAGCGTACACTGGAAAAGACATAGTCAAACCAAATCATCATTCAGGGAATTTGATGAACACCATAAATGATAAGTCATAACATGATTCGATGGATCTTCTCGAGGGTTTCCATTGAACTAAGGAATATCTGAGGGTAATTTGTGAGGTATCATTGGCCACCAAGGAGCATAATTAATTGGATCATTAGTTAGCCGATTTAAATCTGGAAACTCTAAAGTTGCAACAAAGGGCAATTGTCTATTAAGGTTAGGTTGAGCATAGTTAGGGTAAGATGGAATTGCTTGAGCAACAGGACTTTGAGCACCAGCATAAGGAATCTGCTACTGGTAACCCAGATAGGGGTTGTTTTGTATAGTAAACACTTGAGGATTCTGTTGACCAAAACCTGGATATGATACTTGTTGAAATGAAGTTTGAGGCATTTGCTCCTGTGGCTACCAAGGGGTCTTTCCACCAATGTTATAACCCAAATTAACATGACTTGGATTTGGTTGATATGTATAACTCGGTCGTGGTTGTGACATCCCATTAAATGGTAAACTAGCTTGTGAATAAATAATTCCTGATATAGGTTGTTGTAAATTAATCAAAGGATTTGGAGTTTGTGGACCCAACATTTGATGATATTGAACTGAAGGACCCATTTGATAAGGTTGATGATGTACAACATTTTGATTCTATAACAAGGGTATAGATGTATTAACAAGTGGTAATGAAGTGGGTGTAACAGGTTGAACCGATTGATACGAGTGTACAACCGTTTGTGGTTGGATAGGCAGAGTGGGCTACCATTGACAAAAATTCATTTCAACATTAGATTGACCAAAAAGTGATGGAGTACTGTCATATTTAGTGACCAAAGGTTCCCCCCCAGCATGAGGAGGATAATAAGATGGAAAATATTGCACTCCAAAAGCTAGGAGTCCAGTTGAAATGGTACTTGAAGGAATAGACCCAGAAGGACCGGCTTGATATTTCCCTAATAATGTGTATAATGAATCAAGTCGTTCATTACTTACGATAGGATTACCAGTTAAAATACCGGATGATGACATTGGTAAAGTCCATGGATTGGAATATGCACCAGAGAAAATTCCAGGTAATGATTTGTAACCTGATGGGACCATAGGGGCTCCATGAAAATATGACTCTGGTGAAGTGTAAACATTGATGGAGTAGCGAGGGAAGGAGCTAACGTAATTGGAACAGCAAGCCCAATCGAAGATGTTGGTTCAGACATGGTTTTTTTACCAAATGTATACCATTTTGAATCGACGGGAATTTGAAAAGGAGGAAAATCAATAAAAGCAGAGGGTGTCGATTGAGAGAAAGACTCATACAGGTAAAGGTCCTCCCCAAAATGGGTTGGAGTTAAAGGTGTAGTGTCTTGTGGGATTTATTCAATCACAATTAAACCAGGTGGAAGAATTTCATCGTCAGGCCCAAAGTATATTTCAAGTGGTTGACTGTGTTATATGGGAGATTCAATATCTACAAAACTTTGTGGGATGACCAAGGTAGGAACAACTTCTGGTTGTTCAACTTCAGGATTCAGATGTTCTAGCAAACAAGAGATAGGATAGGGATCAATTTGTGGTTGAACAACGTCGGGTCCAAGAGGTATGGTCTCACTGATTGGATGGATCATGACCATGAGTAATTGTGAAGACTCTGTTTCGACAACAGTAGATGAACCAAGATGTGTAGAAACAACTTGAGCTAACTTTGGTTTAAGGTAAAATGATGTTTCACTAGAGGTACGAATTGTACTTGATTCAACAGATCGTGATAGCCTTTGCCTACCAGAAGTAACTTCTGGTGGTAAAGGTGGTTTTAAAGCTAATCTACGTGAACGATGGGGGAAATGATTTTGTTCTTCCAAGATTACTGATTAATTTAAAATAAAATAAAAAAATAAAATAAAAGGTTAATGCTAGGCAAAAAGGTTTACCAAGAAACTGTGAACTACAGAATACCTCCTGGCAAACCAAGAAGTATGGGCAATAAATCTCCCCGAATGCTGTGTTCGGTGTATCACAATTTAAAAGGCAGATGACTCGGCTCAATATGGATGGATAGCACCTAAAATTTGTCCTCCCAAATATACTCGAAGGTACATGGAGGCCCAAGTCCATATTAGCGCTGTCTGATGCGAAACCGCACAGTGAGAGCACCCCTTTATACTTATTGTACTGTAACACCACCCGATATACCCGAAAATACGTGGACAAGATATGATATACTTACATACGTGGAGTGAGGTATCAAACTTGGAATGTATCATAGACAAGTTAATGACAGTTGCTATGTTTTACGACGCCGAAACACGTCTCTAGCCTAGACCTTCTAAATTTTATCCTTATGGTTCCAATGCTTTGTTAGGTAAATTGAGATTAATTTTATATTGATCTTGCTTACAATTTTCCTTTCAAAGGTTCACCACGATGATGTAGTGGAAAATTCCTAAAATGCAACTAAAAATGATAAGAAATCTTTCACTTTCGGTTTCTTCAATGAAAAATCTAGCTGCTAAAGGAAGAGAGAAAATAATTTGTGAGAAAACAAATCAATGAGAAAAACAAAACAATGATCACAAACTGAATGCAGATTTCCTAATGTTCCTTTTTGCAAAACACACAAAAATCCTACATGCAAATGCAAGATTTTCTTTTCAGTTTCCTTAATGTTATGAATGCATAAAAGAAACTAGGTGCACTAAATCAACAATTCAAATGCCTTTTACTTTCAAGAAATGAAGAATACAAACAACAATTTCTTTTTTGAAGGAAAAATGAGGATTTCAACAACAATTTCTCTTATCAAGGAAATGAATATTTTAAGACAATTTCCTATTTCGAAAGCAAATGATTCTTAATGCAACCATAAAAAATAATTTGAAATCAACTTGTCAATGATAAAGAAATTTTTTTTTAAACAAACATTGAACAAATTTTTAGTCAAAGGAGGAAGAAGTATATAGAGTTACTGGTCAATATGAGGATAAAACTTTTCAAAACACATTAGAAAACAAACTGAAACAAATTGCAAAGGAAAGTTGAAAGGAATCTAGGTGGTTTCAGGAGTCAACACAGTCTCCAAGGGGAGACAGTTCTCTGCAACGCAGGCCTAAAAGGGAGACAGTGCTATGCAAAGCACTGTGTCCTATCTAAGGGTGCATTGGGCGCAGTGTATAAGGAAAAACAATACGTTTTAACTCACTGTTTTTGAAAATTTGGCTTTGAAAAAGTTTAATCTTTGTGTGTAAAAACTACTGGGTGGATAAACAAAGAAATTCAGCGGCTAAGTCACCTAGATCTAAGAGAAATTTTCCCCAGTGGAGTCACCAATTTGTTGGGCTAGAATTGTGAATTACGGATAAAACACGCTTCCCTAGATAGATGAAAATATAGAACAACAGATTAAAGACTATATGACTACCATTCCTAACTCAAAAAGACACACAAAAAATATTAGAGGCTTACTTGTAATCCAAGCACTTCTAAATGGCTCCTTATGTCGCTTCCGTTGTAGCTTCAAATTCAAGCAGTTTGTGTGAAATGCTTCCCGCATGAAAGAAAACTAAAACAAGAGAAGATAGCAATAATACAGATGTCTATTCAAGTTAGTTAGCTAAATTAGTAAAGCATAAACAATATACATCAACTAAGATCTTGCAATATTGAAAATCAAAGCCAATACAGATGTATATAGGGAAAATTAAGTTGTATTCTTTATTGATGATAGAAGGAGAGGTTACAACCAAATGACTGATTTGAAGTGACCCTTCCAGCAACGATCCTTAGCCCCATCAAAATATAAATATCTCCAACAGCTGTTAGACAAATATAACTCTCAATTGAAAATCCTCCAACATTTCTCTACTCAAATTCTTCCTTCCAAACACTCAGATATGTGTTCAATTTATAGATGAATTGAAGGTAGTTTTGCAATGAATGAATTTCCAATAATAGGAAAGACATGTTACCAGTCATGTAGATGTCAAATGGACACTTGGATTCGAAGCTTAACACATGTGGAATCTTCTAGAAGGCACTGGCCAAGTGGAGATTCCGGAACAATGAGAATTTCGCTCCCAATGTGACCAACACACCCATAGATGTTGTGAAGTTCTTTACAGAGCAGCCTTACATGGGGCTACCTGCATAGGCAACACACTTAGTCCCCTTAGAGGCAGTGTTGGTGAGCTCCGACATTCTATATAATAAAATTCAAACCTTGGAAACCTTTTCTTGATGAAAGTCATGTTTTATTTGTCTTGTTCCTGCCTTAAGGCATGTAGCAACTAGAAATGATAGGGAATGATAGACCCTTAGTCATTGATCCTAGAGATGATGCCTAGTTAACGAGGTCATTGGGAATGATGCCCAAATTGGCCTACAACAACAATACCACCTTCACTGGTCCAAGTATTCCTAGGCCTTGTGTCTCCTCCTAATAAAACCCGAGTTGGTTTTGAAAACATCTAACAATCCAACTCAACTAAGTAAGAAAAAACCCCATCACATCATGTCTATCTAGAAATGGCAAGACAAAGCTGAAAACCACTATCACACTTGGAAAACCCTATGCCAATGAAAGCAAGATAACCAAATACACACATTTATTTACCATGCATGCCAAAACTAGCAAGGAAATCACACATGAAACTCGATTCATGCAAGTAATCCCGTTGTAGTCACTTGATCTCGCTCTTCCTTGCTTAAAATTTTCTTTATTTTTTCCGTATTTTGTCTTCCTTTTCTTTCCTTGATCCACTGCTAGAGTTCTGCAATAATACTCTAAGTGTGCATGAGCATGAGAGAGAAATAATAGAGAGAGATATCCAAGCTAAAAGTCACAAAAATCCATGAACTGATCCTCATAAGCCTTTTTATCAATGAGGCCTCTAATTTCTTCAATTTTCCATTATTTTCCTTCATTTTCCTCCTCACATGCAACCTATGACCTTTCACCTTCCTTTTCTCCTAATTTTCTTTATTTTAATAAATAAAATTCCAAATAATGTCTCTTTCCTCTTCAAATCCTTTTCCATTACCTTTTCCAATTTCCCTTAGCCATAATAAACCAAATGAACACCCATTAGGATGTTTTTCCCAACATTCAACTTGGAATATGTGTCCCATGACCTTGGTCTTATTTTTTCTTTATTAACTTTATTACATGGATTTTTTACTAGGGTTGTTATAGAACCATCCCCCTTAGGGGAACACCGTCCTCGGTGTTCAATGAAACCTAAAACCAACAAGACCGCTAAAAAGAAAAACATAATTCCCATGGAGCTTTATAACTTATCTCGATGCAATATTTACAATGAACAACCTGTTGAAAAGAAAACGAACATGAAAACATAACAACATGACGCCCATACCACTTATTGGAGCTTTATAACATAATTCATGGTAGTATTTACATCCATATACATATATACATATACCAAAACACCATTCCAAAACATACCAAAACAGCTTTGCGTCAACCAGAAAACAAGGAAGGATACTGATCACACCAAAACATATACCAAAAACATTCAGTCAACTAGTGAATATAGAAGGATACATAGCCCACATCTAATCCTCCATCTCCGATGTAGCTTCATTGGGCCCAAGTGCTTCCATTTCATTTTAACCTACTCGATTGATCAGTTCCGGAGCATGAGCATATTTATCTCCATAATACACCGAGGTTGCGGTTGGAATTATCCTTATGGTTCCACCTGTAATACAGACCAATCAATAACATGATAAAAATCCTTTATGTATATTTTAAGCA